>OZ038517.1:62481003-62511003 GCA_964036315.1 Acanthosepion esculentum | reverse complement strand
ACAGGATATAGGTAAGTCCGGGAATATATACTTGTAGTAGACACAATCAATATTCAATGAACAAACCTGAGACGCCGGTAATATTCTTCTCTTTGATTTCCATGTTTATTTCCTTCGTTTTCGAAATATTAGAATTGATTGTCATTCTCTGTTTACCAAGACGCGTGCAAGCAAAAAGGCAATGAATCAAATGGAATAAAAGGTCACAGCGCGCGAAGTCGTGACAGAGAAAGGTGGTCACTTATGACGACAGTCATTTGACATCACGCCCAGTATTTTACGAGGGATTGACTGATGAGTACGGTCTCCGTCACTAATACTTAAAAGGCAACAGGTGACAACGTAGATAGATAGATAGATAGATAGATAGATAGATAGATAGATAGATAGATAGATAGATAGATATGAGTAGACTGAGATAGATAGATAGATAGATAGATAGATAGATAGATAGATAGATAGATAGATAGATAGAAAAATAGATAGATATGAGTAGACTGAGATAGATAGATCGATAGATAGATAGATAGATAGATAGATAGATAGATAGATAGATAGATAGATATGAATAGACTAAGATAGATAGATAGATAGATAGATAGATAGATATGAGGAGACTAAGATAGATAGATAGATAGATAGATAGATAGATAGATAGATAGATAGATAGATAGATAGATATGAACAGACTAAGATAGATAGATAGATAGATAGATAGATAGATAGATAGATAGATAGATAGATATGAAAAGGACTGAGATAGATAGATAGATAGATAGATATGAGTAGACTAAGATAGATAGATAGATAGATAGATAGATAGATAGATAGATAGATAGATATGAACAGACTAAGATAGATAGATAGATAGATAGATAGATAGATAGATATGAACAGACTAAGATAGATAGATAGATAGATAGATAGATAGATAGATATGAAAAGGACTGAGATAGATAGATAGATAGATAGATAGATAGATAGATAGATAGATAGATAGATAGATAGATAGATATGAAAAGGACTGAGATAGATAGATAGATAGATAGATAGATAGATAGATAGATAGATAGATATGAAAAGGACTGAGATAGATAGATAGATAGATAGATAGATAGATAGATAGATAGATAGATAGATAGATAGATAGATAGATAGATAGATAGATAGATAGAAGAATTGACTGATAAGTATAGTCACCGACCGCGTTGCGTCGCTAATACTAGACAGAGAAACAATTCGTATTTGATCGTACTTCTTTCCGATTGTCCACTGGCCGTTTCTCTTTCCTTTTTCTTTAATTCATACAATTTTTCTCCAGTTCTATTTCTCTGTTGGTTTGGTTACTGTTTTTTTTCTAAACTTTTTTTTTACTGTTGTTCACCTAAGACAAGGCTCGATAGTCTCACAAGGTAGAGGGTTATTGAATATTGTTATTGAAAGGAAATAACGGTTAAACCGAGACTTGAAAGAGGTAGCGAATCTAAGAGATGAACTCTCGAGCTGAAACTTCATTTTTACCAATAGAATACCAAGGGACGGAGCCAAACATTTGGCCGAACAGACATTTCACCGACGGACCTTTCACCGAAGAAGTACAAGTCAAAATAGTAACAAGCAATACTTTAATATTATAATTAGCAGTATTATAAGGTAGAATAGGACTAATAATTACTACTGAAAACCCACTAAACTAATTGTTTCATTTTTCCAGGTTTTCAGATAAAACGTTTAATCATCTTGACACCATTTGTCGTAAGAATCACTGAAAAACCCTTTTGAGTTATTCTGCTAGAAAGAGAACAGGTTAAAATCGTTTTGTGTCAGCCGCACTGTCTTCCCAAATGAGCAATGGTGAGAGAAAAAAGATCATTCAGACCTTCAGTAATGGTACCGACATTCAAACTCTCGCTTCCATCTTCAAAGCCCATTCAAGAACCATCAAGAGAACAGTGAATAAGTTTAATAAAGAGGGGACAGTAGAGAGGAAAACTGGATCAGGAGGCCACAACAGGAAGAGGGATCATCATTTCAATTTAGAGCTAAAGAGATCAATTTTAAAAAAATCCAACTCGATTCATAAGACGTTTGGCACGTGAGAGAGAAGATTCAGCTATGACAGTCCAAAGAGCAGCGAAAAAAAACTTGAAAATGAAATTGTACGTGAATCTTGTGAGACATATTGTTACCCAGGACAAAAAGTTCGAAGGTTAGAGAGGGCGAAGATCATCTTGAATTTCTTGAAAAATGATCCTGGAATAATATATATATATATTTGAACTTTATTGAAATCCTTCATGAGCTTCCGATTCTTAGCTATGATTAATTAATGAACATGTTATTTTCGTTTATGATCGATTTCATAACGATTCTTCTGTTAAGCTTGGAGAGTAATTACACATTCTTATTGCTCCAGCTGCTGGGTGGTGACCGCGTCATAGCGGTTGGTGCACACAATCAAAAGAAAGTCCATATAAAACAGGTAATGCAGTAACAGGACAAAACGTAACACAAAAACGTCCACATAACACAGAATCCACGAAAAACAAAGCCGTTCCAATCCAATCTGGCGTTGGACTGCATATTTATTTTGTAAAAATTACAAAATTGAGGCACAAGGCCGAAGGGGAAGTGAGAAAAGGCTGGTCTTCACTGACTATCCTAGTCCTAGTTAATAACAATCACGACCCATTCATTCAATACATTATAATCACTACAAGAACTTGTCCATCAACTTGCAATCCTACATGTACCACAATACCGCAAATTTACAAGGGACCTACAAAACATCCCATGATGTAAAAATTTGTGCAGTTCATAATGTCTCCCTTTTTTTTTTACATTTTCTTTTTTTTGTTTTTTCCTATAAAAAATATATAAAAATTTTCATGATGCATGCAATGATGGGCAAGGGGATGAACCCCAAATGAAACTAAAAAATGAAACAAAATATTCAAAATGAAACAAAACAGATGTTAATAAGAATCATCCATCCCTCAAAATAACGAGAGTGGCCATTGTATTCTGCCGATCAACAGAATCAAGCAGCATACTCATTAATAAAGTGGGGAAGGACAAATTAAATAATGGAGTGGGAAAAAATGTCTGACCCAGCCGAGTTTCTAAGCTACGCTTATATGTGGGATAAGGCCGAAAATATGGGCCAAGTAGTAAGAATCCAAATTACTTTCTAGCGAGACAATCTTGCTAACCATTACACCACGCTAAGGTTCACTAATCTGGCGTTGGAATGACTGCAAAGCACTTTCCCGTCCCCAATTTATAGACGGAAGCACACAAAGGCATGCTGGGATTTCTTCCAAGCCAATAAATAGCTCAATTCTAGGTTTCATATGATTCAGTTCTGGTTTATCTTGTCTTGAAGTCAGAACGCTACGTTCGTTTATCTGAATCCGATCTTGTGTGTCAACACCAATTCTTAGTCTGTAAAATTTTGCCATATTACTTTTGGTTTGCCTTATTACAGTTAATTTGCCTGCCATATATTGTTTGCTTGCTTTATATTATTTTGCACACTTGTCGATCTTTTAAACAGGAATAGAGGTTTATCCCTTGTTGCCTATTTAGGATTTGGTTTCTGATCCCTTCTAAAGTATACTTCAACTCTATGCCTCTAACGACTCCGCTGAACCCTGAATTGTTTTTTACTAATTATTTTTTTTCTTTTCCCCCCAATCGGAGAAGATAGGTTTACTTGTCGCCCAATTCACACTCCTCCCCGATCTTATGAACAGGAATAGAGGTTTATCCTTTATTCTTGTTTAGGGTTGTGTTTCTAGTTCATTCTCAAGTCTACTTTAACTCTAGACTTCTAATTATTCTAATTTCTTTCGAATTATTCTAGGAGCTGGTGGGTAGAAATAATTGTGAAGCACTCCCCACAAGATATTCAACAAAAACGCAGTAAAAATCAGCGACAGATGCACTTCAACTACATAAGTGAATGTCTTCACTGATACAAAATAACTGTTTACTGCTTTACTGGGGCAAAAAAGTATAAACTTAGGACCCATGAAACCAGATACTAAATTACCAGTCCATACTTATTTGTATATTTCCTGTCCCATCTCTAATGAAAAGGAACATAAATCAACACAAATAAATCTATCTATCTATCTACCGATCTATCTATGTAAAACAAGTCTCTCACTGCCTTCCTGTCTTCCTTCCTTCATTATCTATCTATCTATCTATCTATCTATCTATCTATCTATCTATCTATCTATCTATCTCTGTTCATATCCATCTTCGAACACATCAAACCATATACTAATTATCAATGTGCATTTATTTATATATTTTCTGTCTATTTATTTAAGCATTTTCTGTCCCATCTGTAGTGGGAAGGTTTTTAAATTAACTTAATTTAGTAAATTCATGATCAGTCGTTTTAATAATCTATACAAATAAAACATTTATCAACATTTATACAAAATTACTTCCAGGAAAAATGAACCGTTTAATCAATCAGTTCCTTTACTACTTTACGTGGCTATATTGCAGTTTTATTTGTTCTAGCCTTTCATGTGGGGCACTCAGATACCTTTGTCTATGAAGTGGTCGTCTTGCTTCAATTCGGTCTTGAAATAGGCTTTGTGGTAGCCGCTTTTGTCGTTCTGTTGCTTAACTTCTTCTTCTGAGAGATATTTCCATTTCATTGTTATATTAAAGACAAGTTTTTTTTTATAATATGAAGATATATTGAGCAAAAAGCGATTTGTATAATACCAGGAATAATTAATGAATCCCAGATACCACTCAATGTTTAAAAAATATAAAAAATAGATTAATTAAACGATAATTGACGTCTGCTTTTGTTAGGAATACTTTATCTCCGTTTTATTGAATCTCAATTCATTGTTTCAAGATTTTTGTCTCATGGCATTTCAGTATTAAATCTTTCTAACAATCGCCGCCATTTTTGATGGCACGAGTTCACGAGTATTCTACGCCCCACCATCACCAACAACTGAGGGAGCTGAGGGACAAACCTGATTGGGAGACCCGGGCAGTGCTTCATAACCCTCGCTATCTTATCAACATTTTTTTTCTATACGTTACAACTTAAACTTAACACAACTGACTATTAAAGGATGAAAAGATTTCACGGATTTTGACGTCATTCTGGGGTCCTTTTTTTGTTTTTTCTATACGTTACAAATTAAACTTAACACAACTGACTATTAAAGGATGAAAAGATTTCACGGATTTTGACGTCATTCTGGGGTCCTTTTGTTGTTTTTTCTATACGTTACAAATTAAACTTAACACAACTGACTATTAAAGGATGAAAAGATTTCACAGATTTTGACGTCATTCTGGGGTCCTTTTTTGTTTTTTCTATACATTACAAATTAAACTTAACACAACTGACTATTAAAGGATGAAAAGATTTCACGGATTTTGACGTCATTCTGGGGTCCTTTTTTTGGTTTTTTCTATACGTTACAAATTAAACTTAACACAACTGACTATTAAAGGATGAAAAGATTTCACAGATTTTGACATCATTCTGCGGTCCTTTTTTTGTTTTTTCTATACGTTACAAATTAAACTTAACACAACTGACTATTAAAGGATGAAAAGATTTCACGGATTGTGACGTCATTCTGGGGTCCTTTTTTTGTTTTTTCTATACGTTACAAATTAAACTTAACACAACTGACTATTAAAGGATGAAAAGATTTCACGGATTTTGTCATCATTCTGGGGTCCTTTTTTTGTTTTTTCTATTCGTTACAAATTAAACTTAACACAACTGACTATTAAAGGATGAAAAGATTTCACGGATTTTGACGTCATTCTGGGGTCCTTTTTTTGTTTTTTCTATACGTTACAAATTAAACTTAACACAACTGACTATTAAAGGATGAAAAGATTTCACAGATTTTGACGTCATTCTGGGGTCCTTTTTTGTTTTTTCTATACGTTACAAATTAAACTTAACACAACTGACTATTAAAGGATGAAAAGATTTCACGGATTTTGACGTCATTCTGGGGTCCTTTTTTTGGTTTTTTCTATACGTTACAAATTAAACTTAACACAACTGACTATTAAAGGATGAAAAGATTTCACAGATTTTGACGTCATTCTGCGGTCCTTTTTTTGTTTTTTCTATACGTTACAAATTAAACTTAACACAACTGACTATTAAAGGATGAAAAGATTTCACGGATTGTGACGTCATTCTGGGGTCCTTTTTTTGTTTTTTCTATACGTTACAAATTAAACTTAACACAACTGACTATTAAAGGATGAAAAGATTTAACGGATTTTGACGTCATTCTGGGGTCCTTTTTTTGTTTTTTCTATTCGTTACAAATTAAACTTAACACAACTGACTATTAAAGGATGAAACGATTTCACGGATTTTGACGTCATTCTGGGGTCCTTTTTTTGTTTTTTCTATACGTTACAAATTAAACTTAACACAACTGACTATTAAAGGATGAAAAGATTTCACGGATTTTGTCATCATTCTGGGGTCCTTTTTTTGTTTTTTCTATTCGTTACAAATTAAACTTAACACAACTGACTATTAAAGGATGAAAAGATTTCACGGATTTTGACGTCATTCTGGGGTCCTTTTTTTGTTTTTTCTATACGTTACAAATTAAACTTAACACAACTGACTATTAAAGGATGAAAAGATTTCACAGATTTTGACGTCATTCTGGGGTCCTTTTTTGTTTTTTCTATACGTTACAAATTAAACTTAACACAACTGACTATTAAAGGATGAAAAGATTTCACGGATTTTGACGTCATTCTGGGGTCCTTTTTTTGGTTTTTTCTATACGTTACAAATTAAACTTAACACAACTGACTATTAAAGGATGAAAAGATTTCACAGATTTTGACGTCATTCTGCGGTCCTTTTTTTGTTTTTTCTATACGTTACAAATTAAACTTAACACAACTGACTATTAAAGGATGAAAAGATTTCACGGATTGTGACGTCATTCTGGGGTCCTTTTTTTGTTTTTTCTATACGTTACAAATTAAACTTAACACAACTGACTATTAAAGGATGAAAAGATTTAACGGATTTTGACGTCATTCTGGGGTCCTTTTTTTGTTTTTTCTATTCGTTACAAATTAAACTTAACACAACTGACTATTAAAGGATGAAACGATTTCACGGATTTTGACGTCATTCTGGGGTCCTTTTTTTGTTTTTTCTATACGTTACAAATTAAACTTAACACAACTGACTATTAAAGGATGAAAAGATTTCACGGATTTTGTCATCATTCTGGGGTCCTTTTTTTGTTTTTTCTATTCGTTACAAATTAAACTTAACACAACTGACTATTAAAGGATGAAAAGATTTCACGGATTTTGACGTCATTCTGGGGTCCTTTTTTTGTTTTTTCTATACGTTACAAATTAAACTTAACACAACTGACTATTAAAGGATGAAAAGATTTCACGGATTTTGACGTCATTCTGCGGTCCTTTTTTTGTTTTTTCTATACGTTACAAATTAAACTTAACACAACTGACTATTAAAGGATGAAAAGATTTCACGGATTTTGACGTCATTCTGGGGTCCTTTTTTTGTTTTTTCTATTCGTTACAAATTAAACTTAACACAACTGACTATTAAAGGATGAAAAGATTTCACGGATTTTGACATCATTCTGGGGTCCTTTTTTGTTTTTTCTATTCGTTACAAATTAAACTTAACACAACTGACTATTAAAGGATGAAAAGATTTCACGGATTTTGACGTCATTCTGGGGTCCTTTTTTTGTTTTTTCTATTCGTTACAAATTAAACTTAACACAACTGACTATTAAAGGATGAAAAGATTTCACGGATTTTGACGTCATTCTGGGGTCCTTTTTTTGTTTTTTCTATTCGTTACAAATTAAACTTAACACAACTGACTATTAAAGGATGAAAAGATTTCACGGATTTTGACGTCATTCTGCGGTCCTTTTTTTGTTTTTTCTATTCGTTACAAATTAAACTTAACACAACTGACTATTAAAGGATGAAAAGATTTCACGGATTTTGACGTCATTCTGCGGTCCTTTTTTTGTTTTTTCTATTCGTTACAAATTAAACTTAACACAACTGACTATTAAAGGATGAAAAGATTTCATGGATTTTGACGTCATTCTGGGGTCCTTTTTTTGTTTTTTCTATACGTTACAAATTAAACTTAACACAACTGACTATTAAAGGATGAAAAGATTTCACGGATTTTGACGTCATTCTGGGGTCCTTTTTTTGTTTTTTCTATACGTTACAAATTAAACTTAACACAACTGACTATTAAAGGATGAAAAGATTTCACGGATTTTGACGTCATTCTGCGGTCCTTTTTTTGTTTTTTCTATACGTTACAAATTAAACTTAACACAACTGACTATTAAAGGATGAAAAGATTTCACGGATTTTGACGTCATTCTGCGGTCCTTTTTTGGTTTTTTCTATACGTTACAAATTAAACTAAACACAACTGACTATTAAAGGATGAAAAGATTTCACGGATTTTGACGTCATTCTGCGGTCTTTTTTTTGTTTTTTCTATACGTTACAAATTAAACTTAACACAACTGACTATTAAAGGATGAAAAGATTTCACGGATTTTGACGTCATTCTGCGGTCCTTTTTTTGTTTTTTCTATTCGTTACAAATTAAACTTAACACAACTGACTATTAATGGATGAAAAGATTTCACGGATTTTGACGTCATTCTGGGGTCCTTTTTTTGTTTTTTCTATTCGTTACAAATTAAACTTAACACAACTGACTATTAAAGGATGAAAAGATTTCACGGATTTTGACGTCATTCTGGGGTCCTTTTTTTGTTTTTTCTATTCGTTACAAATTAAACTTAACACAACTGACTATTAAAGTATGAAAAGATTTCACGGATTTTGACGTCATTCTGCGGTTTTTTTTTTGTTTTTTCTATACGTTACAAATTAAACTTAACACAACTGACTATTAAAGGATGAAAAGATTTCACGGATTTTGACGTCATTCTGCGGTCCTTTTTTTGTTTTTTCTATACGTTACAAATTAAACTTAACACAACTGACTATTAAAGGATGAAAAGATTTCACGGATTTTGACGTCATTCTGGGGTCCTTTTTTTGTTTTTTCTATTCGTTACAAATTAAACTTAACACAACTGACTATTAAAGGATGAAAAGATTTCACGGATTTTGACATCATTCTGGGGTCCTTTTTTTGTTTTTTCTATTCGTTACAAATTAAACTTAACACAACTGACTATTAAAGGATGAAAAGATTTCACGGATTTTGACGTCATTCTGGGGTCCTTTTTTTGTTTTTTCTATTCGTTACAAATTAAACTTAACACAACTGACTATTAAAGGATGAAAAGATTTCACGGATTTTGACGTCATTCTGGGGTCCTTTTTTTGTTTTTTCTATTCGTTACAAATTAAACTTAACACAACTGACTATTAAAGGATGAAAAGATTTCACGGATTTTGACGTCATTCTGCGGTCCTTTTTTTGTTTTTTCTATTCGTTACAAATTAAACTTAACACAACTGACTATTAAAGGATGAAAAGATTTCACGGATTTTGACGTCATTCTGGGGTCCTTTTTTTGTTTTTTCTATACGTTACAAATTAAACTTAACACAACTGACTATTAAAGGATGAAAAGATTTCACGGATTTTGACGTCATTCTGGGGTCCTTTTTTTGTTTTTTCTATACGTTACAAATTAAACTTAACACAACTGACTATTAAAGGATGAAAAGATTTCACGGATTTTGACGTCATTCTGCGGTCCTTTTTTTGTTTTTTCTATACGTTACAAATTAAACTTAACACAACTGACTATTAAAGGATGAAAAGATTTCACGGATTTTGACGTCATTCTGCGGTCCTTTTTTTGTTTTTTCTATACGTTACAAATTAAACTTAACACAACTGACTATTAAAGGATGAAAAGATTTCACGGATTTTGACGTCATTCTGCGGTCCTTTTTTGGTTTTTTCTATACGTTACAAATTAAACTAAACACAACTGACTATTAAAGGATGAAAAGATTTCACGGATTTTGACGTCATTCTGCGGTCTTTTTTTTGTTTTTTCTATACGTTACAAATTAAACTTAACACAACTGACTATTAAAGGATGAAAAGATTTCACGGATTTTGACGTCATTCTGCGGTCCTTTTTTTGTTTTTTCTATTCGTTACAAATTAAACTTAACACAACTGACTATTAATGGATGAAAAGATTTCACGGATTTTGACGTCATTCTGGGGTCCTTTTTTTGTTTTTTCTATTCGTTACAAATTAAACTTAACACAACTGACTATTAAAGGATGAAAAGATTTCACGGATTTTGACGTCATTCTGGGGTCCTTTTTTTGTTTTTTCTATTCGTTACAAATTAAACTTAACACAACTGACTATTAAAGGATGAAAAGATTTCACGGATTTTGACGTCATTCTGCGGTCCTTTCTTTGTTTTTTCTATACGTTACAAATTAAACTTAACACAACTGACTATTAAAGGATGAAAAGATTTCACGGATTTTGACGTCATTCTGCGGTCCTTTTTTTGTTTTTTCTATACGTTACAAATTAAACTTAACACAACTGACTATTAAAGTATGAAAAGATTTCACGGATTTTGACGTCATTCTGCGGTTTTTTTTTTGTTTTTTCTATACGTTACAAATTAAACTTAACACAACTGACTATTAAAGGATGAAAAGATTTCACGGATTTTGACGTCATTCTGGGGTCCTTTTTTTGTTTTTTCTATTCGTTACAAATTAAACTTAACACAACTGACTATTAAAGGATGAAAAGATTTCACGGATTTTGACATCATTCTGGGGTCCTTTTTTTGTTTTTTCTATTCGTTACAAATTAAACTTAACACAACTGACTATTAAAGGATGAAAAGATTTCACGGATTTTGACGTCATTCTGGGGTCCTTTTTTTGTTTTTTCTATTCGTTACAAATTAAACTTAACACAACTGACTATTAAAGGATGAAAAGATTTCACGGATTTTGACGTCATTCTGGGGTCCTTTTTTTGTTTTTTCTATTCGTTACAAATTAAACTTAACACAACTGACTATTAAAGGATGAAAAGATTTCACGGATTTTGACGTCATTCTGCGGTCCTTTTTTTGTTTTTTCTATTCGTTACAAATTAAACTTAACACAACTGACTATTAAAGGATGAAAAGATTTCACGGATTGTGACGTCATTCTGGGGTCCTTTTTTTGTTTTTTCTATACGTTACAAATTAAACTTAACACAACTGACTATTAAAGGATGAAAAGATTTCACGGATTTTGACGTCATTCTGGGGTCCTTTTTTTGTTTTTTCTATACGTTACAAATTAAACTTAACACAACTGACTATTAAAGGATGAAAAGATTTCACGGATTTTGACGTCATTCTGCGGTCCTTTTTTTGTTTTTTCTATACGTTACAAATTAAACTTAACACAACTGACTATTAAAGGATGAAAAGATTTCACGGATTTTGACGTCATTCTGCGGTCCTTTTTTTGTTTTTTCTATACGTTACAAATTAAACTTAACACAACTGACTATTAAAGGATGAAAAGATTTCACGGATTTTGACGTCATTCTGCGGTCCTTTTTTGGTTTTTTCTATACGTTACAAATTAAACTAAACACAACTGACTATTAAAGGATGAAAAGATTTCACGGATTTTGACGTCATTCTGCGGTCTTTTTTTTGTTTTTTCTATACGTTACAAATTAAACTTAACACAACTGACTATTAAAGGATGAAAAGATTTCACGGATTTTGACGTCATTCTGGGGTCCTTTTTTTGTTTTTTCTATTCGTTACAAATTAAACTTAACACAACTGACTATTAAAGGATGAAAAGATTTCACGGATTTTGACGTCATTCTGCGGTCCTTTCTTTGTTTTTTCTATACGTTACAAATTAAACTTAACACAACTGACTATTAAAGGATGAAAAGATTTCACGGATTTTGACGTCATTCTGCGGTCCTTTTTTTGTTTTTTCTATACGTTACAAATTAAACTTAACACAACTGACTATTAAAGTATGAAAAGATTTCACGGATTTTGACGTCATTCTGCGGTTTTTTTTTTTGTTTTTTCTATACGTTACAAATTAAACTTAACACAACTGACTATTAAAGGATGAAAAGATTTCACGGATTTTGACGTCATTCTGCGGTCCTTTTTTTGTTTTTTCTATACGTTACAAATTAAACTTAACACAACTGACTATTAAAGGATGAAAAGATTTCACGGATTTTGACGTCATTCTGGGGTCCTTTTTTTGTTTTTTCTATTCGTTACAAATTAAACTTAACACAACTGACTATTAAAGGATGAAAAGATTTCACGGATTTTGACATCATTCTGGGGTCCTTTTTTTGTTTTTTCTATTCGTTACAAATTAAACTTAACACAACTGACTATTAAAGGATGAAAAGATTTCACGGATTTTGACGTCATTCTGGGGTCCTTTTTTTGTTTTTTCTATTCGTTACAAATTAAACTTAACACAACTGACTATTAAAGGATGAAAAGATTTCACGGATTTTGACGTCATTCTGGGGTCCTTTTTTTGTTTTTTCTATTCGTTACAAATTAAACTTAACACAACTGACTATTAAAGGATGAAAAGATTTCACGGATTTTGACGTCATTCTGCGGTCCTTTTTTTGTTTTTTCTATTCGTTACAAATTAAACTTAACACAACTGACTATTAAAGGATGAAAAGATTTCACGGATTTTGACGTCATTCTGGGGTCCTTTTTTTGTTTTTTCTATACGTTACAAATTAAACTTAACACAACTGACTATTAAAGGATGAAAAGATTTCACGGATTTTGACGTCATTCTGGGGTCCTTTTTTTGTTTTTTCTATACGTTACAAATTAAACTTAACACAACTGACTATTAAAGGATGAAAAGATTTCACGGATTTTGACGTCATTCTGCGGTCCTTTTTTTGTTTTTTCTATACGTTACAAATTAAACTAAACACAACTGACTATTAAAGGATGAAAAGATTTCACGGATTTTGACGTCATTCTGCGGTCCTTTTTTTGTTTTTTCTATTCGTTACAAATTAAACTTAACACAACTGACTATTAAAGGATGAAAAGATTTAACGGATTTTGACGTCATTCTGGGGTCCTTTTTTTGTTTTTTCTATACGTTACAAATTAAACTTAACACAACTGACTATTAATGGATGAAAAGATTTCACGGATTTTGACGTCATTCTGTGGTCCTTTTTTTGTTTTTTCTATACTTTACAAATTAAACTTAACACAACTGACTATTAATGGATGAAAAGATTTCACGGATTTTGACGTCATTCTGCGGTCCTTTTTTTGTTTTTTCTATACGTTACAAATTAAACTAAACACAACTGACTATTAAAGGATGAAAAGATTTCACGGATTTTGACGTCATTCTGCGGTCCTTTTTTTGTTTTTTCTATTCGTTACAAATTAAACTTAACACAACTGACTATTAAAGGATGAAAAGATTTAACGGATTTTGACGTCATTCTGGGGTCCTTTTTTTGTTTTTTCTATACGTTACAAATTAAACTTAACACAACTGACTATTAATGGATGAAAAGATTTCACGGATTTTGACGTCATTCTGTGGTCCTTTTTTTGTTTTTTCTATACTTTACAAATTAAACTTAACACAACTGACTATTAATGGATGAAAAGATTTCACGGATTTTGACGTCATTCTGCGGTCCTTTTTTTGTTTTTTCTATTCGTTACAAATTAAACTTAACACAACTGACTATTAAAGGATGAAAAGATTTCACGGATTTTGACGTCATTCTGCGGTCCTTTTTTTGTTTTTTCTATTCGTTACAAATTAAACTTAACACAACTGACTATTAAAGGATGAAAAGATTTCACGGATTTTGACGTCATTCTGCGGTCCTTTTTTTGTTTTTTCTATTCGTTACAAATTAAACTTAACACAACTGACTATTAAAGGATGAAAAGATTTCACGGATTTTGACGTCATTCTGGGGTCCTTTTTTGTTTTTTCTATACGTTACAAATTAAACTTAACACAACTGACTATTAAAGGATGAAAAGATTTCACGGATATTGACGTCATTCTGGGGTCCTTTTTTTGTTTTTTCTATACGTTACAAATTAAACTTAACACAACTGACTATTAAAGGATGAAAAGATTTCACGGATTTTGACGTCATTCTTGGGTCTTTTTTTGTTTTTTCTATACGTTACAAATTAAACTTAACACAACTGACTATTAAAGGATGAAAAGATTTAACGGATTTTGACGTCATTCTGGGGTCCTTTTTTTGTTTTTTCTATACGTTACAAATTAAACTTAACACAACTGACTATTAAAGGATGAAAAGATTTCACGGATTTTGACGTCATTCTGGGGTCCTTTTTTTGTTTTTTCTATACGTTACAAATTAAACTTAACACAACTGACTATTAAAGGATGAAAAGATTTCACGGATTTTGACGTCATTCTGGGGATTTTTTTTATATCGTCCATTTCCGTGAAAAAAAAAACACTATATAAATTTCACTATTTTTCAATCCATAATTTTGTATGTGTTAAAACTATTCAACTTTTTTCAACTTTTTTTTGTTCACCTATATTGTATATGATCAATCACTGTACATAGGTTACATATATTTTCTGTTTATACGTTATTTTTATAGATACAATTTATTGAAGGAACTGCTCCGTTTTTTAATTAAAGAATATTAATTACACTTACCGGCCTGAATGTTCGAGGAATTTATTCTTATGTTGTCATTGTTTACGTTAAGATACGTTTCATGGGCAGATCTAATCGTTCGAGAAAAATCGTTGAAGATTGTGTGTTAAAAAACAGTAATTCGCACTTTGCTAACCAGATGCTTCTCTGTAGCTGAATGGTACAGCACGTCAGATCAAAGTTTCCGTATACAGGTTTTAACATTCTGACCGGTAAATGTAATTAATACTGTTTAATTAAAACCAGAGCATTTACTTAAATACATTATATCTATAAAAAAAAATAACCTATAAACAGAAAATATATTAAATAATTGTCGGACTTAATCCTTTTCATATGTTGTCGTTGTTTACGTTAAGATACGTTTCGGGAGCAGATATGATCGACCGAGAAAAATCGTCGACGTTTGTGTGTTTAAAAACAGTAATTCGGACTTTGCTAACCATACGCTTTTCTGTAGCTAAATGGAATAGCACGTCAAATGACGGTTTTCGTATAGGAATACAGTTTCGATTCCTGTCGGAGAACGCTTATTTCTACGAAATCTCTCGAACATTCATGCCAGTAAATGTAATTAATACTGTTTAATTAAAAAAGAAAGCACTTATTTAAATAAAATTGTACCTATAAAAATAAGGTATATAACAGAAAAATATATTAAATAATTGTCGAACTTAATCCATTTCATCATATATATATATATATATTTCTTCATATATATATTCGGAAAATAAAACCTGCTGCAACAGTATTTTCACTGTTGCCCGAATTAATAACGAAAAAGAAAGAAAAAAGTGCAAATCAGATTCAATTACAAAGTAAAATATTTATTTCTAACCAGCTAAATAAGGGTTCTTGCAAAAATTCGTCCCTTTTTGCTGAGAATAAGATAACCTATTCTCTGAGTAACACAATGTAAAAAAGCATAGCAGAAAACAAACTTAAAAATTACAATGCACAAAAAACAAAAACAAAAAAAGAATAGCGCCCACCTGCTGTGTCAATGATAACAATAAAAAAAAGGGGAAGAGCTTTAGCTCTACAGTACACTTTCAGTCCTTTCAAGGTTCAAATGTTTTTATCTTTTTTCTTTTCTCTCTTGTGTAGACAAAGTTCTCTTCTTGGTGGCCAAACTCCCTTCTTTCGTCACATATTTTCCTCCCGTCCGCCTGGATATTACGCCTTTCTTTTACGACTGCTAGAAGGTGAAAATTTACTTAAACACGTGGTAAAAACGTTTTTGAAAACGCACATGTTTGCCCCTTCTTCTTAAACGGCTTTAGAGCTCCAAACTCCACTTATGAACTTATTTTCAACTTTCTTTTCTGGGGATTCTTCGAGAGGACTTTCTCTGAAGGGGAAACTTTCCCTCAGCAACTTTGTCACCCATGCATCCTTTACTTATGGGCAAACGCTGTCTGCCTTTTCAGCAGGGAGAGAGAAAGCGAACCTACCGGTTTCTAAGCGGTCTCGTTTCAAACTGACGCTAAGCTCCAGTCCCAGTTCTCCCTTCCCTTTCAAAGGGGAGCAGTTCACCTTTGAACCGTCCAATCACAGTCCATTAAAAAAATATATCAGCAGGTTCTTCGGGCCAGTAACACAGTGAGTGTCTTTTGCTCTCCCTTGACCTAAAAATTTTCAAAATATATATATATATATATATATATATATATATATATATATATATATATTAACTAATCTCACTTCTAGTATTAATAATAAAATACTATTGCCCGACGTTTTAGTTGGCGGCAACAAACAAAATTTTATCATTTCTTTTTATTAAAAATGAAGAAAAAACCAACAAACAGAAAATCGTATCTCTTCAACTACAAAAGTGAATGTCCTCGCGAATACAAAAGAGCTAATAAAAAAACATGAATTACTGGACCAAAATATCTCATCTTCAGACACATTGTTTTATAAACAAATGCTTATCAACAATAACTTTACTAATCCTTTTGTTGACAAACAAAATTAACCGTAAAAAAATTTAGTAAAAATTACATGGGGCATTTCCCTGATATGAACAAAAATAAGCACACCATTAGCTTATTCTATCGTAACCTCCAAATTATATACAGGATGAAAGAGCAATTAAAAATATATTTCGTCGTGACATATTACTTAATGATCCAAACAAACAACTTTAGATTCTTACATCGGCCACACATCGACTAGGTTGACAGAACTAATTTCAACTCGAAGGTAATTTACAGTTCAAGCCACGCGCTCAGTTTTTAATAAAAAATTTCCGAAATAGTTTCATGAAAATGCTTAATTCGAAAATAACAAAGAAATTTTGATAAAATCTTAAATACGAAAATGATTCTTTTACTCTAACTAAAATATATACTTTTTAAAAATCTCTGAATTAAATTAAAAAAAAATACATTTTTGAATTTTATTATTAATTGTAATAATTCTATAAAAATAAACATATATTTAAAAAAAAATCCAAACCAGTAAAAAAAAGAGCGTGAAGACAAGCCAAATATATTTTTTAAATAACGTATCAACCTCGAGTGTGTGTTTGTATATATGCCTATGCATTAGGGTGTTTATGTATCTCACTGTCTGTGAATGTTTATGATCAGTACTACTGACTGATATCATATTTCCTAAACATTACCCTAGTCACACTCCTCCTCCCAACCCCTCCAGTCAACAAATTAAGGCTACCACTTTCTTTTTTTCACCGAACTTAAGATCGGGCTAAATTAGCCCTTTCTCAAAAGATACATTCCGCTAAAAACTTGCTATACGGAATTAATTATTTAAAATAGACATTTGAAAACAGTAAGTTGAAATAAAAATGTTCTTTGAAAAACAGAGCATACAAGTCGTTAGAGATTTTTAAAAATTACTTTTAAAATTAAACCCAGAAATACATTGCCTAATAAATAGGTCTCCAGTTTTGATCACTCAGACCTACTCAGCCCGACTAGCCACATTAATTTTATTTCATTCTTTTTTTACTCACTTTCATTCTTTGTTTTTGCTTTTTCTTTCTTCATTCTTTCTTTTTTATTATGAACCATATCAACGAAATAAATTTCGGTCTATACTTTGACGCATGAAGTTCAAACAATTAATTTTGGATTCACTGAAATCAAGAATGAAAACGACGCACTACGAAAGATTTTTGTTGCTTTGAAATAGATATATTTGAATGTTGACTCACTCGGGCTAAGCCCGGCAAGCCCAACACCCGGAGTCGTCACATGATATATATATATATATATATATATATATATATATATATATATATATATATATATACATATATATATATATATATATATATATATATATATATATATATATATATTTGTGTGTGTGTGTGTGTGTGTGTGTGTGTGTGTGTGTGTGTGTGTGTGTTATATTTATGGAGTAAGTATTCATACTAAGTAGTTTGATTAAAAAGAACTGACAAGGTCTTTCTGTTTTTTTATTGTATTTTTTTTTTCAGTTTTCGAATAAGGTGTTGAATATTGTGGTGGGAAGTTCATATTTTGTTCAGTTCATTATTTTTGTTCAAGTACTTTTAACTTTTGTAGTCAGTATCAAGAACCGATGTGGTGTCTGTGTGGGAGTTTTGCTTCCTTTGTCTCCATTTTGGTTTTCTTTGGGAAGCTGGACGTTTGAAATGGTCTAGCGTGACGTCATCTGTAACAGCTATTGAAAACGAGGCCACGCAAAAAGAATGCGATTTATTTTATTATTTAACTAATTCATTCATTTATTTTTTCAAAATTTATAATACTAATATAATATATACGTATATTAATTATATCATATTAACTTTAAGATTCCTTCCCTGGTGAATGCTATTTTATTTTATATGGGCCGTTTATTTTGAATAATAGTAGCTTCTAGACTTTTGAGTCTTTCCTTGCATTAGACGTTGTCGAGTATTTTGGTGCTATCTACTAATATTTGTCTCATGTTGATAGTTGTATTTGGGTCGCTCATGATGTGCTGGTCGATGTGTGCACGGATTGCACTGAGTTTCGATAGGTGGCATGTCAATCTGCAAGAGAGTCTGGTGCATGTGTGACTAATGTAATTGTTTAATATTATATTTTTGCTTATTAGTGTTGGGGATGTAATCTTGTGAGTGTAAGAATTCATAAATGATATTACTGTTACACGGGGGGAGCTATGAGGCCCTGTGTTGTTGGTAATAATTAAGTTAGATGTTTAAATTTTTTGTGGTAGAGAATAAATCTTAATTGTTTGTAAGGATCATTGAGTGATATGTATCGGTGAATTATGTTTTTGATTGCTTTTTCATCCTGCTTATAATTAGGGTGCATTTGGTTACGATAGAATAAGTTAATGGTGTATCTACTTTTGTCTACCATTTACCGAAAATCTGCTCTGTATCATAAAATAAAAATTCCAATAAAACTGACATTATTTAATTAGAAAAGCTTTTAACTTCTTTTATAAATAATATATATTATGGATATTTTCCATGAATAATGAATTTTTACACATTTTTAAAATTTTAATTAGAAAAATTTAAGTTTTCAGTCTTTTAGAATTCTGTATTAATTTCAACCTTTTAGATGATATTATTGAGTGATAGATAGATAGTTTGTTTGTTTAACCAGCATATCGACCTTCGTTGGGCCATTTAATGCTGAAAAGGTTGGGGGTTTTTTTGTTTTTTTTTCCTTTCTTTTTCTCAAAAAAGTATAGTTGGTAATAATGTTTTTCAAAAAAGTATAGCTGGTAATATTGTTTTTCAAAAAAGTATAGCTGGTAATATTGTTTTTCCAAAAACGTATAGCTGGTAATAATATTTTTTTAAAAACGTATAGCTGGTAATAATATTCCTTCAAAAACGTATAGCTGGTAATAATATTCCTTCAAAAACGTATAGCTGGTAATAATATTTTTTCAAAAACGTATAGCTGGTAATAATATTTTTTCAAAAACGTATAGCTGGTAAAAATATTTTTTCAGAAAGAAATGTGCTGGAAAAGACCTGGAAGTTCACTATTTGCCCATAGCTGGGACCCCAACAGGTGCTACCACCCCGGGTCAGGGTGGACCTGGGAACACCAGCAATTAAGAGGTGGTTCCACGCTTCCTCAAAACCTCCTGATCAGAGGCCTTGCTGTTGGATGCAGTTTAACGTCGTAAACAGGGCGTTATTAAGTGAAAACTTTATTTACTAACCATAACTGGAAAAGCTTAGTACAAATTATCAAATATCAATATTTTTATAAGAATTTAATTTTTTTTTTTTTGTATGTGTATAGACGCACCGTA
The DNA here is from genome assembly GCA_964036315.1 of Acanthosepion esculentum. Taxonomy (NCBI): domain Eukaryota; kingdom Metazoa; phylum Mollusca; class Cephalopoda; order Sepiida; family Sepiidae; genus Acanthosepion; species Acanthosepion esculentum. The sequence goes on along the minus strand of OZ038517.1, from coordinate 62,490,913 downwards.
AGTGCGGGCGACCATACACGACATTATAAGAAAATAAGACCGATATCTATAGTAAATTTATAGTCAACATTTCTAAAATCCAATAAAACATTAGATTACGGAGAATATTTTCCTAAATTTTTAAGATTACTGAGTACTTAAAAATTGTATAAAAGGCACTCACATCATTAATTAATTTTTGAAACACAGCAAACTATTTTGCTTATTAGAAATGTTAAATTTAAACTATTAACTTGAAATTAAAACAAAAATAAAAGTTTCAAGAAAGATTTTTCATTTTTAAAATTCATTGCAAATCTTAGGTATCGTGTTTTTTTGCGGAAGTTCCTATATAAAATAGAATAATGAAATATATAAGACCTCAGTTTCGTATCAGTATTTCTGATAAACCAATTTTAAATCATTCGCTTTAAGTTTTTTGTCTAGAAGCAAATGCGAAATATATTTTCATTATAAAGCCGTTAAAAATACCCATTTTATTTTTTTAATTTAGCGTTTCTTATAATTTCATTTGATTTAATTTATTAAATTTAGACAATTTTGATTTGAACACTAGCCGAATTAACCACGACTTGCTGCGTGTCACACATTTTTTTGTAAGAAAATGATGATTGATTTTTATAACTTGTGGAGAAAAATGATGCATTTCAATATTACTCAATGATCTTGCCAATGTGACCTCCATCTTCTGGGTTTTCTCCTTCTATATTTTGGATAGGAGTCAGTCCCTGGTTCAAATTTAATTTAAATCAAAAAGAAAAACAATTCAGTGGGTGGGGGTTCAAAAACAGCTTGATCTGACTCCTTTGATATGTGTTTTATTCAATATTTGATTGAATGAACTGATGAGCAGATTTCAACATGACGGTTGAATTGTCGCAACAAATATGTATTGGAAGGCATTACCCAATGATTGGTGATTTCTTGCTCAACTTGACGTCCATATTGTCTCATTTTGATCTTGCTAATGTGATCTCCATCTTCTGGATTTCTCCTTCTATATTTTAGATAGGAGTCATTCCCTCGTTCAAATTTAAATCGAATTTATATCAAAGGGAAAAAAAATTTCAGTGGGGCATTTGTGCCCCCACCACCCGGGGCAGGGGGCTTTGATCAAAATGAAATATCCTTATCCAAGTACCTTGGGTAATTTAGTTTCAGAATATATATGGTTATGTGGGTCTATCTCCAAAACCCTAGGAGTTCGATAGCAAACAGAGACAACAACTTTATATATATAAATATATATACATATAGATAGATAGATAGATAGATAGATAGATAGATAGATAGATAGATTGTTGCCACATCTGGTCTAGTGTTACCGCTAAGTATCTAGAGATTCTTGACAAAATCCAAAGAAAAATAAGCAATATTATCAGCCCTGACCTGACATCACGGCTTTAATCACTTTCTCAGAGCTGTAACGTAAAAATGTAGTTTCCCTGTGCGTTTTCTATAAATATTTTCAAAGGCAATTCTTCTGGTGAGTTTTCGTCCTTGGTGAATTTTATCGTAGTACAAGACTGGCAGTTAGGTCTCGCCATATTTTACTGATGGAATTGATTAGATGCAACCGAAAGTTCAATTCTGATAGTTTCTTCTCTAGCACTTCTCGCCTGTGGAACAGTCTTTCCGGCTTCTTACTTTCCTGTCATCTATGATCTTCAACAATTTAAATGGAACGCCAGACATATTTATCCGACCTTTCCACCAAGGCTGGATGTGACACAAGGTCGTTTTAACGTGTGAGAGGTGGGCGGTAACCTGATTATGCAAAACTTGATTTTTCCCCAACCCCCGCGACCACTGTCACGTTGATATTCGTATTGCACCGCGCCAACCTCTTTAGTGCAATGTGGAACGTGCTGCCACAGGGTTGGAATCCCCGGGGGTGAACCCTCGTTGGTCAGTGGTTAACTCCTGTGACAAGTAATTTTTGTCGCTTTGAAACGTGTTTTTTTTTAATTGTCCTCTCTCCTCAATAACAGTTTCTCAGGTTTTTTTTACTCTCAGTACTTACCCTTCTGTCCTAGTGTCTTTATCGCCTTCCTCCGAGTGGAATAATTCAACAGATTTTAGCAAAATATGACGTCAACCAAATTTATCTATATACGATTTGGGCTTCATTTTTTTTTTTTTACCAAAGCTAAATTTGTAGTGGGAAGAATTTTTTCAAACATTGCACAAGATGAAAGAAAACACGACGAGACAACTGATAGCAATCCCAAAGGAATACATTGCAAACACAATTTTTGAATATTAAAAGAGAGGCTGAAATTAGTAGCTATTTTTAAGCATTTCACCTCAAACAAGTCAGGAATGCCACTAGTAGACTTATTATTTTTTTTTAAAAAACAGTTTATCTAAAAACATTATGGAAATGAATAGCAGATCATGAAGTTGGATGGATAGTAAAATATAGTAAAAAAAGAAAGTATTGCTAAAACATATAAAATACAGGAAGTCGTGAAGAACCGTAATCGCTCACGCCCCGAAGTTCGTATAAAGCTCGTCGTTCTGGTTAATAATACTCTAAGCAAAATACTGATACAAAAGGCTGAGTGAAGAACAGGTTTAATCCCACGCGAGACATGGATTGATAATACCGTAGTTCAGTGCGGCAATGCGTACGACTCAAACGCAGCTCCTTGCGACCCTCTATGACAGGGGTCACTAAACTACGGCCCGCGTGCTGAATCCGGCCCTCAATGTCAGTTCATCCAGCCCGCCGCTTCACTGTGCCACAGATGAGCTAAAATATAATTATTTATATGGAATTATCAATAGATTGTAGTTAAACTTACTATGTAGAAAAATAAATGTACGTAAAATGCCAAAATTTGGCCAATCTGATTTTTGCATCTGACAATAATAAAAGTTTTAGGAAAATAAGTGAAATAAAAAAAATTCGGCGACGTTTTGCAACTTTTGATATCCAAGCGTTTTTGTGTAAGTGTAACAGAGAAAGTTTGGGAACCACACACAAACACACACACATATATTTTTTTTATTGAAATTGGAATAGATTTGAACAACGAAATTAGATCAGAACAATTTTGTTTATCTGATCTAGCCCATTTGGAATTGGGTCATTAGGAAGACAATGGAAAATCATCGAGATAATTTTTATCGGTTAAAATTTGAAATAGAGCTTACTAAGGCTGTGTGGAACTTTGAAATTCACATGATTTTGGGTTGAAGGCAGCACTCGTGATAATCACGTGCGGGCTAAGGGTCGATTTATGATCAGCCAGGTTTATCTATATAAACGCGCACAGAAATCTGTTGACAGGGTGGTTGGCTCGTCTGCCGTCGGGTGCAGTCGAGCTGGGTAGAGAGAGGTCGGAGACTGGAAGTGACGTCTGAAATTGGAACCAAACGCCCGCTGACATATTTTGTTGATATAAGTACGAAGAAGCGAATTACTCCTCCAACAATCTAAGACCTACTGCTACTATTATTACTACCACTGGAAACGGAAACGTCGAACAAGCTACAATAATCAGAGGTTGTTTTTGGCTGGTCTGTCATCGAGTTGGGTGGAGAGATATCGGAGATTGAAAGTGACGTCAGAGATTGAAACAAAACCCCCGTTAACATGTACTGTTAATATAAATACCGCTGCTTCTGCTACCATGAAGATTACTACTACTGCCGAGGAGGAACGCAACTATAAACTTTAAGCCGTGCACAGAAATCTTTATCTCTCCATCGCAAGAATCGTATATCGTTCTGAAACGATCTCTCTCTCTCTTTCTCTCTCTCTCTCTCTCTCTCATCCAGTGTATGAGTTTTACGTCAATTATTTTCTTTTCTGTAACCCGTTTCTTTTCTATACTATTCTTTTCTGCTATTTAAAAGGCATTAACAATTCAACCATTGAATAGCTGTTTGTCCGGCTTTCTGCGGATATATATATATTTTTTGTGCATTCTAAATTTCTTAGCACAGACTCACTAGCCGTGTCTACATCTTCAGTTGACCGTGAATGGATGAACATCACTTCTGCTTTCTGGATCAAACCAAACACAACGTGGGTAGGAAGCAGGATTAAACTAGCGGACTGTCCGAATGCTCTACGGATGCTCAGCGGACCTACGGTCACTCCCTTAAGTTCGGTTAAGACCGAGTAGACACCTCAACCCGGAGAGTAAGACGTCAGAGGTTGAGGGGCTGGAGTGAAAGTGTTAGATAAGTGCCTGCCATGAAGTTTGAAAGAAAAGCGATTACGAGCCTGCTGCTGTGGTTATGCTTTAATTTGCATTGCCGTGTTGAATCCGATTTGAAGATTGCCGTATATAAAAAGGACTGAATTATGTCATATATTTTGCTTGAACTTATTATAAAATCTAAAGTATGTAAAGTCAGCACGTGTAACGAGGTTGACTGATGAACATTTGAAAGCATTTCTTTTGGTTGGATGCAGCAATACTAAAACAAACATTAATTATATCTTAAAAGGTAAACGCCAGTTTCACAAATCTCACTAACCTTTTGTACTGCTTAGTTTATGAGATTCGGATATATGCACGCTTGTAATATAAGTATTAACTGCTACTGTCGCCTTCTTGGATAACCTTTTAGTAAATAAGTATGTTTGTTGTATTTATTTTTGTGTATTGTATTGAACAAAATGTTTATCCGACCCCCGAGTGTCATTTTCTCAGTTTAGAAATTCTGGCCCTCTGTGAAGAAAGTTTGGTGACCCCTCCACTTTGCGATAACCATTAGTATGAGCAGATATTCCACTATTCGTGGATGAAACGAATAGTGTTGAAAAGGTCGGTCGTCTTTCTGCAAGACATTTTTTTAACAGGGACATCAGTAAATACACTTTCAACATCTAACGAGGCTTGGACGCCATTATTAGGTTTATCAGAATGTAATTTCTATATATAAAGTTGTAGCCTCTGTCTAGCTGACTGTCTGTTTGCTATCAAATCCCTCCTAGGGTTTTTGGAGATAGACCCCCCCCCCCATAATCATATATATTCTGAAACTACATTACCCAAGCTACTTGGATGAGTATATTTCATTTTGATCAAATAGGGTCCCCGGGGGGAACCCCCACACTCACACCAATTTTTTCCCCTTTGATATAAATTAAATTTAAATTTGAACAAGGGGATGACTCCTTAGTCATTTGAATAAGTATATTTCATGTTGGTGAGGACAATAGTCCGAATAATGTAAATAGTGTACATAATACCTCATCTCAGAAAATATAGTCAGATACTGAAAGGCCGAAACGTTGTGATAAATATGGCGACAAAGATGAGGACAATAGTCCGAATAATGTAAATAGTGTACATAATACCTCATCTCAGAAATATAGACAGATAGTCAATGTTAAATAAGGTATCTTTCTCCATAGGGGATTGTATATTAAAGTGTGTTTAAATAAACAAAAAATAAAATTTTGCCCAATTTTAGCTTGACCCTTTAAATGATGTCATATTGGGTGACTTGAAATTGGTTCCATCAAATATGAGAACGCTGAAATTAAGCAAAAATGGTTGCTTGAATATACGCAGAACAATAACCTGAAAATGAAAAATAAAAACAACAGAAAAGGAATCTAAATGAAATCAGCTATATTGCATAACAAAAACACACATAAAAAAAATTCTTTTAAATTTAAAATTCTCATTGTCTCCCTTTGGCAAATGTGGATGTGTAGTCGCATCAGTGTAAACATAAACTGATGATGTCCTAAAAGACGAAACGTATTGCACAAAAACTTTTTTCTATTTTCATATACTTCTTTATATCTATCTATATAGCGAAACAGTACTGTCTGTGAATGACATAATTTAGCTCTTGAAAATACATTTCAATTGAGCACTGTTGAGTGATAAGCTAATTCTATAAACAACAGCCACCTGCACTAATGCAAAGCTCTTCAGTAAAATGAATGGAGCACTTTGGCTGATTGGCATTTGTTTACATTTGTAAAAACAATACGCTTGATTTAGTTGTGTAACTCTACCGAGTGAAGATAGCTCTGGCTGACATCAAATTAGTTGTTTCAATCCTGGCTTGAGGCATTCGGAAGTCTAGTCGCACTGAGGAGCTGTGATACAGCGAAACAGTACTGTCTGTGAATGACATAATATATATATATATATATATATATATATATATATATATATATATATATATATATAAAGAAAGAAAGAACAGTAAGATATATAATCCGGTGTTCTTATTGATATTTTTTATTTTTACAAAACAGTGCTCAATGTAAATTTACAGAGCATATTTATGCTCTGTAAATTTACATTTAACTTATTTACAAATTAACTGATTTAAAATATGGGTTTTTCACATTTTTACCAACTGTTCCAACGGGCCTCGGTGACGATGAGGTAGCAAATCAGACTTAATATAACGCCGCTCGCTCACATATTCCGTGGTGGAACTCAACTGAAGTTCTCGGAATATGTGAGCGAGAGGTGCTATATTGAGTCTGATTTGCTACCTCTTCGTCATCGAGGTCCGTTGGAACAGTTGGTATGGTGTTTTCTTGACAACCTAACTGTCAGGGTTTCAATTCTCGGTAGTGGATGCGCATTGCTGATGAGTCACAAATATAGGACGAAACGGCCGTCCTGTGCTTTCTGCATTCTGTTGAGGTTTCTTTCAGACTCAAAGAATTACTTAATTATAATTATCAAATCTTCCTTACAATTTCTATTATATATATATATATATATATATATATATATATATATATATATATATATATATATATATTAGAGTATATAGTATTCTTAGAACAGGGAACATTTTCATAAAAATCTGTTCAGTGGTTATTGAATCCATTGCTATACTTATTTTCGAGGAGGGTCCACCCCCTTTTCTCCCCTAAAAATATATCAAACATAGCTCATTACATTCCCTTTTATCTCTACTATCTATGTTTCAAATTTAATAAAGATCGGTGAAGTAGTTATGTATTTCTTCTCTCCTTTGGGAAACAGTCTCCAACACTATCAACTTGAAATTCTTACATTGGCCACACATACACCACACTCTCTTGTAGATTAACTTATCATTTGTCAAAATTTAGTGTAATCCACGCAAATCTACAGGTTGGCTGAAAAGTAAGTAGGCATTAAAAATTTGTAATAAAATCCATATTCCGATTATAAATTTAGTGAAACAAACGATATATATATATATATATATATATATATATATAGAGAGAGAGAGAGAGAGAGAGAGAGAGAGAGAGAGAGATGAGGAAATGAAAGTAAATCTTCATATTTCAACGTAAGCACCGGTGGCGTCAACCAGTTTCCTCAAACGGTCAGGAGTGGAATGAACATCCTTCTGAAGGACGTTGTCTGGTATATCATTGAGAACTTCTTGAATCCGTGTCTCTAAGTTCACCAGTGAACGTGGTTTTGTCTTTTACACCTTCTCTTTTGTGTAACCCCACAGGTAAAAATCACATGGCGTGAGATCTGGACTTCTTGGAGGCCGTTCATGAGGTCCGCGTCATCCCATCCACTGTAATGAAAAATGCTGGTCTAACCACACTCGCACAGTAAGTGCCAAATGGGGTGGGGCACCATCCTGCTTATCAGGGCACTAATGTTATTCCAGCCAGACATCGTGGGTCACACGTAATTTTCGAGCATCTGAAGATAGCGAACCGTATCCATGGTGTCACGCAGGAGATATGGGCCGACGACTCTTGCTGCTGACCACACGGTCAGTTTTGGGCGAGCTTCCGTCCTCTCAACCGTCATGTACGGATCGTTATCACCTGAGGCCCAGTAATGGCCGTTGTGACGATTAAGGAAACCACCAACATGGAATACAGCCTCGCCACTCCAGAAGATGTTTTCAAACAATTCAGGCCAATTTTCATGCCAACCTAGCATTAACTCTCCATATTCCATTCTGCGGTTACCAGTCTTCAGATTTTAGCTCCTGCATGTAAATAAGAAATCCCGATAAGCGTAGTCTGTTTAAAAAATATGTTTAAAATAATGTTTTCGTCATGACTTCAGTAATACTAAAAATTCTATAAGCAATTTCTAATGCCGAGGTACTTTCCACCCAACCTGTAGATGAACACTTTAGAAAGAAGCAAAATAATATTAGCATAAGACAATATTTAGTAGGTAACACCAAAATTTTATATAGGACACAGTGCAAAGAAATACTACAAATTCTATTGTAATAAAAGAAAAGCATACATTATTTACATTATCCCGGCTGTTATCCTCATCTTCATTGCCATATTTACAACGTTTCGGCCATTGTACGCTCTGGCCTTCTTCAGGTGATTGAATCTCTGAGATGAGGTATTATGATTACCAGCATTATTTACATTATTCGGACTGTTATCCTCATCTTCATTGTCTTAATTACGACACTTCTTCAGGTGATTGGAATTTCGAACCGAACTCTTTATTTCGTCAACCGGGGGTAGACTGTTCTAGTTCCACGTGTCATGCCTCTTCTGGATGTCTCAGTTATTTCCCTTTAACTCAACTCTCCAAGGTTTCGTTCACCATGCTGAAGCCTGGTATTGAACTCACAACTCTTTGGGTCTAGTCACTGGATCTAATCAACGCCTTTATAGAGTTGACTTAATATCAGGTGACCGGAAGTCGTCTCCAACGACAAACTGTGGAACAGGACCAGAGAAGCCCCAGTCGAGATTGACATCAAGAAACTGAAATGGGGATGGATCGGCCACACACTTCGCAAGTCTACTTCTAGTGTCACCAAACAGGCCCCCGTGAATGGAATCCACAAAGGAAGCGAAAAGTGGGTCGACCAAAAACAGGCACAGAAGTGTTGACGCAGAGATAAAGGTAGTCAGCACAACATAAGCCGAACTGAAGAAGATCGTCCAGAAACGCGTCCGTTCGAAAGGTGTTGTTGCAACCTTATGTCCCCCAAGGAATCAAGAGGCATAATAATCTTTCTCCATAGAGGGTTAAGAAAATAAACGTAAAAATTGCAGTTTTGCCCGTTTAAATGACGTCACCTTGGGCTAGTTGAAATTGTTTCCATCAAATGTAAGGACGCCGGTATTAACCAAAAACAGTTGCATAAACATACGGAAAACATTTTTTTTTTTTAAGCTTATCACCCCAAGCAAGGCTGGAAGCCACTAGCACGCAAGGGGTTACAGAAGGTTTGGAGGAAGAGCAGGTAGGAGTGGTAAAGGAGGGGATGTGGAGAAAGATAGTGGATCGATCAAGGCAAGGGGGTTACAGAAGATTTGGAGCGAGACCAGATAGGAATGAAAGGTGAAAGGATGTGGAGAAGGGAAGTGGATAGATCAAGGCAACTGGAGATGTCGATTGACTTTACACTTAAATAGTTGGAGATTGTATTTGTCAGGGAAACAGTAATAGGGAAGGGAGTTCCACAGGCGAGATGTGCGAGACATGAAGCTATTGGAGTAGAAGAGACGTCTATATCTAACAGTTTCAACGGTGAAGGGGTGGGAACGGGATGCCAGCCTTGTAGGACGTTTAAATTCATGAGGCCTAGGGACCAGCGAAAGCAGCTCCTCGGAGCAATTACCGTGAAAGTATTTATAAAATGACACAGCGAGGCAACGTCGCGTCTGTGAGAGAGCGACTGCAGACGAGATGACAGATCAGGGCCAATTACATTGCATATCCGTCTCTGGATCTTATCAAGAACCCTGAGGCAAACAGCAGGGGCTCCAGACCATATATGGCAGCAATACATCCAGGAAGAGGCGTGACACGTGGAACTAGAAAAATGTACTCCGCTGGACGAAATAAAGGGTTCGATTCGAAATTAAAATTACCTTGAAAACGAATGTAGCGACATTCGAAAGTACACGGGAAAAAAAATAAACATGAACTTTGGCAAATTTACCGATAACATAAAACAACTAATTTGACAA
>OZ038517.1:62468503-62478503 GCA_964036315.1 Acanthosepion esculentum | reverse complement strand
ATTTTTAAACTACCCCATATAGCTTTTCAATCTTTTCACAGACCTCTCTCTCGCTCTCTCTCTCTCTCTCTCTCTCTCTATCTCTCTCTCTCTCTTCGTGTGTGTGTGTGTGTGTGTGTGTGTGTGTGTGTGGTCTATATACGTGTGAAATTACTGGTGAAGTATTTTTAATTCAAAGGGTGTCCGTAATTTTGCTAAAAGTGTCTATGTACGCCTAGCTAATATACTAGAAAAGTGTGTATGTTCGTCTCTCCATAGCGTGGCGTGTGTACACTTCCCTCAACGCGTTGTTGGAACAAAAAAATTCAACCCCTTCTTTTTTTCTTTTCTTTATATACATGTATTTGTTGATATATATGTGCGCGCCCGCGTGGTCTATCGTAAGGTGCCCGTGTCTGTCTGTGCGTCGCGGCAGTTGTCCCAATTTTAGCAAGAGCTCTGTTCAAATCTAGGCCTCCCTGTCTGCGTGTGTGTGTGTGTGCGTTTCTCTGTGTGTACGTGTGCTTGTGTGTGTCTGTCAATAGAATATTATTATCAACTCTGCGTGCGGCTGTAAAATATGGCGTCTTATTTCTCGTAGTCTGTGTAAAACATCGAAAAAGAGGGAGAGAAATCTTTGTCGTGTATCTGCCAATTCTTGTTTATAGACAGACAGACAGACAAACGGACACACAGACAAGGACAGGTTTTCACTAATTAATTACTCATTAAAATATACGTGTCCCAAATTCAGGTCTACGTCTTACTTTCTCTAGAGAGATGTATGCCCGTTAAAGAAAATAATAAATTCATATATACGACGAGGTGTGTCTGTAATAAGTGTGTGTATTGGATGATTTATGTAGTATGCCCCAGTTTTGGGGGTAAAGAGAATAATTACCCCCTCTCCAACCTTATTTTTTTAGGGGGGCATTTAGCTCTAAAACATCGATTTGCATATCTGGGTGTGTACATAGAAACCTAAGGGAAATGTGATTCGTAATTTTTTTTCAACACCAATGATGTCAGTCTAACTAAAAGGGTTCTTCGTGCCTGTCTGTGCTAATATATGAATGAAAATATCTCTACGGAGTACGTAAGCATGTGTGTGTGTGTGTGTGTGTGTGTGTGTGTGACAGAGAGAGATTTATAACGAATGTAGTTCAGGAATGGTTGCACGTTTTTCTGTAAATTCCGACTAAATCCTGTTAAAGATCTTTCGTGTGCACAGCACATCTCTGTCAAAGTACAATTGTTTTTTAAGCGCACATGCCTACACACGCGCAAGCCTCCTCGTATATAATAATAATATATATATATATATATATATATATATATATATATATATATATATATAATTATAATTCCATATCGCTGTGTAGTGTTTCTGTTTATTGTCGATCAGCAAATCTTTCTTCAAAATTATCCTCGACGAATTGGTCTTAGCGGATGTGTACTGCAAGAAAAAAGGATGTGTGTGTGTGTGTGTGTGTGTGTGTGTGTGTGTGTGTAAAAAAAAAGGTCAATTATGTGTGCGCCTGAAAGCGTACACACGCCCGAGCATTGCGTAGGCGCAGGGGATAAATGTAAGGAACTGATGAAAAATTCAATTTCGTAAATGACTAAAAAAAAAAAAATAAAATAAAATAAAATAGAATAAAAAAGTGTATATATGCGAGTATGTATGTGTGTAAGAGGAAGGCTACGAGGACCGTTTAATATGGACATGTGTATCTATGGCGTGCGTGTGCGTGTGCGTGTGCCGAAACGTATGTATATAACTATAACACAACTAGGGCCATACTGACTGTTTACTGTACGTATGTTTGTAAGGCAATGTGTCAATTTTTACGTTTTTTAATGAGATAAATAGATAGATAATGAACAGACCGAGATAGATAGATAGATAGATAGATAGATAGATAGATAGATAGATAGATAGATAGATAGATAGATAGACAGGAACAGACTATAGATAGATAGATAGATAGATAGATAGATAGATAGATAGATAGATAGATAGGAACAGACGATAGATAGATAGATAGATAGATAGATAGATAGATAGGAACAGACGATATATAGATATATAGATATATAGATAGGTAGATAGGAACAGACGATATATAGATATATAGATAGGTAGATAGGAACAGACGATATATAGATATATAGATAGGTAGATAGGAACAGACGATATATAGATATATAGATATATAGATAGATAGGAACAGACGATAGATAGATATATAGATAGATAGATAGATAGATAGATAGATAGGAACAGACTATAGATAGATAGATAGATAGATAGATAGATAGATAGATAGATAGATAGGAACAGACGATAGATAGATAGATAGATAGATAGATAGATAGATAGGAACAGACAATAGATAGATAGATAGATAGATAGATAGATAGATAGATAGATAGATAGGAACAGACAATAGATAGATAGATAGGAACAGACTATAGATAGATAGATAGATAGATAGATAGATAGATAGATAGGAACAGACAATAGATAGATAGATAGATAGATAGATAGATAGGAACAGACAATAGATAGATAGATAGATAGATAGATAGATAGGAACAGACAATAGATAGATAGATAGAGAGATAGATAGATAGATAGATAGATAGATAGGAACAGACAATAGATAGATAGATAGAGAGATAGATAGATAGATAGATAGGAACAGACTATAGATAGATAGATAGATAGATAGATAGATAGATAGATAGGAACAGACTATAGATAGATAGATAGATAGATAGATAGATAGATAGATAGATAGATAGATAGATAGATAGATAGATAGATAGATAGGAACAGACTATAGATGGATAGATAGATAGATAGATAGATAGATAGATAGATAGGAACAGACTATAGATAGATAGATAGAAACAGACTATAGATAGATAGATAGATAGATAGATAGATAGATAGATAGGAACAGACTATAGATAGATAGATAGATAGATAGATAGATAGATAGATAGATGGATGGATGGATAGGAACAGACTATAGATAGATAGATAGAAAGATAGATAGATAGGAACAGACTATAGATAGATAGGAACAGACGATAGATAGATAGGAACAAACTTTTAGATAGATGAACAAAGTAGATAGATAGATATGCAAATCAGCCTGCATACATGTGTGTGCATGTGTTGCGCATATGCGCGTGTGTGTGTGTGTGCTAAAAAATGTGTTCGTGTTTAAAATGTTTACACGTGTGTCTGAATCTTTGTATACACATACGATGCCTTCGAATTTCTCTGCGTAGTGAAAGAGAGAGAGAGAGAGAGAGAAAGACACTGAAAAGGAAAGGAAAACTATATGTAGGTGTGTGTGTGTGAGAGAGTGCGTTCTCTGCTGTATGTGTAGGTGCGCGTGTGTGCGCGCGCGTAACAGGACGAGTCCACCTGTGAGTCACTAAAAGGGGGTGACAAGCCACTACACACATTCACTGTCGTTGTTAGGATTATGGATACTGAACGCCGATTGCGTACAAACTATTTACTAAATGCTTGCAATATTCCTTTGATTTTCTCGATTTCTACTTGAGTGACGGACCTTACTCGGGTTTTAGCTTGTCGACACAAGCCTTATCAACATTCTACATGAGGTATAGTTGTTTTCTTCCTAGCCATATTTTATATACACACACTTTCTCAGCTTATTTGTTTCTTTAAAAACTAAAAGAGAAACGCTCTCAACTCAAAGCATTGATAAAGAACCAATTGGTCCTATATATAATTTTTTTTATAAATCTTTAAATACATATATATATACAGAGAGAGAGACTTCGTAATTTTAGTCTTGAATATTTTCATATTTTTATTTTAAATTTTATTTAGAATGTTTTTTTTTATAATCTACAAGTAAAGATCTTTTTTTTTTCTTTGTGTCTGTATTTTTTCTTTTTTCTTTCCCTTATGCAAACAAAAAAATGTACCCTAGTTAATAATACCTTGGCTTGAAAATAAAAATATCCTTAGCTTTAAAAAAAAAAATTAATGCATAAATATGTGATTTAAAATAAATTTAATTGTTTAAAAAGTGCATATTTTAATTTTATTTGGCACGTGTCTAGTTTATTTATTTATTTTTTTTAAAATCCATTTACTTTGTCTGGTTCAAAATACGCACCTGCATTTGATTTTTACAAATTGTTTGGATTAGAAAAAAGACAGTTAACAATAATAATTAGAATCTTAATTTAAATAAAAATGGATCTTTTAATTAATTTATTTTCAAAATTCTCCTGTCTTTCCATCAGTTAAACAGAAATTCTTATTTGATTATATAGAAAATTTCTTAAAAAGCCGTTTTTTAAGTGAAGGTCCAACAGTTTGATATATTTTTGGCATGATTTTGCGTCTCTACACATGTAAGAACAAAAACCAAATCACTTTTTTTCCTATTCGACACTAAAACTAAAAAGTAACTAATTCTTGATAATTCTTCTTAAAATACTAATTAAATCCTTAATAATATTTTTAAAAAAATAATGACAATGTCATTACATTACATTACAATTACGTTAGATTTTTTAGTGTTGACTTAGAAAATAATACTAACAGTTATTTAGTTTGTTGACAGAACCATAAACATTTAAAAAAAGCACTTCAGCGTGGGTTACTTAACGAAGTGAATAATGAGTTCGATCCTCACTGGGTTGCCCTATATTTTTTATTGTTTTGTAATCCAAGTTATTTTTTCTCGTTTTAAATTTGAATTATATACAGCGGGATTTCAAAATTATAGACACTCTCGTTGATCAATTTCAATTTGTAATTTAAAAAAAAAAAACTTTAAAATTTACATTTTTATATCTATGAATCCAATCCCGTCAACAACTCAAAAAACAACAACAAAAACGCGCACTATACTGTCTTTAATTTAAATTTTGGGTTTTAATAATCCTTGCTTTTCATTAATCATTTGCTTGCTTCGATTAATTCAGTGCATATGTACCGATCTGTCTGTGGAATGAGGGCTAATATTTGATTTTAATAATTGTTTGTTTTTTTTGCGGGAAGGGGGGCAATAATAATAATACTAAAGGAGATATTTAAATACATTTTTTTCATCTGAAACTGCAGTCTATCAAACAAAAACATGTGCACACGCTTTTTAACCCAATCAATCCGAGATTTTCTAAAACACACGTGTTTTGGTAGCAACTGTTTGTCATGGTATCACTTATCTTTATTTTTGGACATATTCTGTGGAAATTCATTCTCTGGGTGACCCATGAATTTTAAAGTTTATTGCTCTATTTTGGGACATCTTTTTAAAACCTTCTTCACAAAGACACGCATAATAAAGGCTCCACTTACCTAGTATAAAAAATGTTTGGGTGGAAATCTCTTAAATCAAAAATCAAAATAAACCTAAAAAATGTTTCCAGTTTTGTTTTTTTTTTTCTTTATCAGGAGAAAACAGTTTTTAAAAGGCTAGCCTACCCAGGATATCTTACGATGGATTAAATTCTAAAAATGAATCCTTTTAAAATATAATTAAATAATATTTAATCATATTCTTTCTTTTTAAAAAACATTTTATTCTTTAAATAGATTTTAAAGATTTTGTTTTGTTTCTATAAATTTCATGTTGCTTTCTTCATTTGTAAACACTCACTAACAGTAAACACTTGCTAGTTTTTGTTCCGTTTTATGTTTTTTTTTATCATTCGTAAAAATTCATCCCTTTTCCCTTTATTTTAAATATAAGTACATTCTAAAAATATATTAAATGAGGTTTCAAGTCAATTCTAATAATTATAAATTAATTGACTTATCTCGTTTCATATTGAGGATTCTGATTTGTGTTTTTTAAACTTTGACATAAATATTTCTCTTTGTAAGAAAGATATAAAAAAAAACAAAATATTATTTAAAATATGAGAACTAAGGCCTTTTTGGCTTTTTCTTATAATGCTTTTAAAGGATATTTTACTTGTTTTTTATTTTAAATAACATTTTTGAATTTAAGTCTTTTTAATTGCCAAATGAATTGTCTTTAAATAAGATTTAACAATAAAAAGTATAATTATTTATTCCCTATGTAAACGACAGAAAAAATACATAAGCAAAATTTATTGAAAATCAGGTTTGTTCATGAAAACCTTTTAAAATGTTATACACGTACACTTACTTCTTAGCTCAGGCATAACTGTAGTGTTGTACACATTGTACTTTATTAAAAATCTGATTCCCCCCACCGCCAACGATATGTCACCCTCCACACGACTTCCTCCTATTTTATAAATACCCAGGTACTTAACTATTGCCAGGAGGTGGGGTAGAATTGTTTCCTTCTTTTATAAATTGTCTGGTAACAAGATTTACCAACCTGTACCACGTTGAGATTTCATGGTCTCTCGGCCTTCAGCAAAAAAACAAAAGTTTCACTCACTCGGCCATATCCCCAAGTAAGTGTTTCATTTTTTGTGTGTATGTCTGTTGTGAAACCAATACTTGTCTGCACGAGTGTTGAATAGAATACATCTCTAAACATTATTCATAATTCTATTTGTTTACGCAAAAAGGTTTACATAAAGCCCCTACCCTACCCCGGGTTATTGTGCGGCCCAGAATTGTACCATTTTTTTGTGTTTAACTTTTTTTTATTGAATTAATTTATTAATTATTTATTTTTTTTTATGAACTGTCCTGTCTATAATTTCTTTTGTTTTTTTTAAGCCTTGTGTTTAAAATAAAATATTTCTAAGAAATACTTGGTAATAAAGTTTTTGTTTTTTTTTTTTTTTTTTTTAATTCTGTACGTTCAAAAAAGAAAGGTAGAATTGAGATCAAACCATAAAAAAAACGCGCAGTATGGCCTTTTTTTTTTTTTTTTTTAACAATTATTATCTGATCATCAGTCTTTGGCTTGGTACCCTATTGCAACCCTGCCAGTTTAATTTTAGTATAAAAACCTTTTTTCTCCTCTGTTTTTAAGGTTTTTCTGTTTCCTTTGTAAATGTTTTTTTTCCCCATTGTCCCACCCTTAAGTCACCCACTCCATCATTGTTTTGTAGATCAATGTATATTTCTTATGCAGGGACCCCTTAAGTTAAGAAGAGCAAATAATGAAATTATGGTGGTTGAATACTTTTGCATTTGCTGAGTGGCAAAAGAAAAAAAAACTTAGTGCAAATCACTGGTCACAAATGAAATTCAAGTGTAGGACACTTGTGAAGGCTAACATCAATTCCAGTGACCGGAAAAAAGTCACAAAGAAAATGTATGCTTTGTTAAAAATTGTTAGGGTAGGAAAACCTTATGGGAAAAGCCATAACTTTGGGAAGGGAAAAATGTTGAGATATTTATTGTCATATAAAAATAAAATCGTTAATATTTTTAAAACTATTTGGATTTATTGAAATTAAAATAAAACATAGTAATAAACTAAAGTAAAAAGTATTTTAAAAACAAGTTTATTAAAAAATTGAACGTTAAGTCAACTTTTATTATTTTACCTCTGGGATTTTCCCCTTACAAACTGAAGTTTCTTGTTTTTTCCTGTGACTTCAGCATTTTTTTTTTTTTTTTTTTTAAATGGTTTCATACATTATTTCATATTTGTGAATAAATAAATTTTTAAAAGTAAAACTAATGTAAAATAAAAAACAAAAAAACGTAATTCCCCAGAATAGATTTTGAAATGTTATCTCTCTTCTCTGCTTGTAGGAAAGTTGTTTACAAACTCTTTAAAAATCTTTGTTTTTCTGGTTATAAAAAAAAAATAGTTTCACAAGTGCTATACTAAATTGATATTATTTTTGTTAATTGTTAAATTAAATTTAAACTCCAATTTAGTAAAGTACAACCCCCCCCCCTACAAAAATACACCCTTTTTTTGCTTGCATCACTTTGTTTTTACAACTCCAATTATTAAAGAAAATAAAAGAATAAACTCTTCAAAAAAATATCTCGACAAGTATATATATATATAAAATTGTTAACCCTTTTTTATCCCACCTTACTAAAAATGACCACAAAAAAATAATTTAAAATTAAAAAAAAAAAAGAATTTGTTACCTTTTTGAACAATATTCTTAATTAAGGTGGTGAGACTTGTTGGTCCCTAAGCATTTTAGACTCCTTCATGGAAATCCTTGATCTCTCCTCGACTCCCAGGTATTCAAAAAAATATCAATAGTTATTTATTTTATTTAACTTAGCTTGATTGTAATTTCTTTGTCGTCACCCTTTTTTTTCATTAATGTTTCTTGATAAGATTCGTTTTTTTTTAGGATTACGGTTTTCTTTCTGTTATTTTTGTTCTAAATTTCTATTTCATTTCATGACCTGTTTGTAATAATAATAAGAAAAACCTTCTATAAGGTTTAATAAAAGACACATTTAAAAATAAATTAATTTATATATCCTTTTTATTATTCAATTGGCTTTTTAGCATTTCATTTCCTTTTCGATGAGAAGTATGTGTAGTTTGATGAGCTGTAGAAAGGACATTGATATTTGGTTTGGTAATTGGTGAGCCCTTTCTTTATTCACTAGGATTCATTTATCAAAACCTTTTAGTTTTAATTTAAACACCACCAGTCATTTATCGACTCCCTTGATATTCCATTCGACCCCAGGGATCGATATTAACCACTTTGGGGACCCTCACTTAGATGTTTCAACACATATGACAGGCAGACCCCGCCTCTCTAAATCATTTATTTATATTTATTATAAATGTAGGTAAGTCTCTCTAACATTGGCCTTGTGTCATACTAAATTTGAAATAGCAGAAATCCTTATTATTTTTTGTTTATGAGAAATGTAAAAATAATTATTAAATTTGCTTAACCAGCAAAGGTAGACACGACGTCCTTGGTCATATTTTTTCTTATAATTTTATTTTTTTTCCAAGTAGTTTGACGTGCAATCATATTCTTCTTCTATGTACCGTGCCCCTTCAGGATGTAGGCGGTCATGTCTCTCCACAATTTCCCGTCCTTCATAAATTTTGTCTTTTTTTTATCTCTCCTAAACCCTGTACTACCAACCATTCATTTTTTACACAAGCTTGCTAGGTAGGTTAAAAAAAAAAAAAAACACGGTTTTTTGTCTGTCCATCTTTCCTTTATGTCCTGTGAGTATCAGATTTTCCAAGCTTTCTTTCCTCTTTATGTGCCCTAGAAATTTTCTCCTCGCTTTCTGATTTCTGAAGTTTCCTTTTTGTTTCCATTTTCTCTAAAACTTCCTCACTCCCATGTTTGGTTCCTGGAATTCTCAGCATCCTTCTGTAGAACCACATTTCTGTTGCTTTTTTTTTTTTAAAGTCTCTTTTTCATCTGTGAGATTTTTTTTTTTGTCGGTTCAAATTTTTTAAAAAATAAAATAAAAATACAACCAAACTAAGCTCGATTTCAATTAATTATTTAATATTTAAAATATTTCTGCCAAAATCTTGTTTCTAAAGCATCAGTTGTCCGATCACAAAAAGATACTTTTGTTTTATCTAGGTTTCATAACACTAAAAAAAAAGGTAATTCAATCTGAAAAACACATATCCCTTCCATAATACAATAATCAACCCAAATGCGAGCTAAACATCTTTCTTCTGCTTTAAAGATATTATATCGGTAACAGTAACATTAATTCAAGCTTCAAAACATCAAAAGTTATCTATTTAGACCTGTTTACAAAATATAAAATAAATAAACACTATGGGTGAGTCTTTCTATGTCAAGCACTAGTAGGGATTAGCTAAAACATGTGGCACAAGGCCGAAAGTATGGAGCACCCAGTGAGGACTGAACATACTAAATCAGGTGCCATGTGTGATAAACACTTAAGCTGTCATGTATCTTTTGATACATGACTGACGAGGCATATTTTTTTTCCCTGTAGTAGGTTGCCATTTCTTTCTGCAATAGACCAGTTGCCATCCAGAGCTATAGAACCCAGTCTGTCCTGCTATTTACCCATAGCTGAGAGAGAGAGAGATAGAAAAAGATGATTCGTACGTTTTTAGCATGT
>OZ038517.1:62406003-62461003 GCA_964036315.1 Acanthosepion esculentum | reverse complement strand
TGGTAATCTCTCAAAGTACTTTCTTCTTAAAGAATCATGTACTTTTCTTAATTAGGTTGGCATTAGTAAAATCAAAGTTAGGCCAGTTTTGTTCCTGTGTATTGCAAAAGAGTTTGAATGATTGTCTCAACTTAAATCTCTTTTATGTTCATAGATACAGGCTTTTAGATTTTGTGATGTCTCTCCGATATAATTGCTTTTACATTGTAAGCGATTTATTTGGTATCGGCATCTGACTTGATGTTGGATTTATTTTTCTTTCTAATTATATCTCCAATTGTCTTGAACGTAGAGGTAAAGATCCTAGCATTAGGGATGACTAAAGTTTTGTAGACAGAGTTTGACGGTAGGATTATGAATTTTTTATTACTAGATGTGTTATCTGTCATGTCTAGTTTTTTGGATTTGTGGATATCTACTAAAAAAATGGTCAATATTGTTAAATAGAATAGAGTAACGTTCAATGCTTATCGAAGGCCGACTCAGTTTCATAAGTTTTCAATCATTAATTCAGAATTTCAACAAAAATTTTATATACACATACATACATACATACATACATACATACATATATATATATATATATATATATATATATATATATATATATATATAGTTTATGAAAAACTAGGTAATCCATATGGGTAGACCCAAGGAGGATAAAATCCAGAGAGCTCAATGTAAATCAGAGCTAATAATTTAAATAAAAACAGACCACTTTAAGGTTCCATATAATAAATTATTTCACCACAGCCCTTTTAAAGGACCGCAGATCATCAGATTTTATTTCCAAAGGTTTCAACCTTTGGAAATAAAATCTGATGATCTGCGGTCCTTTAAAAGGGCAGTGGTGAAACTTAGTGGTTTGTTTTTATTTAATATATATATATATATATATATATATAGTTGTATGGATATTAATTTGTAATTTTGGGTTTCACACTTTTGCAATCATCAGACAAACTCTTTTATTTTTTTAAAAAGTGGATATATTTATGCTTATTTGTGTTTCATTATTTGTGTGTGGAGGAGGGGGGAAATTTGATGTTAGGTGCAGATCCAGATCCTTGCATTTGAGCATATATATATATATATATATACACACACACACACACACACACACATAATTATCATTATTTCGGTGCCAAGACTGTAATGTTACTGAATATGTTAGCTCTATCACAGGTATTGCAGACTTTGCACTAAATACCATGTACATATATATAAGAGAGAGAGAGAAATATTAACAGTTTAACTCTATTCTAAAGAGTGGTTGCATTTATGTAATCACAAAACATTAAAATAAACATGAATTAAGTGAAAATCTTTTTCATTAATTCTGTTAACACTCTGTCCCTATCTTGTATTGAGCACTTTACCGTAAAGCCTACTTGCCTTAAATGCCTTTGTCAGCAAACCACTGAAGAACTGAAAACAGCTTTCCAAATCAGCACTAATATATATATATATATGATTGCGTTCAGCATAAAACAGTCTGTCGCCTCTAAGTGTTGACTTTAATGTTCACTTTTATATTTACATATGCCCTATCTCTGATATATTGAGCACTTTATCGCATAAATATAGCACACCTTAAAACTATATTTCTTCATATATATATATATATATATATATATATATATATATATATATATATATGGGTATGTGTGTGTAATTTATCCCATAAATATAGCATACCTTAAAACTATATTTCTTCATGGTATCTTAATTCCAACTGTAAGAAAAAATTTTGCTCTGTTTAATGAAATTATATATTGAGTGCTCTTTGTGAGTTTATTTTAATATTTAATATTTCAAATTCTATGTTTTATAGGGCTCACTTGGACTATACCAACGGATTACTACCTGTGTGTGTGTGTGTATATATATATATATATAATATATATATATATATTATAATAATAATTAAGTTTATGGTCAGATTTGAATTAGACCAGGAAGCAGGAGTATGAAAAGGGTGCTCAATACACATTTAAAAAGATAAAAATTTAACATGTAGAGCTTTTAAGTATACAAAAATTAATTGGAATTGGCTGATTTCCTTATATATATATATATATATATATATATATATATATATATACGCACACACATATGTGACATCAAAATTTTGTCATAAATTTATTTTTATATATATATATATATATATATAATGTGTAGCAATCTTTTTCGCTGTATCACAGCTTTTCCATGTGGCTAGACATCCGATTGCTTCAAGTGATTTGTCATCAGTCAGAGATTTTACCCCGAAGCTGTTGGTGCATGGCAGAGAGAAAGGAAAATTTTAGCGTTTTCTATACAAAATATGCCAGTGCCTAAGAGAACTCAATTCGTACTTGAAGAGTAATGCATTTAATATATATATATATAATCACAGTGGCGACTCTAGGTTACCAATATTTGTTGGGCCCATTACAGTCTTTAACAAGTTATACTATTGGTATAACTTAGATGCTAAAATTATTCAAGTTTGATCTTCAGAAGTTTAAATGCAATGTCAATATATAATTTTAAAAAACCTCTAGCCAGATATGTTTTTGTTTATTTTTTAAAAAATAACGTATATCTATTCAAGTCCACGTTTGTATATATGTCTATTCATTAATGTGTTTATGTATCTCTGTGTGTTTTTAGTTCAATTTATTGTATGTTTATGATCAGTATTGCTAACTGATATTACATTTCTTCAACACTACCCCAGTCACACTCCTCATCCAAACCCTCCAATCAATGAGTTAAGGTTGTAACTTTCTTTGATTTTTTTTTTTTTTTTTTTTTTTCAGTGAATTTAAGTCAGGCTAAATTTAATTGCTCTACTGTACAGAATAAATTATTTAAAATGGACATTTGAAAAGAATAAGTTGAAATAAAAATGTGTTAATTGTAAAACAGGGCATACAAGTCATTAGATTTTTAAAACATTATTTATAAAATTAAATCAAGAAATACATTTCCTGTTAAGTATGTCTTCAGCTTTGATAGGACTCGGACCTATGCAACCTGACTCATGATGTTAATTTTATTTCATTCTTTTTTTACTTACTTTCTTTCTTTGTGTTTTTTTTTTTCTTTCTTTCTTTATTATGGACAATATCCATAAAATGTATTTTGGTCAATATTTTGAGACAGATTTAAAACAATGAATTTTGGATCCAGCCGAGGTCAAGAATGAAAACTATACACAACAATTGTTACTTCAAAATAGATATACTTGAATGTTGACTAACTCGAGCTAAGCCTGACAAGCTTGACCCTTCAAGTCACCACTGAGATGTGTTTGTGTGTGTGTATACATACACATACAAGTTTCATTAAAAACAACTAACAAGGTACTGCAATTAAGTTTTTATTCAATTTTTCTTGTGTTCGTATAAGTGACTTCTTTTCTGGACACATTCAAAGACACATGGCAACCTACCAAACTCCATCTGCAACAAACTCGTCAAAAATACGACTATAATAGCCTCATCCATATGTAAAAGAGACTAAAATTAATGGAAGCACTGATAATAGTAAAGAAAATGTCGACCCTCAATAATATTAAGCATGAACATGGCCACAACATGCTGACCATGTTTGGAAAATAAAAAAACGTTTCCATCACTGTAGAAAAAATAAGGGAAAGAGAATACCTGAAAGCGCTTGGGTATTTATTATCAGTTATTTCATTGGGGTTATTTTAAATGTCATTATTTTATTTCCCACCCCCATAGACAAAATTGTACATATGGGACTAGTTAGAACTTTATTGAGACTCAGAGGTATTATGGTGACTGTAGTAAGAATGATAAGTAAGAATGTGGTGTTTTGGTGTAAGTATGTTTGGGCCAGTAATCATGGCTAGCTAAGTTTGAAGACAAGCCTTTCCCCATCTCTCTTTTGGCCTTGTGCCACATTTCTTATAAATAACAACAACAAATATTACTTTCCTCTATGGTACCTAGACTTTATGAATTTAAGTGTAGAAATAAATTGGCAGTAAGGTCTCATCATTTTACTGTTGAAATGTCAAGATTTTAACTAAGTTTTATGTTAACTGTTTCTTCTCTTGGAATTCTTTACTGACTTATTGCTTCCCAATCAAGTTCTTCAAAAATTTAAATGCCATGTCAATCGCTATCTTGTTTTCTTAATTCCTATTCTTTTATTATTCTCTCTCCGTAATAGTGTTTTATTTTCTAATATTCTCTCACACTCAGTAACCCATTGCATCTTAGTGCCTTTTGAGCCTTGGTGGAAAGCTTTTGTCAATTAGTAGTTGTGTCTGCATGCAACATATATATATATATATATATATATATATTAGTGTATTGGGACAGCAGATCATTATTTAAACATATTATTAAATATAACAGACAATGTCTATTATGTCTGATCAAGACAAAAATTGTTCAACATTTGGATGTTTTTTTTGTTTTTTTTTATTAAGTTGGCCCTAAGCTTTCAGCTCACATAGTAATCTTCTATGTCAAAATAACAAAATATCATCTTTGATGGTGGATATCTTTTGTTTCATATCTGTATAACCGCTCTGAGGATGGCTCATGCGAGTCGAAAGCTTAATACCAAATTTATAAAAAAATATCCAAATGTTAGACAATATTTTGTCTTTATTTTCACCTGAAATTAAAGCAAACATATGAATATTCGAACAGCTCATGATCAGACATCACTTTCATTGTCTGTTATATTTAATAATATATGTTTTTAAAAAAAAAATAAATATATATATATATATATATATATATATATATATATACACGTTTTATTCTATACTAAAATTATTAATCACTCCAATTTTTCTATTGTAAAAATTTCCACACTTATCTCCCCAAAACATTTTTTCTAAATTGCACGCACATGTTCAAGAGAATTTAACAGTCAACTCCTGTTGATTTTAGATAAATATAAGTAAATATTATTGTTTTTTAATCATTTCAACCCAAGCAAGGCAATAATGCCACTAAGACGCAAAGGATTACTGGGAGAAGACATCAGTGTGGAGAAAGGACAAAAAAAAAACAGCATTTAGAAAGACAGAAATTGTAGTTGATGTTAGATTTAAAGTTTTGAAGATCATATGTGGCAAGAAAGCACAAGAATTCCACAGGTGAGAAGTGCGAGTAAAGAAATTTTTCAATGTAGTTGGAGTTTTGCTAATTACAGAGTTATTCCCCATATTTATTGGTCAATAAGTGCAGTATAAATTTTATAAATATGGAAGGGACTTGAAGCCAAAAAAAGGGATTGCTCATGCAAAACGTGTAAAAAGAGATACTATTTCCTTTTTTTTAATACATGCAGCATCTCCCTCACACAAATGTGGTCTTGTGCCATACTATGTTCCATAAATATGTGGCATGATATATCAGTATTTACTGTTAGACTAATGTCATCATTTTTGTTAATATCACAATGTTTTGATTGTCTTGTTAGAATGGGTACTCAGGGTACTCGGTAGAATAGGACAAACCGTAACTGGGTAAAAAAAAAATAAATAAATAAAAAAAAGAGACGAGATGTCTCATGGACATGGACAATAGAACAAGAACAATCTACCTCCATAAATTCCATAAAGTGTTCAGTTTGAAATTTCCTGAAGGTTATCAGGCTCAGCAGACATCTGAAGAAAGCCAGAGGAGAAAACGGCCGAAACATGGTAATAACAAATGTGGACATTAGTCTGTAAATAAATAAATAAATAGCTAAAATTCCAGGAGATTACTGAACAGACTCCCCAAAAAGACCTGAAGGTGTAATAGCTTCAGTGGCAACAGCAGTGACAGTACTGCTCATGTCCATGTTCAGTTCATCTGTTGCCTCCATGAGGCTTGAACCTGATGAGGCTCTGGAGGCCAAGTCAAGAATGGAACACTCGCAAGCATTGGTCGCATGGTAAGGCAGGTGATGATCTCAGCTGGAACTGCTGGGCTTTGCATTGCTTCGGTTTTTTTTCCTCCCCTCGCCAGGATGGATGGTCAGTGGCTTCTCTTTCCTGTTAGGTCTGATTCTGACTTGAATGAGGAAAAGCTTCAGTTGATCTTTGAATCTGCATTTTGAGTTTCCACAATGCCATTTTCTGTAAAGGATGGCCCACTGGAGTCTTGAAGGGGCCAATTGCGTGACATGTCCTGACCACCTGATGGCAGCTTCAATGCTCATTCTTAGTGCATCAGTCCTGCCATTTGATATTGAGGATCTGCCAAAAAACCGAGATGAAGTTACTAGTGAGAATAAATGAGTGTAATTTTGAAATGTTCATTTAAAAATGAAAAATAAATTTTTCAAAAAACAATTTATATTCACGTTTTTCTGTGCGTATCTGTCCATCTGACAATTGCAATAAAAAGCAAATGAATTTTAATAAAAACAAAATACAAGATGAGAAATTAATAATTGACAAGTTTTCATGTGAGAAATTTTCTGAAAAATTATCCGCTTGGAGAATGTATTCCGCAAAAATCGTGTGTATATTCTATAAGCAATAAAAAAAAATCCTTCCAAATAAAATTTGAAACCGCTTAAGTTTAACTTCTCGAGAGCGCTCTGCTCAGTTTGACGTCCCAAGAGCGCTTTAGGTAGACAGGGTATATACCTAATACCTAATGAGTTGAAACTTGTAAGCAGAAATTCACTTTTGAAAATATGTGCATCTGATATGTCAAATTCCAACTGAGGTCATCTCTTTCTGTAATAAAATGATATGACAGTTTTAATAGGGAATATAGAGTAAAATCAATGAAAGACTAAAGTCAGGCAGTACACATAGCATCTTGCAGTTACTAACAATTCAGTAAGAGACCAATTCAACTGAATGATATTCAAAATGATAGTCTAAAATAAATTTTATGTTACTAGAACTTTGTTTTAATGTGGTTATTTATCAATTTCTTCAATTTCGTATCAAAGTTGGATAGTTATTTATTTAGATAGTATGCATTTTCCTGTAGTAATTTTTTTAATTAGATGAATACGTATTTCAGTGGTTGTCTAACTTAGAGTAGTTTGTTTTGTGTTTTTCTTTTCTCTCTTAAAATATCTGCAGCTTAATTGATAATTCTTTAATATTAAGCATGAAAGCGTTTCTCTCCTTTTATACAAATTTCGTCCTAAAAGACAGCATATTTGAGGGTGTGTGCGTGTTTATAGATGAGATTTTTTTTTTTTTTTTTTTTTTTTGTAGAAGGAAAAAATTTACCCATTGCTGATCATTCAGTGTGCCAAATTTCACCTGCAGGTTTGTCTGCTCCCCATCAGAATGGAGAATGTGAAATCCGGGGTTCGAGCTTCCCCAATTCGTGGGTGTGGCGAGCAGGCCAGCAGACAAATTTGATTGGTGGAAGGTCGATTTGCAGTCTTTCAGGGTTCCAAAATCTCTTTTATAGCCATTTGTATTCTGTGATTAATATTTTCACATGGCTCGTGGTGCGGTCACATGTTGGTATTTGATCACCACCAGCAGAGTAAGGAGCCTGATGTTGGGTAAACCTGAAACTCCTTAGGATCCCAAGCCAACATAATTGGGATGTGGCCGTGGTCATCTTACAGATGGATTTCTGAACAAACTATGCTCGACTAATAAAAAGTGTTTATTTTCATCTGAGACTATAACGATATTATTTGCTTACCCTGCCATATCTTGTTTTCTTCTTTGATGTGCTGTGTCTCTTCAGGACATGGGTATTTCCTGTCATTTCTAGTCACGGTTGCCATTTTACTCTTCTGTTCCCTGTTCTACCATCCATTTACACTAGCTCGTTTGCACTGCTTTCTTCTCCACCTCTAGCCCTGTGAGTATCAAATTTTTCAAACACCCTTTCCTCATAATATGCCCTAGAAATTTCAATTCTGTCCTTTTTGTTTCCATTTTTCTCTAAAGCTTCATTGTTGAACACATACAAAGGGTGGATGCCTTGATCAGGGAAGTCTGTGAATTATATTAAAGAACAAATGGCAGCTGGGCATGTGCAAGGATTTTATGGTCCCAGACCCCTCATTTTTCATAAAGTAGTATTCATATAAAATACTAATTTTATTGCAACCTAATTATGTACAATAATGGATCATATGCAATATAGGTGAACAATTCAACTAGAAAAATTGAAAATAAATCCAATGTAACTAATTCGAGATCTGTCATAATAGATCATTCCATCTTATATAAATCAATAATGTTTTGCAGCCATTTTTAATATCAACACAAGATTTTTCTTCTTTTTTTTTCCTTTAAAAATTGTATGACTTCTTTGCCACTTCTTCACTCAAATTGTACCAAGATATCCAAGGCTGTTGCAAGGGTCATGTGCCACTCCCTGAATTTATGATACGTCCCCACACCCACTCTACTACGTTTCAATTTTCCTGAGACAGTATTCATATAAAATACACATTTTATTTTAACCTAATCATGTACAGTAATGGATTATATGCAATATAGGTAAAGAATTCAACTAGAAAAACTGAAAATAAATCCAGTGTGTCTAAATACAAATTAGAGACCTGTCATAAGAGATGATTCCATCTTAAATAAATCAAAAATTTTTTGCAGCAATTTCTAGCATCAACTTCAGATTTCTCTTAAGAAGTTGAATAATTTTAACATATTCAACATTATGGATAAATAATAGCAAATTTTATATTGTGTTGTTGTTTTTTTGTTTTTTTTTGTTTGTTTTTTTTTTAGATTTAGCAAAACAACAATGTGGATGAAGTTGAAAACGGGTGCAGGAATTTTTTTTTTTTTTTTTGCCTCTAAACCAGCCAAATGGCATAAGAATGGAATTAAGTACGTCAATATGTTTATAGCCTCAGGGTCAGTGAAAGGGTCTTGTGCTCTAACCAATCTATGATATGAGGCCACCCGAATCTATTATATGGGCTCCCGATATGCCCCCCCCCCACATTCTACTACATTTCAATTTTCATGAGGTCATATTCATATAAAATACAAATTTTATTATAACCTAATTATCTACTAATAATCGATCATATGTAATACAGGTGAAGAATTCAACTAAAAGATTGAAAATAGATCCAATGTATCTAAATACAAATTAGAGACATGTCATAAGAGATCATTCTGTCCTTAAATAAATCAACAATGTTTTTCCGCCATTTTTAACATCAACATGATGGATAAAAATTAAAGGGATTTATATCGTATAAATAATTACTTCCATCTCGAATAGATCAAAAACGTTTTGTGTCAATTTTTAACATCAACTTGAGATTTCTCTTGTTAAAAAAATTGAAGAATTTTAACACCTTCAACATTATGGATAAGAATTAGTGAATTTTGGCTAGCGTCTTTTTTTTTTTTTTTTTTTTTTTTTTTGTGACTTAGCATAGGCAAAACAAATTTACAGATTTGGACAAAAAAATGCCAAAATGATATCAAAATAAGCAAAAACTTGTCAACCTTTAATAGTTTAATTTGTAACGTATATAAATGTGGGGGTAAAAGCAAATGTTGATAAGATAGTGAGGGTCACAAAGCACTGCCCAATCTCCCCCACCACCACATGTACACACACCATTGTGGTGAGGGGGGGGGTAGTACACACCGTCATCAGGTATGGATCTGGTGTAGTGCATAATGACTTTGGGTACTGTGAAGTTTGGATGTTGGATACCCAAAAAGTCAAGGAGTTCCAACATGGCTTTGTGAGCAACTGAAAAGTTTCTTTTTGATCAGGATGAAGAAATGTGTTGACCCAAAAAAGTAAATTTCATTGCCCCACAGGATCTACATTGAAAATTGGCATACACATTTTTTCTTCATGGAAATTGCCTTTAACAGAAGGCTTAATGTCAACTGGCCTATAGATTGGTAGTCTCCGTAAAGAGATTGTTTCCACCAACAGGGATTGAGCCTGTGTTCGCTTTCTTCCATCAGAGAAACCGCTCTTAAATTAAGCGTATGTTATTATTGAACTTAAAAGTGGATTCCCTAATCGGGGGAGGTAATGCAGGTTCAATTCCATTTGGAGTTGGCTACATTTTTAGTCGGATTCTAGGCCAGTAAACTTTCTTTCCATATTTTTTTTTGTATTATTTCACCTTAAGGAAGGGGATAATGCCATGAGGACACAAAGGATTACTGGGAGTGGAAGAGAATGAGAAGACTTTAGTGAGGTGAAAGGACAATAAAAGAAGAGTTTTCAGGAAAACAGAAGATGGAGATTGTTGTTGCATTTAAATTTTTGAAGATTGTAGGTAGTAGGGAAGTAAGGAATCAGAATAAGGTCCACAGGCAAGAAGTGCGATAAAAGAAACTATTAGAATAGAACATGCTGTTTTACTGGTTTCATTGCAGACAAGGCACTGCAATTTAATTTTTTTAGATATAAGAATGATCCAAATATCATGAGGGATGTTTTAATTTGTCTAAAAGATTATCCATAATGCTTGGACTCATTTGGACACTTCTTACACACATGTCCGAAAAAGAATTTCCTGGTATGCAAGAAAATTATTATGTAAAACTTAGTCACAGTGCCTTGTCCGTGATCTTGGATGAAACTTATAACATATGATAAAAATATAGTTTTCAGGTATGCTATTTTTACAGGGAAAAGTGGTCGATATAAGAAATAGTGTATAAAGGTAGACAGAGGCCAACACCCAGCAGCAACTGTTTCATGATTCAATGCCATCTTCAGGGGAGATATATATATATATATATATAGAGAGAGAGAGAGAGAGAGAGATAAATATAATTATTTATTAGAAAATTGTAACACACACACACATATATATATATATAATTATTTATTTGAAAATTATAACACACACACATATATATATATATATATATATATATATATATAATTATTTATTTGAAAATTATAACACACACACGCACACATATATATATATATATATGTAATTATTTATTTGAAAATTATAACACACACACACACACATATATGTAATTATTTATTTGAAAATTATAACACACACACACACACATATATGTAATTATTTATTTGGAAAATTATAACATACATATATATATATGTAATTATTTATTTGAAAATTATCACACACACACACACACACACACACATATATATATATATATATATATATATATATATATATATATATATATATATATATAATTATTTATTTGAAAATTATCACACACACACACATATATATGTAATTATTTATTTGAAAATTATAACACACACACATATATATGTAATTATTTATTTGAAAATTATAACACACACACACATATATAGGTAATTATTTATTTGAAAATTATAACACACATACACACACACACATATATAGGTAATTATTTATTTGAAAATTATAACACACACACACATATATAGGTAATTATTTATTTGAAAATTATAACACACACACACACATATATATGTAATTATTTATTTGAAAATTATAACACACACACACACACATATATATGTAATTATTTATTTGAAAATTATAACACACACACACACACACACACACATATATATGTAATTATTTATTTGAAAATTATAACACACACACATATATATATATGTAATTATTTATTTGAAAATTGTAATATAAATATGTTATAAAATCACTACAAAAATAGCCATTTTGTTTCAACACTTCTGGTATCTTATCAAGTGATGGTGCTGAATGTAGAATAAAGGGTTTTAAAAGGTTGAAATCAATCAAGCCCCCCTCGCTAGGAGAAACGCTGTTACATAAGCTGGAATGACCAATCAAAATACATGGAGATATATATTCACATGATCTAAACACCTGCATCCAGGAACACAAAAGAGATTTACGTTTGGATAAGCATTCAAATTCTCTCGTCTTACACTGCAATGACGTGGGGCATAACTTTAATTTCACCAAACTTATCAAAAAAAAACCATGACCCTTTAAAGAGAAAATATTCTGAAAATATATTTATAGCAATATTACCAAGTATTAACACACATTTAAAAAAACTACATAACCATTTTCCTATAGATTATTCATGAATCTAACTTATCTCTTCCAAATACATAAAAATCAATAAAATATACAAAATATGCACAAGATATACTAATGAAAATTTGTTCAAAATATCCTGCAGCGTCTCACTAGCCTTTAGATACTTTAACATCCACAATGTTTTCTTACACTTATTTGAATATTATCTGTTACTTCATTACACGTGACATGTATCTAACCAATAACAAATATCCAAACACAACATAACATTAATCTTTTTATCAGTTTTTTTTTTTTTCATTTTTATCTTGATCTCTGACAAAGCTTTCATAAAGTGAAACAAGTTAGATTAAGATCTGTTTCCTACTTGTTCTTTATACTATCATACATATATATATACAGTATTTACATTAGTCGGACTATTGTCCTCATCTTTGTCGCCATATTTGTCACAACGTTTCGGCCGTTGTACGCTTCGGCCTTCTTCAGGTGGTTGGAATTTCGAACTGAACCCTTTATTTCGCTCACTGGGGTAGACTGTTCTAGTTCCATGTGCCATGTTTGATGGATGTCAGTTATCAGTCATCTCCTGCTAATTTTCCTCTGAAAGTTCTCCACTGCCTTAACCGGGTATTGAACTCACACACACATATATATATATATATATATGTGTGTGTGTGTGTATGTATGTATATGTAAAAAAATTTTTATATATACACACACATACGATGATAGTTTACTCAATTTTGTGCCTGACCATATTCATACCCGAGTATGATGATAAACTACATCTGGCAGCAAGGCCTTTGATCAAGGCATTGAAGGTTTTATGGATCGTATAACCACCTTTTAATTGGTGTTGTTTCCAGGTCCACCTTGATCCAGGGTGGTAGTACCTGTTAGGGTTCCAGCTATGCGCAAATAGAGAACACTATGAAAGGATAAAAATACTGGCAATACGTTTTTATATAGAAAAATTATGAACAATATCTGTTTATAATAAAATTGCCAACAGTACATCAACCAAAATGACCTAAATCAAGCTGTATTCCAAAATATAGTAGTATTCAGCACCCATTCACATAAGGATTGTCGTCCTCTCTCAAACCACCCACCCTTGATGGTGGTGGCAGAGATTGCCCAGCCTACTCATGAAGAACAGTTTGACAAAGTCATTCGCGTGAATTTAATTTTGGTGGGCAACTTAGTGCGACAGAGAAGCTCAAATAGTTGGCCCTCCCTTTGTGGCTGCAAGAGGATTAGAACATGCAAGATCTAGCAAACACAGTTACATCGGGATGTCACCTTGGTTATAGCAGCCCAATTGGCGCTGCCCTCTTCTGCCAGTTTGGACGCTGAGATCATGTAAATCTTTGTCTATTCCGCTGTTGGGTTCTTCAGGGGTTGGTCACGTTCAGTCTGGTCCCTCTGCCTCAACTTTAATGCCATGGGTGGCACTACAGGGGTTGAAACTCCAGACGGCTTTGCTTTTGGGATCACTGGGACCCATAAGCCCTCTACCATGACAAGGAACGACCATGTATATTTTACAGTGGATGTCGGAGAAAACAGTTTGTTATCAATCATATCAATTTGACTTATTATTTTAATGACTAAAATAGAAACCAATCAGTAAATAATAAACAAGTAAAAAGTATAAAATTCTCATCAAATATGAGAATGTTTTTTATTATTGTTGTTGCTAAAAATATTTGACAGATAAATAATTAAGGACAAAATTCACTACTGGACTTATAGTTAAAAACAACAAACATAAACTATATATAACTTCAGCAAAACTACAACATAAAGCACGCATATCACTGCCTCTAGTAATTATGTCCACACAAACATATATATGCACAAAAGCTGAGTATCATCTACCATGGATTCTATTGTGAAAGCAGAATAACATATATCAGATTTTTATTACTTCAAAGCACCCAAGAAAGTTAAATTTCAGCTTTAAATAAGAAGTTGATATGCCATTAAACAAAATAACAAACTAAACAAACTACTTTCTTACGTGTAACTCAACGAGTTCAAAATGAATATGAATCTCTGAGCATCAACTAGCATAATCCTGGGACAAACACACACATATACATACATATATATGTAAGCAAATATGTGGATGTAGATCCGACGGTATGATGAAAATGTGGAAAAGACAAAGCAAAATCCGAATATGTGAGTTTACTGTTTTTTATTTTGTTTTTTGTTTTTCTGTCGACGTCGGATGTTTCGGTCTAATAGACCTTCTTCAGGACATGGTTAATGGAGACATATTTATATTAAATTTAAGTTTGTATATATAGGCAGCAATCCTTCTTTCATGCACATTTCATTGAATAAAACAGACAAGGTGCTTTGATTTAGTTTTTTATACAATTTCACATGTGGTCTAATAATATTTTTTCTTTTCAGATGATAAATTATATAAAAACTGTCCAAATATTCTTTTTATCCAAGCACTTTCGGATATACATTTAGCCATTTTCAAGGTTGAAATATATTAATTGTTAACAAGAAATAGTTTGTCCTCTTAGATATAAAATAGATGTTATTAAAAATTTCCTCACTTGCTTTTCTTTATATATATATATATATATATATATATATATATATATATATTCTATGTATATTAATTTACATAGAATAGAAATCCAAATTTACGTCATTCGAATAGCTATTTCAACCAACAAGTCCCATTCAAATGATGTAAATTTGAATTTCGATTCTATGTAATTTATATGCTATGTTATAATAAATACATTGAGCTCTTTTTGTGGATCAGTTTTAATATTTTCTACTATTAGGATTCACTTGGATTATTGCATATATATATATAAGGGACAATATGAATAAAAGACAAACAGAAAACTTATCTTAGCAGACACATTTCCTCCTCCATTTCAATAAACAATCAAATGGTGTTTATTTTATTAATTTTGTTGTCAATTCTCAAGAACAAAAACAATGTATAAATTCACTTTCATATGTTCAGATTTTATTAAAATTCTAATCATCACTTTTTAAAACAATAGACATTGCTGGAGAGTGGAAGTAGTTAAAATAATAGCAGTGTCAAGGGGAAAACCCGTCATTTTGACACTCCTTTGTTTTTTTTTGTTTTTTGTTTTGTAAATTCATTTTAACCCTTAGGTATTCCTTTTCTGTAGTGTTACCTATTCCATATTTATCTCTATACATGCACACACACATACATACATTTTTACATATATATTTTTATATATTTAAATTTTATAACGATTCTCCGATCTTTTGGCTTGTATAATAAAAATCTTTTTCACGCCGTCACGTGATTAAAAATCTTCGCCATGCACATGATAACATCATTGCGTCTTTTGAAATTAAAAGGATTTTAACGTTTATTTAGTTTGTAAAAAAAAATGTAGCAACATGATTCCGCTACAAGACAATTGGCAAATGTTTTTAAAAAATTTTAACTAAAAAAATTTTGACCCTGAAGATGAACAATGATGTTCGAAAGTACTAGGTTATCGTATGGACAATATTTATTTCGATATCATTTTCAAATAAAAGTCTCATTAGAAAATATGAGAAAATTCAAAAGAAAATATGCAGGACGATGTTGTCTTTAACATTCAACACAACATGTTTAAAAGAAAAGTTGCTGCCAAATTACACATAATTATATATATATATATATATATATATATATATATATATATATATATATATAAGGAATGTCTATTGCATTTAGCATGAAACAGACTGTCACCTCTGGATGTTGACTTCAATGTTCACTTTTATATTTACATGCGCTCTATCACTGATATTGAGCACTTTAACCCATAAATATTGCATACCTTAAAACTATATTTTATCATATATATATATATATATATATATATATATATATATATATATATATATATTATGTGTCATATTATGTGTTTCATTGAATAATGTAGACATATTATGTCTACTTATTTTTATACTGATCTTTTCCAGTTCTCTAATCAGTTTCTTCATGCTAATACCCCTATACACAAGCCACCAATCTGCCACTGGCTGGCATGCCACTAGCATTTACTTCTGGTGGACTGCTGGCGTATTCCGCTCAGCAATGTTACCACAAGCAGGCCACTAGCAGCTCACATGTAGGGGCGAAATTCATCAAGGAAGGTGAGCAAAAAATAATACAGTGTAACCCGGATATAAGAGAGTTGTCGGGACCGGAGAAGAAGTCTCTTATATCCGGGTTTGGTCTATTATATATACATTAGCACAGGCTCTAATTTGGGGACAGGTAAAATCTCTCTTATATCCGGGTTTCTTTTATATCCGGGTCTCTTATATCCGGGTTACACTGTATACAAAAATTTACAATTCTAGAAGCCCTCAAGCCCTCTATATCAAAATCACCTAGCCAACACTCTACAAAATTTATTACGAATATAGCAACAATATATTAAAATGCATCTAACATAATGCTATTTTGCATTTTCACCAATTCCTGGTCATTTCTTTATGGTGAAATGTTTGTTTTGCCAAAAAATCCATAATTGCAACAGGTAAATTTAAAAATTCTAAAATAACTATAACAAAGCATTTTTGCGTGTTTTTAAAAATCACTATCACAACAGAATGCAGATTTTTATTGAAGTCACAATCAGTTTGTAATTAAGAAACTGAAGATGATCTTAGAAATGATTGAAAGCACTTGGGTTAAAAAATTCCATCTTAACATCAAGAAACTGATTAGAGGACTGGAAAAGATCCATATAAAAATAAGTAGACACATTAACGTCTATATTATTCAATGAAACATGTTTGAATGAAGATATGCTGTCTATATATATATATATATATATATATATAAAACCTGAATCCTGTCATGACCTGAAGGTAAGCAATTCTGTATCAACGTATCTGAATAAAATTACTTTTCTTCGGAATGTCTATAATATTCTCCATTTTAATAAAAAGCGGGAAAAAAAAAAAAAAAAAAGCAAGTGACATTACTAAAGTGTAAGGAAATTATTAATATATAAATGTGTCTGGAATTATGGGAAGGGTAAGGTATTGTGGTAAAACTGCCCCCAGAGAATCCCATGGTGAAGGCAGCAAAAGCTGTCAATTATTGATATAAGTGTTTGACCTCGTAACTTTTAGAGGAAGTACCTGCTGGCGGCCTGTCTTGACCCTGATTTGACCCATGTTTTATTTGCCCATTTGCCCAAGGTCAAATCATTGTGGGTTTCAGCCTGTCTACTTCTGCTACTTATCCATTCACTGTTAAAATTCATTTTTTTTTTTTTTTCATCTCTTGTCAACATAAAAAGAATATTTAATGAATTAAGCCAATGGAATGTAGACATTTTAATATTTATAAGCTAACGTTCAGTGCCTTTTTATTAATTACTAATTATTAATTAATAAATGCATGTCTTTGGTTGGAGAATAAAGTATTTAACCGATGGTTTCATCTTGATTGTAGATTCTAGAAAATGCCAAAAAGAGGGCTCATCAAATATTTCCAAATAAAAGAATTAACCATTCCAGCTAATGGAGATATATTACTCTGCCCACTAAACTCTATCACAATTATAATTGAACAGAATTTATCTAAGCTTAACAATAACATCAAATTTGTAATAAATACTTCTAAAACAATAAGAGAATTAATAATATAAGTGTGACCCAAAAAACGGGAACTTTTTAACAATCCAATAAAACCAAGAGTGATGGAAGAAAAATATTTAATTCATAGTAATTGAAACCTTAAAACATGCCATTTAAGAAACAATGATGGAATTTTCATTTTTTTAAAATTACATCCTGTAGATGGTGTCCTCCTGTACGAATGCATTCTTGAAATCTGCTGTTGAGATTCCTCATTGACTGCTGCAACATCTCAGCTGAGATACTGTGAATTTCATTCTTGTTACTAAAATGATGAAATGTTTACTTGCTCAAGGTCAGTCTCGCAGTGTTGCCACTTGCTCATGTCTGGCAAAAAACCATTTTTTTGGGGTCACCCAATACAAAACGAATTAAGCAGCTAAAACGTAAAGGATGAATTTACTCTATCACCTGTAATGATTGCTACAAGAAATACATAGGAGAAACTCCAAGGAATCTAAATAAAAGATTATATGAACACAAACTGAACATTTTACAAAAGACTACAAAACTGACCACAATTTTAATATAAAAAAACAATTGATGTGCCATTAATCAAAAGAAAAAACCAAACAAACCACTTTGTTATGTGTAAGAAAGTACATGTAACTCAGCGAGTATAGTGATAGACTCTAGTTCAGTATGAATGGCATTCAAAATATATTTAGTTCAAGCCATAAAATTGTGTTCAAAATATTTAGATTTCAGCATTAAATAACCCATAGAGATGTTGATATGCCGCTAAACAAAATCAATCAACCATTATTCGGC
Source organism: Acanthosepion esculentum (assembly GCA_964036315.1). Classification (NCBI taxonomy): domain Eukaryota; kingdom Metazoa; phylum Mollusca; class Cephalopoda; order Sepiida; family Sepiidae; genus Acanthosepion; species Acanthosepion esculentum. The sequence continues at coordinate 62,442,586 of OZ038517.1, read as the reverse complement.
ATTTTAACTCCTATTTACTTTCAGGCTTTTGTTAACTTGTTTTTATCGCAACTTAATTCATCTGTTAGATCTGAGATAAGGGACAAGGTAACCGTCGTAAGCAGGGCACAGGTAAAATAAAAATTAAAAAAAACAAGGAAAATTGGCTATTTTGTATTTTCATTCTAAATTTAGATTAAAACCTAAAGTGGGGCCCAGTAATTTTTATACTGAATGTTCACTCAATACAATCCCCAAGAGCCATTCAAGCTAGAAGTTTACTTAATAAGATTGTCATATAGACCTAAAAGGAGGGTGTGAAAATTATGTAAAATAGAAAATGTTTGGCTCTTGACTTGCTGCTCTACAAAGTACTGGATTCTCAGGAAGAAGTTGTTAAAGTGGAATTTCTTTCTTACTAATAAACACAATGGGAATGAGGATGATTTGCCTCTGTGAACATTGACTGGCCGGTCTTAGTTGTAATGGTCTGAAGTGGTGAAACTCGGGAATGTGGCTAATCTGAAACTAGGCTTGCAATGTTTCATTCATTGGAAAGGGACTGTAGAGTTTAAGCCTTTATCATTCACATTATACACATAGAAACACACACACACACACACACACACACACATATATATATATATATATATATATATATATATATATATATTCCAAGATCATTTTCCAACTTATTCACTGCTTATATATTGTATATTTAAAGATGCCTGTGTGAAACCTGTGCTTATTATACGTCATTGTGTTAATATAGACCAGCATCTGGATAAACCCTATTTCCGGTTTTGTTATCACTTGATCTCAAAAAAGTATCCTCATCCACCTTACTTCCCAATTCCCCTTGGGTCAAAGTGGACACTGCTTATATATTGTATATTTAAGGATGCTTGCGTGAAACCTGTTTGGTGCTTTGGCAATTTTTTTAACATTAGGCCTTATATGTGATAAACATAATATCATTAGCATTCCCAAAGAGGATTAGCAGTACAGGTTTCATTTAAAGGGATTTATGAAGAATCTGCTATTTTAGTGGACACCTAGATTTGAATGGACCAGCATTCCTCAACCTTTTGTTTAATTTTGGGTGCGCTTGTAGAATAACTAAAACTCTGTGGTGTGCTTTAAATGTTAATAAGAAAATGTTAGTCCTAAAATTTGAAAATATGAAATTTTGATTTAGCATTCTCAAAGAGGATTAGCTGTACAGTTTTCATTTAAAAGGATTTATGATTTATGATGAACTGAAGAATTTCTTTAGAGACTGGTAATGACTGGGGAAGGCAAAAGAAAAAGATTATCCACGCCTTTTTAAAGATTAAGGAATTTAGCATCCAGTTTAAAATATCAAACTTGGTGTCACTTGCTTTTTAAAAATAAAGATAATTCATAAATTATTCTTTTAACTTGACACACACCTTTCAGGAAGCATTAGTGCACACCGATTGAGAAACGCCGCTCTAACCCCCTGCCCATGTTATCTGGTCAGTCAGACTGATTATTTCTACAAATGACCCAGCCATCTAATCCAACCAATGTAGCTCTACATTCATCAATAAAAAAATTACAGTTGAGTAATTAGATTCTTTTTCTTCATTGCCCATATGAGACATTTATCTTTGGTGTATTTACTTGGGATTGTTTGGTTTCATGCCTTTAGTTAACTTCTGGGATTATTTATACTATTTACATTTGGACTATTTTCCTCATCTTTGTTATCATTATCACAACGTTTCAGCCAGTGCCCTCCAGCCCTCATCAGGTGTAATTTACCAAGATCAATATACGTCTTCAGCAAATGTTCTTAATATTTAGAATCTTTTTCTTTCTCTCTGTTTACATTCACAGTATCCGTTAAATATTTTTTTACTGGTCAATCCAATTTTTTTTTTTTTTTTTGCCTTTTATTTCCCTTACCTTTTCATTTTTCTCGAATTTTTTTTCTTTGATATTTTTAAAAATATTTTTTTTTGTTTTTTATCCTGCAAATTTTACAATTTACTTTTTGTTTTGTAATCTTTTTGATTTTTTTTTTTTTTTTTTTTTTTTTCAACTTTTTTGCAATTACCGACATTGTTTCCATCACTCAATAACTTTGCAATTTCTTATTTTTCTTTTGAGATTAAATTTTCTGTCTAAACACATGGCAATCTTTATGTAGTTGAAATTTTTTTTTAAATTAAAAGTAAATATCAATAACTATATATATATATATATATATATATATATATATATATATAAAAACTTTGTCACTTAACTGATTGGTGTTACCTTCAACATCCCAACTGAGTTTCATAGACAGACCCTCCAGTAATATATATGTGACTGTTAGTAAAACCTTTCTATTTTATACTCTCTAGGAACCTATATTCTTTGGTTTATTGCTATATTCCTTATTTTTTGTTTTAGTAATAAATTTCAATTTTAGTCGTGGTCCCTCATTAACCCTCCTGTATATTTCGGTTTCACTGTGAGAATTTGTTACATTTTGTTTATTTCGGAAGTACCAATACGTTTGATTTATTGTTTTGCAAAACTTGTTCTATCAGCTAACTCTATCACATCCACAATTGAAAAGAATCTGTTTAAATCCATCATAATATTTGTTACTACCACATCTAAAAGAATAAAAGACTTGGTGAATACTAAACAAAACAATAAGCTAAAACTTGAAGGGGGTTTGGTTTGGTGTGTTTTACGGCATATCAACCTCAATCGGTTATATTAAACAAGACAAGATTTTTATTGCTGGTAATAATTTTTTTTTCCAAAAATGTATTGCTGATAATCAAGTGCTGCTGGTAACAATTTTCTACAAAAATGTATTGCTGGTAATCGAGTACTGCTGGTAACAATTTTCTACAAAAATGTATTGCTGGTAATCGAGTACTGCTGGTAACAATTTTCTACAAAAATGTATTGCTGGTAATCAAGTGCTGCTGGTAACAATTTTCTACAAAAATGTATTGCTGGTAACAATTTTCTACAAAAATGTATTGCTGGTATTAAAACCTATTTTTACACTTTCATAGTGTTTCGACCGCAGTTTGGGGGCCCAACTATTTGCCCATAGTTGGGACCCTAACAGGTCAGGTCTCTGTCCTCATTAACTCTCAGAAATTTCAATGTATTTTTTTTTTTATTTTTTTTTTTACCTGATTTTAGGTGCAAATAATTTTTTTTTATTTTCTGGAATGAGGCGTTATCATGTCGTCGTTGATACCCACTACAATGTGTCCAAGTTTGGTTCATCCAGTGTCTCAACAATGCTTGAACCTGACATGGCTCAAGAGGCCATGTTAGGAATGGAACGGTCTTGGGCATTGGTCGCATCGTAGAGTGGGTGATGCTCTTTACTATAGCTACCAGGTTTTCTTTTTACTTCCTCTTCAGTCTTTCTCATTTACTTGAAAGTTAAACTAAAATGAATTGCCATTTGCCAGGACGGACAGTCGGCGGTATCTGTTTCCTTGTTAGACCCGATTCCAGCTTGAAGGAGGGAAGACTTCCATTGGTGTTTGCAGAGCCCCGAAATGCAGATTCAATGTCGTTTGCCATTGATGAGCTTGCTGTCAAAGATGGTCCATGAGTATCTTGAAGGGGCCATTCAGGTAACATTCATGGGACATAGTAGCATTATGTAAATGGTTGGAAAAGGGACAAATAATAACTGAACAGTATTTAGATCTTTTTTTTTTAATAACAAGCATGATATCTGTAGATACAGTAGAATGAGAACAGTCTGCCTCCATAGATTTAATAAAGGAATGAGTTTTGAAATTGCCTTAAGGTTACTTGAAAAAGATACCTGAAGAAGGCAAAAGACATAATTGAAATGTGATAATAACAAAGATGAGGACATTAGTCTGAAAGTAAATAAGAAAATTATCAGTTTTGATGTAGCTGAAAAATTTTAAAATAGATTTTTGAAAAAAAATGGTGCCATTTCAACCATTTTCATTTTTGATTTTCTTGTAATAGTTTGTAAAAAAAAAAAAACTTGTGGCTAAATACTGATAGTTGAGCTCAGCCATCTTTATTAAACAATATATTTTTTGTACTCTCAGATTTCTCATGAATATATTGAAGTAACAGCAACTGATGACTGTTCATACCATTGTCAGTAATGACAAAAAAAATATTGAGTGTTTGTGTTGTAGGATACCTACGGACGATAATGGGTATGTCCCCATTCACATAAATAGATTCATCTTCAGCTGTGCTGGTCAAACTCTCTGCCTGGAGATGAGGCTATGTTGAAGGGTACAGTCTCATCTCGGGAAATAGCTACCTGATCCTGTTTTATATTGGGTCTACAGGGAGTTTTTGGCCGAAACTACGGACTCAGATACCCCACATTAAATTCGGCCTTGTGCCACATCTGACCGCGTGGAGCGGTTGGTAGATATCCTGCAGTTGGAGATTCATTGCGGAATTCACTTGACTCACTTCTAGCAGTTGACTACTTCTACTACTGGCGAATCTTATACGTGTTGTTCTTGTCCTAAGTATTATCGTTCATTACCAACCTTCGTATGATTATTCTATGCAGTAACCTTCCCTAGGTTACAACATTTTGTGGCATTCACTTTCAACAAATGCCTCTATGAAACATATGACTCTCTTATTCCCCACCCCTCACTAGCTATGAGTTAAATAGCAAGGTAGACTGAGTTCTCTAGCCTTGAGTGGCAACAAGTCTAAGTGAAGGAAAACTGAATTCCAAATTTTGGATAAGGCAAAAGGAGACCACTCCCCTTTCTCAAGAATGTATCTTTTTATCAGTGTCTGTGCGGTGCTATCATAAAGCAAGAGAAGTATGGCCATATCTTGAAAGAAGTTTTGTCTCATTTTATTGGGTAAAACAGATTTCTAGACAATTGACAGCTAACCTATTGCAGTCCATGCTTTGCCAATGGGAAAGTTCTCTTTTCGCGGAAGACCTGTAACTACCAAGATAGGTGAATTGATCGACTGAATTGATGAAATGGTAGAGCTATTGTCATCATTATCTCCATATAAAACAAGGACCTATCTGCTGACAGTATACCAAAAAAAATTTGCAACATAATGCCATCTCATCACTAATCAATGCTATTTCACATTAAAAAATTTGGATTAACAATGAGGTCACCTCTAAGTGTGGTATTGGCATGTATTTTCTTAGAATTGCTTGAATCTGATCCTTTCCAAAATATTTTACCTAAGCAATCAACATACTTCCAATATACTGATGATGCTCTATTAATATATTTCTATGGTACTGATGTACATAAGTTTGTAGATAAACTAAACAAAGCCAATAGAATTTAATTATGAAATGAAGACGAACAATACTTCACCTCTCAGAGATATCATGTAACACTGCAGTAACAATAGCCTAATCAGCAAATAAAAATGACCTCATAAATTTCTATTATCAACATAACAAAATAAAATGTGAAATAATCATCAGATTCTACTTAGAAGCATTCAGAATTTGCAGCCTTCAGTATCTACACGAAGAGAAGTATATCGAGAATACTTTCATGCTCCTCCAGTACCCTATTTCATATCCAATGCGAGAAACAAAAGGCCCATAAAATATTCCAAAATAGAAAAGTCTCTTCCTAACAGACCCAACAAATAAAAAAAAATATTATTCTACCCATCACAATTGCAATTGAAAAGAATTTATCTAACCTCAACATAAAAATTGTTAAAACTTGAAGGGGGAATTCACTCTATCACCTGTAGTGATTGCCACAAGGAATACATAGGAGAAACCCCAAGGAATTTAAATGAAAGATTATATGAACACAAAATGCATCAAAGCATTAGTTGCCCACCATAATGAGCTTGATGATAATTTTGATTTAAAATACTAATATGAAAATGTGTAGAAAGTGCTTTAATTACGGAGTTATCCGTGGTAAATTTATATCCAGGTTCTTCCAACATTTCACCTTTTTTGACAGATCTTTTATTACCACAATGTAGGATATTTAATAGCAAAAATGGTGGAAACCTGAAGAAAGCTCAAAGGAAATGGAATTAAATCTGGTAGAATATATACTCAAAACATTTAAAAAAAAAAAAAAAAAAAAAAAAAAAATTCTTTTAAAATTCTCAGCAATGCTTCTCCTTCCTGTGTATGTGTAGTCACATCAGCATAAACATCACTTTAGTCTGATGAAGTCCTAAAAGACAATGTGTCGCACCGAAGCTTTTTACACTTTGTCAAATTTTTTTTTTTTTTTTTTTTCCTCTCTAAAATTGATCATGATATATAAATTTATATATCATTTTCCCTGAAGTCCATGATGGCAATTACTTTATTTGCCAGCCTATTGGACACAACAACTGGTTGGACACACCCAACTTTTAGCATGGAATATTTAGAGAAAAAAATGCACACATCACAACCCAAAAAATCAAAATTATAATTTTACCATTATGTGACCTTCTCACTAACCATTAAGAAACACTTACAGTATTAGCAAAAATTATATGATTGGTACTTTTTTTAATGGAAGTAAGGCATAATAACTAGGACATTTTTGGGAAAGAAGAATTTTAGTACATTTCATGAAGCATTTATTAAAAATTGTTTTAGTTTCAGGGAGAAATATCTGTGCATACAGTAAATTCCTAAAAGCTACAATGAAATCTACTAGTATTAGTGAACACAAGTACAAATGATAATAAACAAAAAAGAGAAATATGGTACTTGTTGGTAAATGAAGTGCTGTACCATACATACAGGAAAGCAAATTACAATACCTGTATATCAACAAAAACACACAAAGCAAGCAGCAATATACCAGTGAAAGCAAATATTTATGTAAAATCTGGTATTTCTATAAAGCAAGCGGCAATATGCCAGTCGAAATAAATATTTCTGTAAAATCTGGTATTTCTATAAAGCAAGTGGCAATATACCAGTCGAAATAAATATTTCTGTAAAATCTGGTATTTCTATATAGCAAGCGGCAATATACCAGTCGAAATAAATATTTCTGTAAAATCTGGTATTTCTATAAAGCAAGCGGCAATATACCAGTCGAAATAAATATTTCTGTAAAATCTGGTATTTCTATAAAGCAAGCGGCAATATACCAGTCGAAATAAATATTTCTGTAAAATCTGGTATTTCTATAAAGCAAGCGGCAATATACCAGTCGAAATAAATATTTCTGTAAAATCTGGTATTTCTATAAAGCAAGCGGCAATATACCAGTCGAAATAAATATTTCTGTAAAATCTGGTATTTCTATATAGCAAGCGGCAATATACCAGTCGAAATAAATATTTCTGTAAAATCTGGTATTCCTATAAAGCAAGCGGCAATATACCAGTCGAAATAAATATTTCTGTAAAATCTGGTATTTCTATAAAGCAAGCGGCAATATACCAGTCGAAATAAATATTTCTGTAAAATCTGGTATTTCTATATAGCAAGCGGCAATATACCAGTCGAAATAAATATTTCTGTAAAATCTGGTATTTCTATATAGCAAGCGGCAATATACCAGTCGAAATAAATATTTCTGTAAAATCTGGTATTTCTATATAGCAAGCGGCAATATACCAGTCGAAATATTTCTGTAAAATCTGGTATTTCTATATAGCAAGCGGCAATATACCAGTCGAAATAAATATTTCTGTAAAATCTGGTATTTCTATATAGCAAGCGGCAATATACCAGTCGAAATAAATATTTCTGTAAAATCTGGTATTCCTATAAAGCAAGCGGCAATATACCAGTCGAAATAAATATTTCTGTAAAATCTGGTATTCCTATAAAGCAAGCGGCAATATACCAGTCGAAATAAATATTTCTGTAAAATCTGGTATTTCTATATAGCAAGCGGCAATATACCAGTCGAAATAAATATTTCTGTAAAATCTGGTATTTCTATATAGCAAGCGGCAATATACCAGTCGAAATAAATATTTCTGTAAAATCTGGTATTTCTATATAGCAAGCGGCAATATACCAGTCGAAATAAATATTTCTGTAAAATCTGGTATTTCTATATAGCAAGTGGCAATATACCAGTCGAAATAAATATTTCTGTAAAGTCTGGTATTTCTATAAAACTAGCAGCAAAATATGAAACTCCATAAATTTTTTTCCTAGGTGAATTTTTCAGGGATATTTTTAACTTGATATTATGTTTGCTCACTTCCAGGAGTCCTAGTTTCAGAGCTACGCTCCGTGCGTACACTGATTCCTGGTGAACCCTACCTTTTATGTAGTCTTCATGTCTCTCTCATACATGATATTGCTATATTGCATGCTGGGTAATTTTTTTGTTCATAGGCAGGCAAATATGGTAATTACACTAGCTCAGTGTTTCTCAAGCTCAACGGCGCACCTAGGAGCAAATGAAAATATCACGGCACACTTAGCAAAATTTTTAAAAGGTAGACATTTAAATGGTCTGAAATAATGTAAATAATGCAAGTGAGATAAGGTTTAATTACCTTAATTAAGAGTAATTTTTCGGTCCATGTTTTTTTTTATTATTTTATTTATTTTTTGAAAAAAATCCGTGTCCAACGCTGGCAAACATGGTAATTGTTACGAGAGAAATGCAAGAAAATAATAAACTCTACAAATAACGACATATTTAAAACTTTTTTTAGAATTAATCCAATTCCTCGTACCTTGATAATTCATCAATCATGTTTTTATCATTACCTTTTTCTATCTTCATGACCTGAAAAGGAAAGAAGTAGCCAATGCCACTGCTTTTCTCCCCTTCTTTTCTCTCTCTGTCAGCTTTAACTCCACCACCTTTTTTATACTCAGTGCATAGAATAGGCATGGGAGCGATACACGTAAGCAGGGGCCTTTTCTGCTTGCATTCTCTCTCTCGAGTGGTTTGTAACACCCTATTTATCATCTCCCAGTTGCGTCTCTGTCTTTGGGCAGAGTGCACTCGGGGACAACTCCGTCAAAGGACAGTCACAACTGAGAAAAATTGTACTGAGAACAGCTGCCCACGTCCGCGCCCTCTCATTGCAATAGAGAGAGGAATTTGTGCAGGCACCAAGGCTAGCACAACCAACGGTTGCAGGGGGCTCGGGAATTTTTGTTCCTTGACCGGGTGTACACACTCAGGATCCCCACATTAAACTGACAACCTGACCTCGTAGTGGGTTGAGTAAATACAAAATATCAGTTGTTCACTAGAAGACTCTAAAAAAAAAAAAAAAGGATTTTTCTTTCCCTTGACACCGCTATCATTTTAACTACCTTCTCTCCTCAGCAATGTTTATTGCTTTAAAAAGCGATTATTAGAATTGGAATAAAACCGAAACATATGAAAGTCAATTTATACATTATTTTGTTCTTGAGAATTTGAATAAAAAAAATAAGACTACTTATTGGATTGGTTTATTTACAAGTTACATTCTAGAAACTAATACTATACAATGTTTATCATTTACTAATTACTAAAGAAATAAGGGAAAACATAAATAAATGTGCCTGGAATAAAACTTAGCGTCAAAAGAATGTTTTTCCCATGACACCACTATTATTTTAACTACCTTCACTCCTCAACAATGTTCATTGTTTTAAAAAGAGATGATTAGAATTGGAATAAAACCTAAACATATGATTAAAGTGAATTTGTACATTTTTTTGTTCTTGAAAATTCAAAATAAAAATCTTAAAAGATTTTCAACTTGGAATTCTAAAAATCTCAGTTCACTCCCTTGCATGCAAAAACTTTTTTGGCAAACTTTGTGACTCCCCCAAAAAATGAAGCAATACAGCTTTAAGAATTTTGACTTAAAAACCAGAAAAATTTGTTCAACTCTTAAAATTGAAGAAATTTATTTAACAATGGCTGCAATGATTTATTTGACAAAAACAAGGACAAAATGTGAAAAGGACACTGCGCTTTTATTTTAACTACCTCCACTCCTCAAGGATGTTTGTTTGAAAAAGCAATGATTACAATTAGAAATTAAACATATGATGAAAGTAAATTTATACGTTTTTTTTGTTCTTGTGAATTGACAACAATAATATTAAACAGTATTCATTAGATTGTTTATTTACAAGAATAATTTAATATTTACGACATTCTAAAAATTACTACAATTGTATTACAACTAATGCAATACAATATTTATCATTTACCAATTTATAAAGAAATAAATATGAAAACAATTTTTTATTCATAATTTTATCAACATTTACTAAATTCTGTATATATTTCTGAGATTGTAACTATTAACAATATTTACTTTGTTCAAACTGTTGTCCTTATCTTTATTGCTATATTCACAACATTTTGGCTGTTGTATGCTCCAGTCTTCTTCAGGTGATATACATTGGAATTTCAAACAAAACCCTTTATTTAGTATAGGAGGTAGATTTTTCTAGTTCCACATGCCATGCCTTTTCTGGATATCTCAGTTTCACATGTTGAATATGGCACAGATGAAAACAACAGTCCAAACAATGTAAATGGTTACAATACCTCATCTCAGAAATATAGACAGAAGCTGAAGAAGGCTGGAGCGTGACAACGGCCAAACCATCGTGAATATGACAAAGATGAGAACAACAGTCCAAAGAATGTAAGCAATGTAAACATTTACTAAATTATTAAAATATCTAAACCAATTATGAGGAAATCCTTATTTACCATTAACTTGATTGGAAATTAGCTGATGTTTTGCCAAACATTCCAATAATCTAATAAATGTTGTTTATTATTTTTCTTGTCATTTCTCATTATAAGGGAAAAACAAAATGATATAATCTTACAGATCACAACAGCTATTAGGGAGATGTGATAAAATGTTTAATGCTTTAAAAAATTATTCAGTATTATTATTTAGGTAATAAGCATTATAGAATAGCACAAATAACTATATTATGGAATTTTTGACAATATATGCATTTTTTACATATTTATGGTTATTTTTTAACTTTTATCAAAAACAATATTCTTGTACATGTAGTTATGGATAATATTATACATTAATTACTAATTTTTTTAATTAATAACTATTTGTGCTCAGTTGTTGACATTAATAGCTATCTGCTGGTCTGTTAAAATTTTGGAATAATGAAATAATAAAAATTTAAATTTCATCTCTCTCTAATAGATGTTTCAATCTGTTAATATCTGTTGAATATTTTAATTGCAATCTTTTCATTTAAGCAATTTCAAAAGGTGTTATAATTTTGGTACGTACACTTTTTTCAAAATTCTGGCAGCCATTGAAATACAAGAGAACAGACGATTATTAAATAAGACAGCCCTCTCTCTACGGGGGATTGTATATTGAAATGTCTATTTTTAAAAAGTAAAACTTATGCACATAAACTACCAGTTTGTTTGTTTAAATGATGTTACTTTGGGTGACTTGGAATTGGTTTCTACAGATATGGAAACGCTGGAATTAACCAAAAACTTACGTAAACATATGCAAAACAATCCTTGACAATAAATGGAGCAACATTTGAAAGTACACGTGGGGGGGGTTACAATTAAAATAAATTGGTAAATTTAACCAAATATATAAGAACTAATTCAGAAATTTTAAAAATTGGATAGATAGACCATGTTAATATTTTTCAATCAAACATGTCTTCATCTGAAGATCACATATGTGTAAAACTCACATTACAACTAGGGTTATCCTTTCATAGAATTTAACCTTGGTAAGCTTTTTTGCTTGATCTAGACTTCGAGCACTTTACTGAGTAGGTAAGTTTGCCTTTAGGCTTTTTCGTCTCTTTCTTTTATTCAGTATTGTCGGTATTTATCTGTTAAATATCCCATATTGTGATAATAGATATGCCAAGAATGGGGAAACATTGTAAGAACCTGCACACAAATTTACTGTGGTTGTTCTAGCAATTAAAGCACATTCTATACATTTTCATCTAGTAATTTTTTTTCTCTTTATTTATATATAATAATATATATTTATTTATTTATCACTTTAAACGTTATTTTTATTAAACCGTATATTTATTTATTTTCGTTTACTGGCCTGGATATTCAAGAAATCGGATCTTTTCTGTTAATTAATTCACCCCAAAATCAAAAGAATTTATATTTACGTTACTGGAGCGAAGCCCTTCCATTGCACTCTGGCTGGGTTGACATTTGCGATCGCCCCAAATGTGGATGTCTCAGGTGCGCTGTTTATAAGTGTGGGGTCTGCGTTCGAGCTCACTCTGATAAATACACCCAAAACTTTTTTCTTTTTTTTTTTTTTTTTAATTGTAAAAAAAAACCTTGTAAGTATCACAAATATTATTCACATTTACAAAATGTGAATAACTCCCTGAACTTTGGTGATTTTTCATTCTGAGTGTCGGAGTTGTTGCAAGGCAAGCTAAACAAATTCGGATTTAAAATCTATAATTTCTTGGGGTGAATTAATATTTGCGATAACTTTACATTATTTCTGGTGAATTAACAGAAAAGATCCACAACTGAGCTTCAAAATGTTTTCCTGCATACATGGAAAACTTTTTTGGTTCTTACTGACACCCTAATTCCATACCATAGCAGTGATGCTGATAGGTTTTTAATGTAGTGAGTCCCTGGGACCCACGGTTGGTGATTTGGGTGCATCCCTGAGAAATTTAATGGGTTCTAACTAAAGTTTCTAATGTTTGTGTTATATTGCCCTGATGTTAGTTGCCAATACAATGATGTAAACATCAATTCACACCTTCAAAACCAATCACCATGGTTAGAAATGCTTCTCCTATTTCCAACTAAACTTTTTCTGCTAAAAAATGAAGTAATGTTTGTTTCAAATTACATTAAGTAAAGTTTAAATTTCCTAATTTTTCTCATAACTTTTCAAAAAAGTATAACTGAATTTTACAAGATTTTTAAATGGAGAATTTCACTTTTGTTTACAAAACTGTCAAAAATGGCTGACATGATTTTATGTAAATTTTGATGACTCAAAAAACCAAGATTTTTAACTAAAATTTCGGACATGCTAGAACGGATTAAAATTTTTTTAAAATTCCTTTGGTCTTTCCTCTTAATAATAGCATAAACATTTAGATGATAAAAAAATTGTTTTATCAAGTTTGACTCCTTTGTTCATCAGGGTATGCTCTTTTTTAAGTGAAGTATTGAACGTACATAGTACTATCAAAAGTTTGTAAAGTTTGTGTTAAACTACAATCCTAGAGACTAATTTTTTTTTTTTTTTTTTTTTTTTTGTTTTGCTATCGTCCCCCCCCACAAAAAAACAATTTTAATCCTGCTGAATCGCTTAAATTAACAGAACAAGTTTTTTTCTAATAAAAGTAATAAATTCAAAACAAAACTAGCATCTTAATGCAGTTTGATTAAGAAACCAGATTTATATATATATATATATATATATATATATATATAATTTTTTTTTTTTTTTTTTTTTTTTTCAATTAAATCAATAAATTTAAAACAAAAATAGCATTTAAATCAACGTCTGGCAAACTTCAATTTCAGGCACATCAAATAAATTTAAAAAAAGAATAAAAACGAACCAAGAATGTTTCTGGTAAGACGATATCAATATCTGTTTCATGTCATCCATATATCCAACCCCCAAAGATAAAAAAAATATATCCTACCCACTAAGGAAAGAATAAGTGAATGAAAGAACTCTTACTGAAAAGTATTTGAAAGAATATATACAATGTATCGCTTTTCATGGGAAACTTTAGTTTTAACCCTGGGACGCATAGATGGCAAAATTACTGCATTTTTAAGATTTTTATGTGTCAGGTACGGCAAGATGCACACTTATCTGCATCTCAGAGAGAGAGAAGGTATTTATTTTACTTTCTTTCTCAAAATTCCAAAAGACATGTATTAACTTGACAATCCATGATCTTGTGCCAGACTTCATTAAAAAATATTTTTTTTAATACTGAAATTCATACTCACAAAGAAAATTGTATATTAATCACTTGATGCTAGATTTTGCGAGGAGGTCCCTGCTTCCAGTGAATGAAGGCCTATGCACTGAGTGTTGTCTTAAGATCTTGGAAGATAACGTCTTTCCCAAGCAAAGCTAATCCTTCTTTGCTTAATTAACCTACCCACACTATCCCTGGATTGGAAGTCTGGTGTAGCATTTTCTCAAATGTGAAATGGGTCTCATTATTATATATATATATATATATATATATATATATAAAATAAACATACTATTCTGTTTGGTCATTAAAATAGATTTTGGGAAGTGGGTCGAGCTGGGAAGTTTTCAGTACCCTCGTTTGTGTGTGTGTGGCATATAATCGTGTATGCGATCTCCTTCATCACATTATTAACGTCACAAATCTGGTAATGCAACCACACCCCCACGTGGTAATTTTATTTATTTATTTATTTTTTTATTTTACCCCTCAGCCAATTTCACCAGATCTCACTGATTCAACGATTTACACCCTACGAGGGAGTGCTGAAAAGTTTTTGACATGGCCAAGAGAAAAAAAATTTTAAATATGTCTGGCCAAGAATTTGTACTTTCATGCATTGAAGTCTGGAAGACACAACAACATTTAACAGCAAAATTGTCCAATTGTTAGATTAAGATTTAAACCATTGTATCTTAGAAATGATTAAAGATATCTTACTGGAATTCTCTGAGGTTTTTATAACACTATTGGACTCTACTTTGAGCAATAAGAATGTAGTTAGTTCTCAGTTAAAACGATGATTCCTCTTCCTGTTGTGACCTCCTGATCCAGTTTTCCTCTCTATCGTTCCCTCTTTTTTAAACTTATTCACCATTTTCTTGATGGTTCATGAATGGACTTTGAAGATGAAAGCCAGTGTATGAATGTTGGTACCATTACGGAAGGTCTGAATGATCTTTTTCCTCTCACCATTGCTCAGTTGGAAAGACAGTTGGGTTGCAGACTTTTGAATTCAGAGTTGTCCTTCTAGACCAGTTGCCATCCAAGGCTATAGAAGCCAGTCTGTCCTGCTATTTACCCATAGCTAGAGGGAGAAAAGAATTAATACCTTTCCGAATGGTATTAGCACATAAGTGAATGTAATCGATTCGACTGGAATATGAACTCGGCACTCCAACTCCTCAGTCCGAGCTGCTATCCTCTACTCCACTGTGCCTACCTCATTATTCCATTATATAGATTTGACTTAATTAGCTATTGTTTCTCTAACTCTTCAAATGTTGAATGTATAACTAATTCTAATTTCTATTTTCTCATCTTTACACTATATTAATTTTATCTTATAAATTGTCCCCCTGTTCTGTCACCCATGAAATAAAAATAATTGTTTGTACAGAATGTAAGGACCTACGTACATCAAATTGTCTTTTAATTAAGTGGCAGCAGAAGAACTTTTGAAATTTTAAAAGGTAAGCTTAAGTATTAATTCAATACTTAAATGCAGCGATCAATGTTGAGAGTTCTTCCTCCCTAGCTATTGTGATGATGGCCAAGCCCCTCCACAGGAGCTTGCTTAAATGCCACCCGATAGGGCGGCTTTTAAGTGAGTTTATAATAAAATGTGCACTGCAACAATAATGGTTAGTTTAATGTATTGATATATATTATATATATAAAACAACAATAATGGTTAGTTTAATGTATTGATATATATTTTTAACCTTGCATAATCTGGCAACCATGAATCTGAGCTCAAGGAAAATTGTTCTGTGCTTAACTTTTCTAGGGCTTTTGAATGAGCCATGAATCATCGAAATTGGACCAGTAGAAGCGGAGGAGTTGCTTGGGGACACACACACGTACACTGTACTTTATATAAGATATATATAAGGTCTATGACTTTTTTGCAACCCTATGTTAATGTGTTATAAATCGATGAAGTTTTGTTCAAAAGTAATCAAAAAAGTATTAATGTTTTAGTTCGTGAAAAAGGTCACCCCCAAACAGAAAATTCGATTTTTACTACATACCCAATAAGGGTCAAGAATCAAGATATTTCAGGAACCTTATTTTATTAATGATGTAGTTGGATAGTACTTAGGTATTTTTTAGCGCATTTAACAGTTTATTGCTGTAGCACGATATACAAACTTAAAAATATACAAAAGCAGATCTAGACGTTTCCACAAAGTTCTCGAAGATTCCAGTAGATCCTAATACTTCTATATACGATTTTAGAAAGTTTGGTGGGGGTGACTTTTAAAAAATAATCTAAATTAAACCCTTCATTATTTTTTTAACGAAAGTTTATCGAATTATGATACAGGAAATCACTTATTTTACAAAACACAGTAACCCCTATATATATATATATATATATATATATATATATATATATATATATATATATTATAATTTGTTCATATAGACAATAACAATTTACTCACTACAAAGATGCAACTTTGTTTTGGTGCATTTAGTTGCACCTCGACTGGTGAGAACCAAAGTGGTTAATATATACACACACACACTGTATCAATTCATGTAATGCACCATCTCGTGTATTGTGCCACCCCCAAATTTTCACTTACAAAAATGATTTTGTCGTGTATCCTGTGAGTCTTTTTTAAGAGACCAAATCACAATAGACTAACCTCTTTTCCTCTATCTCTTTATCCTATCTTCTAGTTAAATAAGTTTTTAAAAAGTAAAAGAGAACGATAAAAGTATCATTAGTAACGCTATCCTCGTGGCGTAAACGCATACAGCCATAAACAACCGAACGAGAAACAGTTAAATATCTTATAAACGTAAACGATGGAAAAGATACATATTTACTATGTTTGCCTTTTTTATAATACGATACTAATATATGAATATTACTTGCATTATTATTGGATACAGTTAAGGAGAACATCAGTTTTATCAAAATCAGATTCATTTTAAATACAGCTGTACTTTTTGACTACATTAAATGGATATATAGCCAGCAATACATATGCTAATTTTATATCTCATGTATGATACGACCCTCTTAAAATTAGCTTCAAAATTAGATCTTCAAAAGTCACATGATATGCCAGTATATACGGTATCTGTCAGATTTTCATGAAATTGTTAAGTGGACAAGTGTTTTCGTGTGACACGCTACATCCTTTAGGACTTTGTCGAACAAAAGTGATAAAAATAACCCCCCCCCAAAAAAAAAACATATTAAAAAAAATATTAAAATAAGAATAATTTAAAATTTCAGCATTCGGTTTCATGTTTTACCATATCAAAATAAACATTCATTTTACGCCTCAAACAAAAAAAAAATTCCAAATTTTCTTCATAGAGAATTTTTAAAAAATAAATAAATAAATCAACAAAACTTTTTTTTCCAACTGGAACCAGAATGGCAACTTATGGTTGACGGTTTTAAATTTAGATATTTCTATTGTTTATCGCTAAATGTGAAAATCGTGAGGCTGTAATTGGAAGAATTTATTCAATAAAGCAAGAAAATTATACTTTTTTTTTCTCTCTCTCAATTTTTACATAAAAATAAAATTTGAATTTAAAATTCCATTAGTAAAAAACATTTCTGTTATGCTTTGGTTTCAACACAATTTTGAAACTAAAATCTGATCATAAAAGTTATTCTGAACATGAAAATTTATGATTTCCGTATAAAATAATCCAAAGTGAATATTTTTTTAATCATTTCAAAAAAACATTATTAATAAGAGAACAATAAAAGAGGAGGAATTAACGATTGACTTTGCATTTAAATCTTTGAAGATAAAGGTTGACTAGAAAGCAAAAAGCCTGAAGACAGTTCCACAAGTGGAACATGTGAGAGAAGAAACTGTTAACATAGAACTTCCGGTTATATATAGCCATTTCAACCATAAACTGATGAAACCTTGCAACCAAACTAGCACTCCGTTTAAATTCATAAAGTCTAGCTATGATAAAGGAAAGCTCATCAGAGCAATTACCATGAAAGTATTTATAGAAAAAAAATGCAGAAGGAAGAAACGTTATGGCCGTGAGAAAATGGCTGAAGATGAAATGCCAAATCGGGACCAATGACATTGCAGATTCTTTGGATTTTATTGAGAATCCCTAAATATATAGCAGAAGCACCAGACCAGATGTGGCAGCAATATTCAAAGTATGGACAGATGGTAGACTTATGCATTTATGTTGTAACCTCAGGAAGGTTACTTAATAGAATAATCAAATGATGGTTGGTAATGAACGATAATACTTAGGACAAGAACAACACATATAAGATTCGCCAGCGGTGCGTAGAAGAAATATTCAACTGCTAGAAGTGAGTCAAGTGAATTCTACTATGAATCTCCAACTGAAGTCAGATGTGGCACAAGACCGAATTTAATGTGGGGTATCCAAGCCCGTAGACTCGGCCAAAAATTCCCCGTAGATCCCGTATAAAACGGAATCAGGTAGCTTTTTTCCCGAAATGAGACTCTGCCCTTCAACATAGCCTCGTCTGGGGATCCTATCTGCCCGGAGGCAGAGAGTTCGACCAGCACAACTGGAAACGAATCTCCAACTCAAGATCAACATACAGTATTTATAATTGTATTTATGTGAATGGGGGACATACACATTATCGTCCGTAGGCATGCTACAACAATTTATAAAATAGATTCGGGTGAGAAAGATTATCTAGCACAGCACTGTAAGCCAACATTTTTTTTTAAGGTATTTCTTATCTATCCTATTTAATGATACGTGACTGTTACTGTCCTGGGTAAGGCAATAAACTACATCTGACAGCAAGGCTTTTTGGAGGTTTTGGGGAGTGTGGACCCATCTCTTAATTGCTCTGGTTTGCAGGTCTACACTGACTCGGGGTGGTAGCACCTGTTAGGATCCCAGCTATGGGCAAATAGTTAACCCCCCCCCAAATGGGTCGAAACACTATGAAAGTGTAAAAATAGGTTTTAATACCAGCAATACATTTTTGTAAAAAAGATTTACCAGCAATGAATTTCTGAAGAAAAAATTATTAACGGAAATACATTTTTGAAGGAGAAAATATTACCAGCAATAAAAAAATTGTCAGCATTAAATACCCCATTATGGTTGAGATGCTGTAAACCAAACCAAACCAAAACTTGACTGTTATAGCATTGTTGCCTGGCTGAGCTGGCCTGTTTTATGAAAAATAGGACATTGCTTTTGCGTGAAATAAATGACTATATAAAGATACTGATAGGGATTTCTTGTGGTTGCTGTCATTTTTTTTTTGTTCTATTTTAATAGCCTCTTTTCTCACACTTATCAGGCAATAAATGTTGTCAGTATCGTAGACAAAAAATTGTTTGCTTCATCCGGGCTTCTTTTCTTTTTTCTTTTCTTTCCTTTCTTTTTTCTTTTCTTTCCTTTCTTTTTTCTTTTTTTTTTCCTTTCTTTTTTCTTTTTACAGTAAGGTTCACTCTGTACAAGTCCTAGGGCCCACTCAAGGTAGATGGTTATGATAGGAGGGTAAGGTAACGCTTAATTCTAGCCTTGAACAGGTTAAGATTGTAATGATCAGAGAAGCATCCTCTTGGGAATCTGTCCCACAGAGTAGTAGTTCCGGGGAAGAATCTGTTCGAGTGGAACTTACTTCTCACCAATGGAATACAGAGAGAAAAAAACATATTAAAAATAATAATTTAAAATTTCAGCATCCTCTTTCATGTTTTTTCATGTCAACATAAACATTCATTTTACGTCTCGCATAAAAAAAAAAATCCACATTTTCTACATATAGAATTTTTTTAAAAAATGTGAGTGGCACAGCAGATCATTACCATGAAGGTCTGAACTGGTGGAGCCAAGGAATGTACTTGGTCCGAAGACTTTCCATGGTTGTAGCAATAGAACAGAGAAACGTTTGCCATACACCACCTGTGAGAGTGAAATTCAAAAGTAGGATTTGAAGAATTCCACAGCTTAATAGCATTATTGTTATCACATTGTTGTCAGGCTGTGCTGGTCCATTTTATTTTTTTTATTATTTTGAAAAATATGAAATTACCATTTCCTGAAAATAAATAACTATAAAGACGCCGTCAATGATTTTTCATGGGTGTCGCCATTTTGGTTTCGGTCAGATACTATGCAATATAGTCTAAGAAAATAAATATCCTGTTTACTTGAATAAATAAATGTAGCGACTACTCAAATATGAGCATCCACTAAAAATAACATTTAAAGTGATCATAAGCTGTCGAAATAATAAATTAAAATCCATCACTTTAGAAATTGCTTCGTTTACGTTAGGATATGAAACTGAACAGATGTGAATGTTTCAAGGATCTCAGAAAGATTTGCGTTTTATAAGGCGTTGCTCAAGTGTTTGATTGCCAATGCACTCTGTGACTGAGCCGGCCTAAAGCACATTGGATTTACCAACGGTTTCTCCTATCAAGAGGGGCGCAGGTTCAAATGCTGCCAAAAGACGTATTTTTTCTTTAATAAGATTTCTTGAATATTCAAGGTGGTAGACAAAAATAAATATACTGTTTAATAAATAAACTAAACGTCTACTCGAATATCGATATCGGCTAAAAATAACATTTTAATAATAAAATCTGTTATATTAATAAATAAAATCCAACACTTCCTTAAAAATAAATAATTATATATATATATATAATATATATATATATATATGTATATATATATATGGACTCTCCCGTCGGTTTCGACGTAAAGGTGGTCTGACAGCTTAATTGATTCAGTTATGGAATTTTGTGCGATAATCTTAAGTGGCACTTAAGACCCGCTAGTGATTTACAAAGGAGGCCACATATGGAGCAAGAGTGAGGATTGTGAGATGAGATCACTGATAGATTGGCTGACCTTTTAGATCTTGCTCTCGCTTCTTGCAGATGATTCAGACCAGCAGATTGAAAACTGCTGACTAATATATATATATATATATATATATATATATATATATATATATATATATGGCACACTTTTTATATTGTTGTTATTAATGGGGAAGTGGTGTTTGATGAGCCAGGGCATTGCTATTTGGCTGGAAAGTGCAAGTCACCACACTCTCCCCCATTCAGTCTGTTTTCTGCTTAATTAGAATTGCATAGCTAAAATAAACTTCAACTACGTACAAACCATGAAAAGTAACGGCCACTGATTAGTCCGATTACGAAAAAGTTAAATCCTTATGGCCATGGAAGCAAGAACCGGTAAACCATATCCTAAACAGAAAACAAAGGATAAACCTCTGCCACTGCTCAACAGACATGGAAGAAGGAGTACTGGCCAAGTGAACCTACTATTAAACTGTTCGTCTTGCATTATCACCTTGCTTGGGGTGAAATGATAAAAAAAAACAACTTTTTACTAAGTTTGTGCAACAAATAGAAATTTGATACGACAGAAATTGGGATGTATTCCATGAATATTGGAGAATGATAGGTGGAGGGGGGTAGTCTATTATTAATTTACTGCTTCACTATGAGCTTAAAAATTAAAAAAATCTAAAATAAAAGCTTCAAGAAAGATGTTTCGGTTTTAAATATTCATTTTTTTTTTTTTTATCTTTGGCATCGCCTTTTCTTTTTTTGGTGGTACCTAGAGTAAGGTTAGGTACAAATACTGATAACATACGACATCTGGGTAAACATTGACTTCTCTCAGTTACTTTACCTTGGCATCGCATGTATAACCCGAGCGATTTTTTTAAGGCCTCTATTTGATAGTGTCTTATGTCATAAGAAAATTTTGTTTTTAAAGAAAGGCCAAAATAATTATCACTATCGTTTATGACAATACAAAATGGCCAGAAGATGGCTAAGACGAATGTATAATGTGGCCCCAGGGTTGCCCTCCTGAAATACACGCAGGGACACCTATCCATGCACGAGATGGCACTACAAATACCCTGGTATTATGCAACTGTTGATCAGAGCAGCGTCTCTAAGCATTACTAAAATGTTTGGGCTCCTTTCTAACAATCAGAAGCAACAACCAGAGAACTGCCAATCTGGTACCACATTCCACCTGTGAGAGTGAGGTTCAAAGGTACCATCATAATGAAAAGTCGCAGGCCACTGATCAGATCACCAAAAAGTTAAGACAGTTAAATCCTTATGGCCATGAAAGAAAGAATCTATAAACCATATCCTAAACAGGAAACAAGGGATGGACGTCTATTTCTGTTCACTAAATATGGAAGGAGTACGAGCCGAGCGATAGGTTCACCTATCGCCCGGCCAGTACTCCATTAAAAAAAAAAAAATAACTTTACGAATGCAAGTAAAAATGCTTCAACTGTTGAACGAAGCTTAGGATATTTATAGTAATAGAATTAGTAGTAACTATATGACTTCGGTGGAGTTTTAATGCGTCTACGCGGCCTTGTGGGTGATGAATTATCTTCCACCCTACAACCTCTTTCCACGGACGAAAAGTTACAAACATCTCACTATTTCCATGTTCTGGTGAGCTACATGCCTTAGTTTCACCAATTGGTGGGTGGAGAATGGAAATTAATTCTGTTTCACAAGAGGTTTATCAAGTAAAACGTCTTAGAAACCGTGGTGCAGAATCTCTGAACCTGAAAGTCTACAATTAATACTGTGTGACGTCTCCCTTGCCTCTCCACGGCCTGACCTGTCTTTTTCACTTTCCCCCTTCGGCCTCCTACCCCACATATCTTTGTTTATTTTAGTTCTGAGGATGCCTTCGAGGAATATGTTGGCTCAAATGTCCTCGAGCTGAACGAAACTGGTCACATGAAAAAATAGTAAATTACAAGATACGTAAACAATGTTATGGGAGGGCTGGCTGGTTCTTCCAGGGTCGGTGCGTACTCCCCGCCCAAGTCTGATTGGGAGGCCCAGGTAGTGCTTTATGATCTTTGCTGTCTTATCAACATTTGCTTTTTTTTCTACCTACATTTATTTACGTTACAAATTATTCACTTTTTTTTTTTCATCTATAATGTTGAATTCTTCAACTTTTTAACCCGAACAATCTCAAGTCGATATTAAAATTGCCGCAACACGTTGTTGAAGGATAAAATGATCGATTTTCAATTTTTCCAATTGAATTGTTCACCTTTATTGCATCTGATTCATTATTGTACATAATTAGGTTGCAATATAAAATGTTTATTTTATATGAATATTACCTCATGAAAATTGAGATGTAGGTGGATCATAGATTCAGGAGTGGGTACGAGATCCTTGCACCGGCCCTGCTGTGGACCATATCAAAATAACACTAATAACACTATGAATCCATGAAGATTATTATTATTATTATTATTATTATTATTTTATTTCCTTTGATTTCTGGTGTGTACACATTTCGTTCCCGACCAGAGACCTAAAGTTACAAATGGCATCATGATATTTTCCACTGACAAAAAACAAAAGAAAAAAAAACATATTTTACATGAATAAAGCCCTTTGTAAGATGTGAGCTGTACTTGTGAGAACAATTTTTTTGTATTTCTTTAAGGCATGGGCTTCCAGGAATCTCTTCGACGAGTCTACTGGAATCTTTTCCAATCAGTCCGAGGGCTCCAACTACAACAGGGATTGATGTTCCCATGTGCCACATTTTTGAGTTTTCGATTTCAAGGTCCTTGTATTTTTGACAGCTTTTTGAAGATCTTCAAAGATACATTACAGTCTGCTGAAACTGCCAAATCAATAACGGGGTACTTTTTTTGTTTGCGGTCTCTAATTATTATTATTATTATTATTATTATTTCCAAGCCTGACTAGTGGCCCTGGGCAGCATTTTGCGACGCTCACTATCTTATCACCATTTGCTTTTTTCTCCCTACATTTACATACGTTACAAATTAAACTTAACACAACTGACTATTAAAGGATGAAAAGATTTCACGGATTTTGACGTCATTCTGGGGTCCTTTTTTTGTTTTTTCTATACGTTACAAATTAAACTTAACACAACTGACTATTAAAGGATGAAAAGATTTCACGGATTTTGACGTCATTCTGGGGTCCTTTTTTTGTTTTTTCTATACGTTACAAATTAAACTTAACACAACTGACTATTAAAGGATGAAAAGATTTCACGGATTTTGACGTCATTCTGGGGTCCTTTTTTTGTTTTTTCTATACGTTACAAATTAAACTTACCACAACTGACTATTAAAGGATGAAAAGATTTCACGGATTTTGACGTCATTCTGGGGCCCTTTTTTTCTTTTTTTTTTCTTTTTTTTCTTCCAAATCCGTGAATTTGTTTTTAGTCTTGAAAAAACACGACATAAAATACACAATTTTTTATCCATAATGTTGAATGTGTTGAAATTCTTCAACAAGAGAAATCTCAAGTTGATGTTAAAACAAAGACTTAAGACAGCAGAAGATAACGATTGGCATTTTAAATATATATATATATATATATATATATATATATATATACTTAGACGTGTCCCGCTAGATTAATTACAATCGAGTAGTGGGTCCTCTATACTTTCGGCCTTATGCCACATGTAAACTACGCGTACTAATATATATTAGGAATGGTACCTTCCAATCTGTTGACAATATCAGGAACACATACGGCTCCGCCATTGCTGAGCACCTTATAAATAATCCAAGTTGTGCCACCAATTTCACCATTGATTCATTTTCCATCCTTAGTCATGCTCGTTCTGTGTTACATTTAAAGGTATTGGAAACGATCTATGTCAGGTCCATGCAGTCCTCCCTCTGTAAACAGTGGGAATGCCTGTTAGGGTTTGACATTATTTCTATCTGAACTTTCCACCATTATTTCATCACATGCTTTTCGTGTTTTATATTTTATATTGTAATATTTAGTCTTCCCTCGATTTCAGCTCTGTTGAGCGAGGGCGAAACCGGTCGGCTGGTCATATTTTTTTTTAATCATGAACGGTAAAGCTCGTCTTGTTTTTATTTCCATAATAATAATAATAATAATTATATATATCCTGATTAAGTAAAAAAAAAAAAAAAACTTGCAATTCGTAGATACCAAAATCAAACAAGTGCGGAAACTTAAATATCTGGGAAATGCTTTAACAGAGGACACAAAGTGTAACACTGAAATCCAAAGGAGCATTGGGACAGACAAAGGTGCCTTCCAAAAGCTAAGCAGAGTATTAAAAAATAGAAAAACTTCGTTGGAAATAAGGAAAAGAGTATTAAACTGTTACGAAGATATCTGTCCTCTTGTATGGCTGTGAATGCTGGACAATCTCCTCAAAGATGAAGAAGTGACTTGAAGTAACAGAAATGTGGTTCTACAGAAGGATGCTAAGGATGCCAGAGACAGAAGATGTGAGCAACGACGAAGTTTTTGAGAAAATGTAAACAAAAAGGAAACTTATACTTAACATCAGGAAGAGACAGTTAATGTTTCTATGGCACGTAATGAGGAAGGAGGGCTTGGAAAATCTGATACTCACAGGACATATTGAAGGCAAGAGAGACAGAGGAAAACGGCGCATGACATTCTTAGTGAGTGGGGGAACAGGTTTTAGGAGAAATAACAAAAAGACTACGTGTGTTCTCAATAAAGACGTTGGTTAGATTCAGTGACTAGACCCAAAAGAGTTGTGAGTTCAGTACCAGGCCACAGCAGTGGTGAACCAAAAATCTTGGAGAGTTGAGTTAAATTGAAATAACTGAGACATCTGGAAGAGGCATGACACGTGGAACTAGAAAAATCTACCCCCCCCCCCCGGTGGACGAAATAATGGGTTCGGTTCGAAATTACAATCACCTGAAGAAGGCCGAAGCGTACAACAGTCGAAACGTTGTGAATATGGCAATGAAGTTGAGGATAACAGTCCGAATAATGTAAATAATGCAAGTAATCATAATACCTCATCTCAGAGATCGAATCACCTGAAGAAGGCTGGAGCGTACAACGGCCGAAAAGTTGTGAATATGGGAATGAAGATGAGGATAACAGTTCGAATAATGTAAATAATACAAGTTATAAATTAAGATCTTTGGTTGGATTTTGGGAAAAGATTTTACTATATTCTTGTGTCTGTGTGTGTGGATATTAGTAAACTTAAACGCAGCTAAATGTCCAAAATAGGGAAATAGGAGGTCTAGTGTTCTCTATTCTGTCTTTTAATCTAACTAGTGACAATCATTGAACCAGTAGCTCGAACGATTTCCCCTTTTTAGCAAAAACTTTTATTTACACTTCTCATTCGTTCTAAAAACCCCATAATACAAGACCTTTTCTCTATGAAGTCCTAACTGATGCCATATGTACATTTTTTTTTTTATGATGCTTAGAAATGAGGACAATAAATTTTAAAAGTTTTTACCCGATGTATATTTACAACCCCTCGTGTTTTTAGCATATTACACGTCTTGGATATTCCGGCGGTAGTTTTCCGGTCGTGGGTAAAATTGATGACTGCATCGTAACATTGACGATATTTGAATCTTGTAGGCAAGGCTTCTCTGGTCCCCCCCCCAATTAATTTGCTAACTTCAGCTTGTTTTTTTTCCGGCAATCTCTCTGACATTTGGTAAAACTGATTTTAAGGGAAATTATCATTACCATGACCAGTCCGTCGGCTGCTTCAATCATCGGGTAGGGGTACCTGAGAGCAGAAGAAACAGACTCTGATTCTTCTTCCTCATAACCCTTTCAATGGGCTTTTATATAGCTTGGCGGCGCCCAACTCCTCCTCAAGCTCTTGGCCTACATCCAAAGACCACTGAATATGGTGTGGGTTGCCCTCAGTTCGTACACTAGGGTCTCAGGTTTTTAATACAGAGTTGTCTTTCTCCTAGACCGGTTGCCAGCCAAGGCTATAGGACTCGGTCTGTTTTACTGTTTACCCATAGCTGAGGAGAAGAAAAGGTCGATTCATACCTTTCTCAAGAGTATGAGCACGTAAGTCAATGTAACTACGATTTCTCAATCCGAGCCGCTGTACATTACGTCATTGGGGGGGGGGGGGTAAATATGACAAAATGGAAAAAGGGACTTCATCCGACTAAATTGATATTCAAAGGCGAGTGCACGAAAGAAAAGGGACGCTGAGAATTTTAAATTTAATTTTTTTTTAATGTCTTATTAGACGATTCATCTATTTTTTATTTAGGTTTGCTGCTATCACTTTTGTTATTAATTATTATTATTATTATTATTTTGTTATTATTATTTTTATTATTTTGTTATTATTATTTTTATTGTTATTATTTTTATTATTATTATTTTGTTATTATTGTTTTTATTATTATTATTTTGTTATTATTTTTATTATTTTGTTATTAATTATTATTATTATTATCACATTGTGATAGACGATCTGTCAAGAAAGATGAAATCTAAGAACCTGGATGTAAATTAATTGTGCATGATCTATCAATTAAACACTTCCCCGGTTTAAACGTGTATATACGGTTTTAACGAATAAACACGCCCAGAACAGAACGTTAAAAAACCAGCTATAGACGTGTTTATACGTTGATCTTCCAGGTGCCTCAGTTTCTTGGTCGATCTTAATGCTTTTTATGCCATTCTAAGCTTGAAATGAGCGTAATTGTCAACTCATACGTCTGGTAGATGTGCTAGCCACTGGTAGAGTACTTTAAGGTGCCTCAGGTCAATCTACCTGGTCTTCAATATATTTTATATAGTAATATATACAATAATATGTAAACCACATTAATAGAAATAAACTTTTTTAAAAATTTTTTTATTATTAATGAAAGTTCAACGAGTGAGCAGTTTTGAAACAGCTAAATATCTTTGCGTTGTAGTCGTTATTGCTTCGGACTTCGTGATGCCACATGTAACACGTGTGCCGTAGGTTGTCGACCACTGCCGTAGATTACACATCATACCAGGTAGTTTTCTGATAACACCGTTGCGTATGATTTCCTATTGTCAAACACAGTATTACACATCCGCCATTTGCAACAGTGATATAAACAAATAACCAGGGATGCCATCATTTAGTGGATCAGCTTTTGGGCGCGATCTGTGCTGTTGGGTTACTAGAATACCGAATTTGTGTTACTGATATTTTATTAGTGTTAACATGCCAAATATGTTTACCAAACAAAAGTCTTAGTGGGGTATGTTTGTCTGCTGGGGGTACGGTAAATGGTGCACTGTAATTGTTAGAAGTGTTGTCCCATTTGCTTACAACTCGGTGGTAAAGGTTTGCATTCTCGACCCCTAGTTTTGGAAATACTTTTTAAAGCTTGAAAACTCGACTTATACGCCGCAATTTGCGGTAAATAGAGGAAATATAGCAAGTGGATCCGTTATTCACGGTTCGTGTCCATACGCACTCAGCTATCCGCGGCCAATCACAGGAATTAACAGTGTTCTGTGCCTTTAATAGAATAATGAATTTGTGTTACTATTTTATTATTTAATATTCATTTCTAGTTTTAGTGGGATATATTTGTGACGGCCTGCTGGAGCTATGGTAAGTGGCGTACTATAATTTTTTAGGTGTGTTTTACCACTTGTTTACAACTCGGTGGTAAAGGTTTGCATTTTATATCCGCCATATAAGTCGACCCCTAGTTTGGGCACCCCGAGGCGGTGTAATGGTTAGCAAGCTTGTCTCGCTAGAACAGTTACGACTGAGTAGTGAGTTCGATCCTCACTGGGTGCTCCATGCTTTCAGCCTTGTGCCACATCTAAGTTACGCTTGGAAAATCACTATAAGTCGACCCCTAAGTCGATTTTTTTTTTTTTAAGTTTAAGAACTCGACTTGTACACCAAAATTTACGATATCTTTGACTAATCCTAGTGAAATTCAAACCTGGGTCCCGTGATCTGCATGCAAGCCATTCGGTCACGCTCAAATCATTCGCCTTGCCTCTGTTATAGAGGGTGGTCCAAAATCCTTCCTGTTTGGAGAAATTAACTTTTCTCTAACAAACTCTACCTTTATTCAGAAAATATACTTTACATGACTGGCATTACTCTGAAAACACATTTGAATGCGCCTTTTTCCACTCATGCTAAATAAATGGCGTTAACACATCTGGTGTTATTCCGCATAACTGCATTTTAAATATGTGTTCCCTGAATTGATTCATATTTTATACTTTCTTCGTACACCATGGCCTTTAAGTACCTCCTCGTAAAAATCAAGTGTGTTAAGATCTGACGACCTCATGGCCGTTATTTAAGACTACCTGGGAGTTGGGGGGGGGGAGGGCACGAAATACTATATGCGAGGCCTGTCTGGAAATGATCCAACGATTTTATATTAACGAAAAAAAAAAATTACCCAAGACAATGGCGCCTAAGTTCATTTCAAGCACTTCTCTTTGGAAATCACAGGCTAACGACCATATCACATTGAAACACATTGATCACCAAAGTTAAGCAACGGCGAGCCTATATAGTACCTAGATGGGTGACTGCTTGGGAATACCAGGTGGTGTACGCTTGGATGTGAGGGTGATGTAATGGAAGACAGCTCCTCATTTGAAATCGGAGAGCAGAGTTCCAATTCCAGTCGGGTTCGTTTATATTCACTTACGCGCAAACACTCTTGAGGAAGATCTGAATTTACCTCTTCTCCCCCACACCCCGGCTATGGGT
This sequence comes from Acanthosepion esculentum, assembly GCA_964036315.1. Taxonomy (NCBI): domain Eukaryota; kingdom Metazoa; phylum Mollusca; class Cephalopoda; order Sepiida; family Sepiidae; genus Acanthosepion; species Acanthosepion esculentum. Next base: position 62,413,112 of record OZ038517.1, on the reverse strand, counting down.
TTATTTGTACGACTTGTATTAGTAAAAAGTCATTATTATCTCCAAAAGATTATTACAATCTAAAAATATTACCTAGGTTTAATTAACCTGCAAAAGGTTGATAAACCGTAAAAACTAATACTGGGAGTTTAAATACTTATTCCATTGTCCATTTTCAAAAAGCCTGCAAGGGTCTTTCGGGATTGCTATCAACTATCTCGTGTTTTCCTAAAATAATTCATAAAAGCCACATTTGGAGGGACGAATAAAACAAACATAGTTAAACTATGCCTTTTTTTAGATTCGCCTATCGTCCAGTTCACACTCCTCCCCGGTCTTTTAACCTTCGTTCTCTGTTTAGGATTTGGTTTCCAGTTCCTTCTAGTCTTTTCCATTCTCTTTGAGTCCCTTGCTTCTTAGAGGCATTATCGCCTTGCTTGACATGAATTAGCCGCTTCCTTATAAGGAAAAATTCAGCATTCATTGACCAAGCAGCCAGTGATACATCAACTACATTTTTCACTTCCTATTTGTGATTGGGATCAAAGTGTTGTATCTGTTCTCCTAATCTCTAATGGTAATATTAATCGTTTCCTTATAATGAAACATACGGCATTCTTTGACCGCGGAGCTGTTGTTACCGTCAGTTGAAAGTTACAAAATCTTTCTTTTTAAAAAAATTTTTCAGGAAAATAGCGTTTAGCGTACTAAATGTTATCGCTCGTACCAGTACTTTTAAGTTAAGGGGTAGTTTCTATAGCTAGAAGGGGGGAGATAACGGTTGACTCTAGACTTGAACAGGTTAAGATTGTAGTGATCGTGGAAACATCTTCCTTTGGGCAGTGGTTCGTAGGAAGATGTTTGAGTGGAACTTACTTCTTGTCGATGGAATACGGGGGAAATGTGGGTGGTTTGCTACTATGGAAGTGGCATGTCGGATTCTAGCCGTGAAGGTCAGACTTAGCGAAACTAGGAGATGCAGTTCGTCCGAGCACTTTCCATGGTTGTAGCAAAAGAGCAGTGAGAGACTGGCTACGTCCCGCCAGTGTGAGAGAGATTGGAAGGTGGAAAATATTTTATCTCCCACAAGGAGTCGGAGAAACGCTTTTGAACTCTATCAAGACTGGAAAGTGAGGTCTGAGCCGCTCCTACCAAAATATGGCAACAATACTCCATTTTCGGTCTGATCTGTAAAGGATACTGATCGAGGTTTCCTCCCTTGCCTTTTGTTTGCAATAGCGTGCAATGTCACTTGATTTCATTATTTTCTCGTCAAATTCAGTGATGTCTCACTGCTGAACGAATAACCCCATGAAGGAGTCTATACTTGCATGATTCCCCCGCCCCTTCTTCTTCTTCTTCTTCTTCTTCTTCTTCTTCTTCTTCTTCTTCTTCTTCTTCTTCTTCTTCTTCTTCTTCTTCTTCTTCTTCTTCTTTTTCTTCTTCTTTTTCTTCTTCTTTTTCTTCTTCTTTTTCTTCTTCTTTTTCTTTTTCTTTTTCTTTTTCTTTTTCTTCTTCTTTTTCTTCTTCTTCTTCCTTTTCTTCTTCTCTTCTTCTTTTCCTTCTACTTCTTCTTCTCTTCTTTTTGTGTGAGTTGAATCCTGGAGTCCGTCTATGAAAAAAATCACTTCAGATAATTTCTTTCGTTATTTTAATTCGCTTGGAAGGACACCAAACGCGATAGATAAACGAATAAACGCAGCGTACACATCCTCCACCTTCTTTTTCTATGTGCCGTGTCCCTTAAAGACGTCGGCGATCATGGCTCACCCCAACCTCCTATCTCTTGCAGACTTTAGCAAAGTGTCTCTTTGCCAAGTCTCCCACCCTACGTTCTGCCATTCATCCCCACAAGCTCGTCAGGTAGTTGCTTCCCCTTGTATCTTTTTCCTTCAGTAGGTCCTGTGAGTATCAAATGCTCCAAGCCCTCCTTCCTCATTATCTGTCCAATTAATTTCAACTGTCTCTTTCTAATTCTGCTCTTTCATCTTTGCTTACGCCCTCCCTTCGTGGAATTCTCAGCATCCTCCTGTAGTACCACGCATCTCTGGAATTTTCCTGTTTCTTAATAGTTTGCTTAGCTTTTGGAAAGCATCTTTCGCAATCCCAATGCGCCTTCGGATTTCGGTGCCGTGTCTTCCATCGTCTGTTAAAATACTTCCCATATATTTAAACTTTCGGATTTGATTGGTGTTGACATCTCCAATTTGTAACTCGCATCTTGGACCTTTTCTCTTGCTGACAACCATGCATACGTCGTCGTTGACTTTATCTCGTATCCAAGAATTTAATTTCTCCTTTGCTGATCGCCTCCTTTATGATGACGGCGTTGATGACTAAGTAGACCAATCCTCGCATGGGAAAGTCAACGGCACTGACTGCATAATAATATTGGTGAAGGACGAAGTCGATTTTATCGAGACTTTTCTCTCTTGTCTTTTGATTTCCACCTTTTCTGTTCTGGTGGCTTCGAAATTTTTGGTTCCGATGGTGATGGAATACCACCAGTTGGCGCTGTCTTGTGTATGTGTTTCAAACGATTTAGGCTCAAGTCCAGTGGCTTTCAGTAGTTTTGAGTTGGTCCTTATATCTTCGAAGAGCTCTTTTCCCTGAATTAAGTTCACTGAAAAAAACTTTACGTCGAAACCTTGACTCTTCCATTTTAGCTCCGTTATTTAATGATCAGTGACTAGACGATTTGACTGTTTGCTCTTTCCAGGACTTTGGTGTTGGTTACATAAAAAAATCCAGTTGCTGTTCAAGATTGAACGAAGCTGGTGAAAGCGTTCTAAATTTTGGATGTCGCGATGATATCGAGCCCAGGTTTCACAACCATATAGCAAGGTTGAAATGACAGCAGCATTATAGACCATATTTTTGGTTGTTAAGTTCAGATCTTTGTCGTTGATGACGCGTTTGATTAGCTTTGCACATTTCCCGTGTGCAACTCCATTTCTGTATTCCACATCCTTTTCGGAGTTGCACTTGTTTAATAAAAAGCTGCCTCGATATGGAAATTGCTCTAATTTTTCGAGAGGTGTACCACCATCATCATCATCTCCATGACTTTTATAATCGTTGGGTGGGGGGTCCGAATGCAGGAGCCATATTGAATCTCCTCCTCAACGGTCTATCAATCGTAGCCATACCTGTTCATTGTTTGACACTGTCCAACCAGTTTTTGCCTTGGCGTCCTCTCCTACGTCCACCTTCAACGGTGCCTTGTAACGTGTCCAAACGACGCCATTTTTCTCCGTTTGACAGTGGCGATAAGAGGTTCCTGGTGACCCACAAAACTTTCAACCCTTTTCCGCATTTGTTCTCAAACGCTTGATCCTTTTATTTGTTTCTGTCAACAGTGTCCACGTTTCATTATCCATATATGAGAACGGAGACTCTCAGCAATTTATACAGTCTGTACTTTATTTGAAAGCTGATTTTGCTCCTCCATATTGTTTCCAATTTGTTCATCTTTGGCTGCGGCAATCCGTGTGTGGATTTCCGTGTTGCAGCTGCCATCTTTAAACAAGATTGCTCCCAAGTATTTAAAACTGGACACTTCTTCCAGTGAACTCCCATTCATGGTAATGTTGACACAGGTGTTACTGTTTGTGCTATTCACCATTACTTTGGATTCCTCGAAGCTGACCTCCATTCCATATGCTCCTGCTCTTTCAAAAAATTGTTGATCAAGTCCCGGAGCTCACTGTTGCTACCGGCTATGAGGTCAATGTCGTCTGCAAAACGTAAGTTACAGACAGATCTACCACCGATAGAGATTGAATGATCATAGTCGTTCAGGGTTTCTTGCATGATTCTCTAGAAATAGGTTGAACAATATGGATGACAGTAGCCATCCCTGTCTCACGCCGGCAGTTGCCCGGAAGAATCCTCTCATTCGTTTTCCCAGAAGAACTGCGCTGGTGGCATCTTTTTATATGGCTTTGGTGACTTGGATAATTCCGTTATCTACATTGAATTCCCTAAGGATTTGCCAAAGACCGCCATGCCGTACACGATCAAACATTTTCTTGAAATCGACAAAGTTGTGGAACACGTCCTTCTGATGTTGCGGGTGTTCCTCTACGAGGATTCTACAATTGAAGATCTGTTCCATTGTACTTCAACCAGCTCTAAGACCTGCTTGTTCTTCTGGTAGAAGTTCTTCAGCCTTGGATTTCAAACGATTCAAACTGATACAGGCCAGGACTTTACTAGCATGACTGATCAGGCTTATTGTCTTATAATTTCGATACTGCCTGAGGCTTCCTTTCTTTGGCAGGAGTATTACCAATAACTGAAGTGTATCACAGATGATATCAAAATCTGGAAAGATGTTGTTTGGGGCTGGCTGTTCAAGGGCCTTGGTTTTCTAGGTGTTTAATGTATGGCCAAAACAATGAAATCTGAAACAGACGTCCCGTAGCAAAGTTGTTCATAGACTGATGGGGTTCTTTTTGGCAGAGTTATCATCAGCATACTGAAGTTCTGAGATGGGTTGATCGTGTGTTAGACGTTTAGATCGAAGTCTACTAAGGTTGAAAAGTCTGCTATCATATCGATATCTGATGTCAACTCCTGGATCCTGGGAAACAAGGACGCGTCTTGGCACTGATGCTATTCTCCTTGTATTTGGCTGCAATGATTCCCGAAGTTCCATGCATACGCCAGAGTATTAAATAAAGGGTTCTGTTTGATCCTAGACGAAGGCCACAGGTTACATCGACAGAAACAGTGATAAAATTGCAGGAAATTGAAGATATCAATTTAGTGGGATGAAGAGAAGATCTCCGCTCGGCCCAGTACTTTGGTGTTGGTCATTAAAATACAGATTTGGGGGGGGCGTATATCGGACAGAAAGTTTACAGCACACCTTCCCAGTTTATGAAAGTCTCTCCAACATGCTGCATATTAAACTGCATTTGTGATCTGCATTTCTGCCTTCCAATTATTCTTAACCCACAAGAGGTTTAAGTAGGTTATAGATCTGCCTATAAATAATTTCTGCAGGCACTTATCACGGTGGCTGGGTAGCAAGTAGCGTCTTTTTTTTTTTTTCCATATCCATAAAAAGCCGGCCATAAACTATTTTCTAATTTAAGCTCTAATATTCAACGTAATTGCTATCAGCTTCATTCCGCCGTAAACACCACTCAAAAAAATTAAATAATGATTGGGGATTTTTTTCCAATTCAAACTTGAATGGAAAAGAAGAAGTCTTACTGGTCTTTCAACCGATTTTCTTTTTTTTTTCCCCTGTGCAAGGCTCTAAGAGCCACTCGGGGTAGAGGTTGTAAAGTAAGAGGAACAGTTTATGATGTTATGTGGGGAAGATAACTGCTCACAAAGCAATGGTTCATGGAGAGAAACTAGCTGTCGAGAATATAGCGTATCTGATGGCACCCGTTGACATGTAATATTTAAAAAATGACGGTTGATATTTAAAGCAATTTTGTTGGGCTTATAAAATATCAAGAACTTACTGGCATTTTCTTGTTTCTGTCCAATACTTCCAACAGAATTCGAAATTAATGTCGTCCCGGGAAGGATAAGTCCTTTGTGGAGACGCCCCCGTTCAGTTATTCTGGAAAGCCCTTTTCTGTTTAGTTTCATATCCGGAATGTTAAACAAAGCAATTTTTAAAGCGTTCATGGGTTTATTTTTTATCCGTCATTTTTCTTACTTTAAACGTTATTTTTTCTTTCACTGGATACTCGTGTTTCAAATAGACGACCCGTTTTTGTTTGTCTTTTTATCTCCTTTTTTTACGTCTGTCGACCTGCACACTCAAGAAAACGTAATAGAGAAAATGTGCCCTTCGGTAGGGTTCGAAACTACGTCGACCATAAAAAAAAATAGTTCTACGTGTGTGTGTGTGTATATTTTATATACAGTACCAGGTGTTCCCAAGCGGTCCCCCATCTAAGTACTGCGATGCTTAACTTCGGTGATCGAACGGGAACCGGTGTGTTCAGCGTGATTTGACCGTGTGGCTGTGTGGCTGAGTGGTCTAAGGCGTTGCTTTAGAATCACAAGGCACCGAGTTCGAATCCTGGCTGGATTTAATTTCAGCAGCTATCGGACTCCAAGCACAGGGCACCTTTGGCAAGTGTCTGTTCCATAGCCACGGGTCCACCAAAACCATGTGAGTGAATTTGGGAGAGGAAACTGTGTGGAAGACCTCGTTAGCCAAAGCTAGCACGATATCACAAAACACCGTGATTGCGAGTTGAGGTGGCCAGCCTTGTTCATTTATGATCACGCTGGGTTCGCACCAACGCTCTAAAACTGTTAATTGGCTCTGCACACGCCAATAACAGTATAAACTGCAGGTGGGCTCTGTGGGCATTTCCCAGTTGGGAAATTGCAAAAATGCCTGTGCAAATGTTGCAATATGCGCTAGCTAGCTGTGCATTGCAACGGGTGTCCTCGATATCGAGTGGCCAATTATTATTATTATATTTATATATATATATATATATATATATATATATATATATATATATACACACACACATACATACACAAACTTTTTTTTTTTTTTTTTTTTTTTTTTTTTTTTTTTTTTTTTTTAGAACCTTCAAAATTTGGCTGAAAATTTTTGCTTTTCTTGGTTTTCCAGAAATTAGTCTTTTTTCCGGTGCAGAACAAATTGATTTGGAAATTCTTAGATAACTATTGGTTTTTATTTAAATTTTCACTACTTCCTCAAAAATGAATGAAGTTATTGTTGGATGTTTTTTTGTTGTTTTTTTTTAGGAAACCTTTGTAAAAATATTTTTTAAAATCTGTTACCCCGATTTATTTAATTTATGAAATTTGAAGAATTTCTTTTTTGTAGTGCTTAATGCTTGTATTAGAAATAAGGATTTAAATCATGGAATCTTTTCGGTCAGACAGTATCACCAGTTACCGAAAATCAGTACCGAATCGGAAAATTATAAATTCGGTCAAAGCCAGTCTTAGAAAAGCTTTTAATTGCTTTTATGCATAAAATATTTTTTTCTTAAGATAATAGTGTATAGGCACTTAACAAGCGTCTTCGTAATTAAGATTATAAAAGCAAAGTAGTTAAAATTCAATAAAATATTAGATTGCTTAGAATATTTTCTTAAATTGTTAAGATTACT
>OZ038517.1:62366003-62401003 GCA_964036315.1 Acanthosepion esculentum | reverse complement strand
CTGTTTAAATTTCTTTTATTTTCATTTCCCAAGTACTTTCGATCTTCTTCCAAGATCATCTTCAGGGGTGCAAGTAGTACAAAACTATATGTTGTTCATTAGTAAAAGTATTTATACGAAGGTTATTCGTGAGTATGAACGGATTTTATTAAAAATTAGCAGACATAATGTCTGTAATTTATTCAACGAGACATGCCTAAAAGAGAATTTGCTGCCTAAATACACAAATTTCAATACATATATATATATATATATATATAACCGAATGGGTAAATATAGGTAGGTATACGAGCGAGCGTTCGTATACAAATACATGTAAATACTCTATAGTGTAAGACAAACAGTGCTCAATGTTAAGTAACAGAGCTATTTAATATATATTAAGAAATATACATAATATTTCACATTAACTGCACAACTCAGAGTTTCACTCCGAAGCAAGTGCTGGAATACTTATATGTATTTATTTTTTTAAAATAAATATTATTTATTTATTTTTATAAATATAATCCCAGCACTTGAAAATTGCTTCGGCATGAAACTCGGAGATGTGCAATTAATGTAAGATATTATGTATACTTCTTATATTATTCCCATTCCTAGCAACCAATAAAACTGTCAAAGAGGAGAGAATTCTTAAAATCAAGAATCTCCCATCCTCTATCTTAAAAACAACATCAAAGAGGCCGTTTGACCAACACAAGAACTAAACAAAATTAACGATAAAAAAAAAACAAATGGAAACTACTCTGTCTTTTTTACAAATGCTTTCACGGTAATTGCTCCGATGAGCTGCTTTTGCTGGTTCCCAGGGCTCATGAATTTAAACGTCCTACGAGGCTGGCATCCCGTTCCCACCCCTTCACCGTTGAAACTGTTAGATGTAGACGTCTCTTCTACTCCATTAGCTTCATATCTCGCCTGTGGAACTCCCTTCCTTATTCCTGTTTCCCTGACAAATATAATCTCCAACTATTTAAGTGTAACGTCAATCGACATATCCAGTTGCCTTGATCTATCCACTTCCCTTCTCCACATACTTTCACCTTTCATTCCTATCTGCTCTCGCTCCAAATCTTCTGTAACCCCCTTGCCTTGATCGATCCACTATCTTTCTCCACATCCTCTCCTTTAACACTCCTATCTGCTCTTCCTCCAAACCTTCTGTAACCCCTTGCGTGCTAGTGGCTTCCAGACTTGCTTGGGGTGATAAGCTTAAAAAAAAAAAAGATTTAAGTTCACTTTCTTCAGAAACAATCATTCACTCCTATACTAACAAGCAGGGATTTTTTTTCTCCTGATGATGGCTATGCTGGCCGAAACTAGTCGAGGAATTTTAACTGAAATAATAAAACAAAAAAATATTAATATACAACCCAGTGTGTCTGAAAATTTTAATTTTTTAATATTTTTTTTCTTGTTCAAAACATACATACGGTTTCTTGGTCTAACTGTGAATTTCTTTTCAGCATCTCGTAATTAAAGAACCGCTGCAATGTATTCTGTCCTGAGGGTCGCCATGCTAAAAGAAATTCTGTCTTTATAGTTACCGGCAACAATTTTAACAAACGCTCGTAATGCTTCATTCGGACATTTTATTTAATGCATCTGTCTGTGTGTCTCACGTGCCATTGAGCTAAAAAAAAAATGTCCGTCTCTTTCAGAAGTATGAAAACACTTGTGATTTTTGTGTAAGCCTTTAAGTAAATGTAATATTGGGGCTCAACTTATGTCGCTTTGTCATCTTTTCTTGTAATAAATGTCACCCTGGACCCTCCTGGAAAAGGAGTTAAATTTAGCCTCAATTTCTTGTTGATAACTCTGGCTGTCAAAACCATTAAAAAAAGAGGCTGACACTTTGATGGTAGGTCAGCGTTTTAAACAGAAATTTATGAGATCATTGTAGAGGAATCAGATGTTTGTGTTGAAAGTATTGGAAAGCGAGAATCAAATCTTTATTTTTTTTTTTTTTAACGGTTGTCATTGTTGAACAAAATGTTGATGTAACTTACGATAAGACTTCAGATTGCGTTCACCGTACGCCATTTTTTTTGTTTTGTTTTTTTTTTAATTCCTCTTTTGTCCTCTTCGTTATCCCACACCAAAACAAACAAAGAAAAAAAGGGTATTTTTAACCCGTTGAACCCTAGTACACTCTATGGTCATTTTGGACAGCTTTCACTTCCCACCTCTTTTCGTTCGACGTTTCTATCTATCTTTATACAAACACAAACAAATTTGAAATTATTTGCAGAAATGAGTAAATGAAAGAGGCTCCATAGTATTTACCCTATTCCTTAAAGTACGGAGTATTGAATACCATGTTTCCTGTCTATTTTAAGGACTCTAAAACACAGTACATGTTTTTTTCCGGGACTATGGGCTAACATTCTTAACAATTTGATATTTAAATGTCTGAATTTACTCTAAATTTTGGGTTTTGAAAACAAAAAAAGCTAGTCGTTTTATTCCGCCATCTTGATTTTCCTATCAACTGAATATCTCTGTTTATAGATAAATCCAACCTGACTTTTCTTATATATATATATATATATATATATATATATATATAAATAATTTTGAACTCGTGCATTAAACTGAGTTTATTTATATATATATATATATATATATATATATATAGTTCACCCAACACTTACGGCCATATCACGTCGAAACATCGAGCCTGGTCAGTACCTACAAGGGTGACCGCTTGGGAATACCATGGGCTGTACGCTTTGATGTGTGGGTGGTGTAATGGATAACGGCTCGAAATTGGAGATGGTAGAGTGGAGTTCCAATTCCAGTCGGGTTAGTTATATTCACTTACGCGCAAATACCTTTGGGAAAGAGATGAATCCACATCCCCCACCCAACCATGTATGGGTTAATTAATAGGACTTTTATAAGTAAAAGTCATTATTGTCTCCAAAAGATTCTTAAAATCTAAAAATATTTTCTGGCTTTAAATAACCTTGAAAAGGTTGATAAACCGTAAAAGAACAAATCAATCAAAGTAACTGAATGAGGTCGTTGTCAGAATGTAAAAAGTGCTGATTATGAGGACATGTAGGATAGAAAAGATTTGAGACTAGACTTGAAGAGGTTAAAATCGTAGTGATCGGGGAGCATCCCCTCGGGAGTCTGCTTCACAAAATAAGATTTCTGGCGAAGAAAGCGGGTGGTACTTCCTCTTTACATTTGGAATACAAAGGGAATTAGGATGAGTTGACATCGCGTACGTGGAATGGTGGGTTCTAGCTACGAAGGCATGAACTGGCTGAACTAAGGAATGGGAAATAGCGATAAATTAACAAGAGGGAAACAACGTTTCGTCTGTGGGGAAAGGAGTTGTAGGATGGGAAATAAGTGCTTTTGAACATTATCAAAGCTAGACAAAGAGGATTGGGCAGCTCCAAACCAGATATTGTAGCAATACTCGATATTTTTTTTTTTTTTTTTGTTTCATTTAACTCTTATAAGGATAAACATGGCAAGGCTTTCTTGGTCGGTAATGATTTTTCATTCTATGGATTACCCTCGTCTCGATAAGCACAAATTGACGGCTGATGTCAAAAACGACCTTCAGCTTGTTGTTAACCTGCACAGAGGATGACTTATTAATTTTAACGCCTCTAAAACTAAACCTCCGAGAGACTTCTTTCTACCTCCCGCCAGCATCGCTGATGCTAACCGCCCGAAGAGTGATTCGTTGCGCCTTCTCAGGCTAACCTACTCGACTGACTTCAGGTAGAAAGACTATATTGAATCCATTGCTAGGACACCTGCTAAGAAAGTTGGTTCACTGTATCGTCCTAGACAATTTTTCTCTCCTGAATCTCTCGTACACATACACTCTTATGCAAACTAATTATTACTTTTTCGTATTTTTCCAATTAAAACTGATCCGGTGCACATGTTAGTATTTCGTATGTCCATTCCACGAAGTCGTTCCTTGAAGATTAACCAACCACAGATTCTCGATTGGATTTAAATCAAGAGAGTTCCCGGGCCAGTCTATAGTACTTTGATTTTCTCACTGGTAAGGCTTGACAGTGTTTGTATGACGTTACAATTTTCGTACGTTTCTTTGGAGTAACGTCCATCGCAGACAATGGCCGTAGGACAAATAATCGACAATCGAGACAACAGTGTCTGGGCGCGATGAAAATATGATGCAATAAAAAATGACGCAATATTTTTCAAGACCAAACAAATTTCATTATACACACCAAAAATAGATTCATATTACTGCACACCACTGCAAATGACCCAATCCGAGGAAAAAATAGAAATCGATTACACACTGTCACTCCAGTGGGTCTAAAAACTGACCGTATGGTGAAAGAAAGGAAAATAAAGTGGTTGTTTCAATTAATTTGCACTAGGGTGTATATAATTGTGGCAGCAATATTCTAAGCATGGACGAATTACCATTCCTCCATGCTGCCACATATGGTCCGGACCTCCTGCGATTTATCTAGAGATCCTTGATAAAAGGATCAGCAATATTATTGGTCCTGATATAGCATCTCGGTAGTCACTTTCCCACCGCCATAAAGTTGTTTCCCTGTTCCTTTTCTATAAATACTTTCATGGCAACGATTTAGATAAGATCTTCGCTAAGGTACCTAGATTTAATGGATTTAAGCGCAGTACTAGATTGGCGGCGAGGTCTCATCATTTTACAGTTTAAATAGCTAGATGTAACCATAAGTTCTATGTTAACAGTTTCTTTTCTCGCACTTCTCGCTTGTGGAACTCACTCGATACTTTCCAGTCAACTTTGATCTTCAAAAATTTAAATACAATGTCAATTGTTATCTTCTGTCTTCTTAATTCTTCTTTTAATATCCTCTCTCCTTAATTATAGTTTTTCTCATATTCTCTAACACTCAGTAACCCCTTGCGTCCTAGTGGCTTTATTGCCTTTGATCTTCAAACATTTAAATGCAATGTCAATCGATATCTTCTGTCCTCCTGATTACTCTTTTGTTCTCGATCTGATTTAACCGTTACAGTTTCTGGGAGAGAGTGCACAAGCTGATGTGATCAATTTCTTGAACAAGGCCAGCACGCTCAAATCCTCGGTCACGTTGACTTGTCGCTTCATGCTCGCGCAACCATCAACCGCTTCCGAATAATCCCGTCTACCCAATTTCATTCACAAGGCTTCAGTTAACCCGTGGTGTGCTTTTAAGGGTGTTTTTTTTTTCTCTCTCAATGTTGTCACATGCTAAGATTACCTGCCCAGTCTGAAATAATCAAGAAATCATCTCCCTGACAAATCGACCCTGCTGAGATTCGAACCCGGGTCTCATGACCAGAAAGCGAACGTTCTAATCACTCTGCCACACGATCGTTTCTGAAATCCCTTCTTTTTTTTTCTTTTTTTTTTGTCGTTGTTGTTGTGCAGGTAACTTTTCAGCACTGCCCCACGTGTTATATAGCTACCGATTTCGACCGTCAAAGATGAAGCTTTTGTGACTACTAACATTTGTATGATATTTCGCTTCAGGATGTACACGATCATGGCTTTCCACATTTGTGAATTTCGTTATATTCTTGGGAATCATACTGGACCCGTTTCCACTTGCCTTTTTTACGATTTGGATTTCAGTTTTCCTTTTCTTGGACTGGTTGTCAGAGAGCTCTGTCTGCCTTGTTATTTAATCCATACCATGGAGAAGAGACAGATTCATGCTTGTCCCAATGTCGCAACTGTGAATGTGAGTGCAACAAACTAGTCTGAATGTTGAACTCTGCTCACCGATCTTATATCCCGATGACGTTCTTGAACAGCTTGATGAGCGATGTTTGTAAGGACAGAGCAAAAAATATCCTAAAAACAAAATTTAACTGACTGCCCTTGTCGACCAAATTCAATAAAACGCGTTTGAATTAATTCTTGCTGTATACGTATACGTGTGTGTGTGATGCAGACAGTCTCCACCCAGTTCTTTGTGATAAGGGTATAAAAAAAAGCAATTACAATTCTTTGTGATGAATAAGATTTTTAACTCTCAAAGGTAAAAAAAATAAATTTTTCGATGACTTCACATTTCAAAAAGTATTCACATTTTAACTAAAGCTTGAGAATTTCTAAAGTGTCTATTAGATATTTTTTTAGTGTAATTCTTTTTCAGGTTGTCTTTTTGAAAATAGAGGTTATTTTAAACATAATACTAGCTGACTGTTAGTGTTACCTGTCGCAACCATCGCCGAATTGTAACCTTTTTGGAGTTTTAGGCTAATAAAATTATAGTCTCCTTAGACGCAGCCACACACTAACTCTCCCCGCACCCGTTTTGAATATTTTTTATTCGTGATATATTTTACAGACATTTTTAAATAGTGGAACTTATTGCAAATTCTATAAATCAACTAGAATAGCTGTCTTTTCTTTGCCAATAAAAATATTCTTTAAGAAATATCACAATTTTACGATTGACTAGGATTTTTTGCAACACGTTATCGCTATCGTTTTTGTCGAGGTTTTAATGTTCGTCTCGTTCAATTTCGCAAACCAATCGATGAAAAATAAAAACTTAAACAAAATATATGCTAAAAACAATATTGTATTTTTATTAAACAACTATTTGTTATTTTAATCATTAAGTTGTTTTTAAAATAGTGGGAGTATTTTGTATGTTAAATAATAAAACTTTTAATTTTTCCCCAAAATGAATGAAAATATATTCTAAGCGACTCACCCTAGTAAAACCAATTGTACTTTGTAACCCTCTGACCTGTTTTGCACTTCACCCCAAAATTTATCAATGTATGGCTAAGTTAGAGGGTGTGGCGGACGGACGAACGGAAGTCACAGAATTTTGTATATAGATTGCAAACCAAATTAGCACATATTTCAAAATAACCGTAGTAAAAAATAAAATAAAAAAATATTTGATATAACCAACATTATAACGATAAAACAATCAAAATAAATATTTGTTATATTGATATCATTTCAGTTAAAACTATTAAGTTATAAAAACCTAGAAAATTAAAATCATTGCTTTATAAAAGCTTGAGAGGCCCTTAGCTGCAGCCTATAGTCGCCTGAAGTGATAATCCGGGCGTACAGCTTATCCTAGACTAATGGATAAGCCATTAAATAATTTAATACATAAAATAGCCACTATTTCAAAAATACTTTCACAACAGTATTAACAATTCTTGGAAATGTTTAATCTTCATGTCTGAAAAAAAACGGTATATCAAAAGACTGTTATTTCCCTGACACCGCTATTATTTTAACTACCTCCACTCCGCAGCAATATTTATTGTTTTGAAAAGGTGATGATTTTTAAAAAATAAAACCCAAACATATGAAAGTAGATTTATACGTTTTCTTTATTCTTGAGAACTGACAACAAAGATGTTAAACACTATTTATTTATTGCTTATTTACAAGTTTAATTTTATATTTACATTATTATAAAAATTACGTGAACCAACAATAATGATGAAATATTTATTTTTATCACGTGATCCATGGGGTCTTAGGGGCACCATCTCTTCTGCAACCGCAGTAGAAGTGGTGTTTCTTGAGCAAGATAGCCTGACGGAGCCCAACCCTCTCCAGGTTGGTTTTAAATTAAGAGTTTTTCCTTCTCCTGGGCTATAGGACCCAGTCTGTCCTGCTATTTACCCATAGCTGGGGGGAAGAAGATTCATATCTTTCCCAAAGTAATGAATCCGACTGGAATTCGAACTCGCCTCTACGATTCCTTAATCCGAGCCGCTATCCATTACTCCACAGACCCTCTCCATTTATTATTTACCATGTTATAAAGAAATATCTGTGAACAGGAAAATTTAAATAACCACATGACGAGTAACTAATTATAATTTTTTAAAATTGTATTTTCCCGGCATCTTTTTTTCATTTACATTCGCCACATTAATTTAATAATTTTCATAATTAGTCATAAAATGATAATTAATAAATATTGCATTGTAGTTGCTTGCATTATTTACATTATTCGGACTATTATCCTCATCTTCATTGCTATATTCACAACGTTTTGGTCGTTGTACGCTCAGACCTTCTTCAGGTGATTGGACCTCTGAGATTAGGTATTATGATTACTTGCATTATTTACATTATTCGGACTGTTGTCCTCATCTTCATTGCCATGTTCATAATGTTTCGGCCCTTTTTCCCGCGTATGCATATATGAACATATGCATATGTTTGTGTGCGTGAATATATATCGGTATGTATGAATGTCGGTGACTAAACCGGCTACTAAGTTCTTGCGAGTGAGGCGGGTTGTTAGCAACCCAGTAGTATAAAAAATAAAACCTATCGAAGGGCGAAAGAACTCTCGACTAGTCAACAGCCAGCGAACTTGAGGTTGTGTCTCAATAAATCACTGTGGAGAAAACAACGGGAACCACTGTACTATCGATCCCAAGTATTATCATGACGTTTATCTAACAAAATATTAATAGCATATTTTGATAGTCTTTTTGCTGACTGGTTATTTCAGCCTTTTACACAGTCATTACACAAAATCTGGTGTACGGTAAAATAGTAAAAATATACTGTTTGTACAAAATTGTTCTTTGTTTTAAGTGGTACTTTACATGTTGAGCTTTTACATTATTTTTTCTTTATATTCATTTATATTCATTTTTTAAATCTTATCTAAACGGGGGCTACCGGGGATTTTGTTATTGTTCATATCTGTAGGTTGTTTTTTTTTTGTTTTTTCGGGAGGTTTTTTTTTTCAGTATTTCAAAAGACAATTATTTTAATATTGCTGTCAAATCAGATCTGATACTTTTTCTATATATTTAGAGGTTCTAGATAAAATCCAAGAATCTGCAATGTTATTGGTCCTGACCTGGCATCTCGGCTTCAGTCTCTTTTCCACCACCGTAACGTAGCTTCCCTGTGCCTTTTCTATAAATATTTTCATAATAATTGTTCTGGTTAGCTTTTTTCTGTGGCACTTCGACTTTAAAAAATTAAACGCAATACTTGACTGGCGATGGGGTCTCATCATTTTACAGCTGAAATCACTAGATGAAACCGTAAGTTCTATACTAACAGTTTCTTCTCTCGCTTGTGGAACTCTCTTACGACTGCTTACTTCTTAGTCAACTTTGATCTTCAAACATTTAAATGCAATGTCATTCGTTATCTTCTGTCTTAATTCTTCTTTTATTGTCCTCTCTCCTTAATAGTAGATTTTTCATATTCTCTAACACTCAGTAACCCCTTGCGTCCTAGTGGCTTTATTGCCTTTGATCTTCAAACATTCAAATGCAATGTCAATAGTTATCTTCTGTCTTCTTAATTCTTGTTCTTTTATTGTTCTCTCTCTCCTTTAGAGTAGTTTTGTCACATTCAATAATCCCTTGCATCCTAGTGGCTTTATTGCATTGCCTGGGGAGTTAAATAATTAAAGTTTCCTTTCGAAGATGCTATATGACGTAATCTAGAATCTAACACATAAATCCTTTCAGTTAACTTGCTGAATATTTACGAACGTTCTTAAATTTGGAAATTTTGAGTAACTATCAAATATATACTTTTTGCAAAATAAAACTATCACATTTGCCTTAATTAAGTCCGTCGAATGATGAAACGCGTCGGCTAAACTAAGTATAGTTTTCCTCTTGTCTTTTCATTCCCCACACATATATATATATATATATATATATATATATATATATATATATATATATATATATATATATATATATATATATATGCTCTTTCAAATTTTCTCCCAACTCATTCTCTATTTGGCGTAAGGCTCGTTCCAAACACCATTTGCAAGTGTTGGAAGCTGTATGTATTAAATTACAGCAATCTTCTTTATGGAAGCAGGAGAATTTTCTTGGGTCACTTCATTTATTTGGAGGAACGTGAGTATTAATTTCTTTCATATTTTACACTCACGCTGGAGTATTTACAACTTTCTGAATTTATGGATATTTTAATCGTTAATTTACATGTTTTAGACGCACTCCAAATCTTCCTCCATATTACTTATTTATTCATACCAATTTTGATACAATAATTTTGCCAACGTTGGTTTCTGATGAAGTGTTGGCCCAAAGGCGCCTTGGTTCCCACCTCCAAAAAAATCAACACTAAAAAGTGCTTGTTTAAAACTATAATATATATATATATATATATATATATATATATATATATATATATATAATAAAGACAAAAAGAAAACTTATCTTAGCCGACATGTTTCGTCCTCTACGGGAGGCAAATGCAAGTGTTACAAAATGGAATCCTTGCATTTGTTTTGATAAAGTCACACAGAGGACGAAACACGGCGGCTAAGATAAGTTTTCTTTTTGTCTTTTATTCATATTGCCTTTTTACAGATGTACTCTATCTGAAATTTTTACACACACACACATATATATATATATATATATATATATATATATATAAGCAAATGTGTGGATGTAGATCCGACGGTATGATGAAAATGTGGAAAAGACAAAGCAAAATCCGAATATATGAGTTTACTGTTTTTATTTTGTTTTTGTTTTTGTTATTCTGTCGACGTCAGACGTTTCGGTCAAATAGACCTTCTTCGGGACATGGTTAATGGAGACATATTTATATTAGATTTAAGTTTGATGGAGAGACGATATATACAGGACTGGTCAGAAACAGAAAAACTGTTTCTGTTTCTGACCAGTCCTGTATATATCGTCTCTCCATCAAACTTAAATCTAATATAATTATGTCTCCATTAACCATGTCCCGAAGAAGGTCTATTTGACCGAAACGTCTGACGTCGACAGAATAACAAAAACAAAAACAAAATAAAAACAGTAAACTCACATATTCGGATTTTGCTTTGTCTTTTCCACATTTTCATCATATATATATATATATATATATATATATTATAAAATGGACAAAGACCGCCAATTATTTTAAGACATTTTTTATGTTTATACGTTCTTTTTATAGATTTTTTGCAAAAATGGATATGGGAGTAAAGCGTTTACCATGAGATTTTATTTAAAAGTCGATATGGGCACCAGATTTCTGTACCAGTTTCTCGAGCCGCCCCGGAATTGCGTCAACCGATTTCATCAGGAACTCTTGTGATATGGAACTTCTTGTATTCGCCGTTCAAGTTCTTCCACACCTTGGTCTGGTACTGTAGACTAGCTATATATATATATATATATATATATATATATATATATATTCATATTCAGCCCTTCAAAAAGTCTGGTTGGTTCTGCACAAAAGCTTCACCACTATAATCAAATCATATGTGCTGGTGTTTGGGCTGTTGGTTCCTAGAAACTGAGCTGCCTGACCCTCATACGTCGAATACGACGGGAGAGTCTACTATATATATATATATATATATATATATATATATAAACAGTGAGCATGAGCCTACGATAAAAACTATTCTGATATTTGGTTATTAAAATACTATTTTGTTTTCGTTTTTTTTTTTTTTTTTTGTTTTTTGTTAGTACATTGGGTCAAGAACATTTCGACACCCCCTCGTCGAAAATACATGCAATCAAGGAAGTATGACATTACCGGACCTCATAGTCAGTTCTCAATTGTACGTGTCAAACATTTATACAATGATAGATGGAGTCTTGCCCTCTAGAATGTCGACACTGGAGTCACTTGTTACCCCCCCCCCACACACACACACACACACACACAACCATACCCACTCCAGGGTGTTTACTAAGATCACTGTTGGCCATAATGTTTTTACAATATTGACTTGATTCGTTTTCGGATAATATTGTCTTATGTGTCAGAATAATTTCCATTATTTACAGCAAAGATAACTTCTTGGTTTATTCTCGACGTACTGTTCTTTTATATGCCATGTTCCTTCAGGGTGTGGGTGGTTACGGCTCTTCATCTTTTCCAATCCTTTGTAGCTCTTAGCAATCTCTGGCCCCCTTATTCCCTGCTCTGCTATTCCATTTTTTAATCATTTCCCCCACAAACAAGGTGATAATACCACTAAGACGCAAGGGGTTACTGGGAGTGATAGAGAATGGGATGAATTTCGGTAAATTTCTTTTATTTGGAGTTGAATAGAGTATTTTGCTTTTCTGCAAATAATAATCATTTAACTTTCAATTAAAGCTTCAAGTATGCTTTTTTTTTTCTTTCATTTTAAAACATTAATTTTAAATCTTAGGTATTAAAAACTAATGGAGGTACCTACAGAAGGAACCGGAAACCCAATCCTAAAGAGGAAATAAGGGAAAAGTATCTACACCTGTTCAAATGACGGGAAAGGACTGTTATCCGCGACCCAATGTTATGTATGTTACTCATTGTTTCCCTTTTGCCTTCAATATGTCTTGTGGGTGTTAAATTTTCCAAACCCTCTTTCTTCACTATTTGAAATTTCTTTCTGATTCTAAGTATAAGTGTCTTTTTCTGTCCCATTTTCTTTGTTGCTTCATGTTAACTGAAAAATAGCTTATTCATTTTAACTCTTCAAAAATGATACTATTCTCTCTTTTAATCGTCTAAGAGAACTTTTTTTGTCTTGCATCAGCATGGCTGATGCTGACCTCCAGAAGAGAGGCTCATGGCGCCTTCTGGTTAACGTTTTCCGTTGGCATAAGGTGGAAAGATTATATTGAATCAATTGCTAGGAAAGTCGGTTCGCAAGTCTACTATTCGAAAATCGCTGCCACATCTGGCCTGGTGCTTATATATATTTCGAGATTCTTGATAAAATCCAAAGAATCAGCAATATTATCTGTCCTAGTCTGGCATCTCGGTTTTAGTCATTTCCCCACTGCCATAACGTAGCTTCCTTGTACATTTTTTTAATAAATACTTTCATGGTAATTGTTCTGATGAAGTTTCCTCTATGGAACATAGACTTTATGAATTTAAGCACAGTACTAGATTGGCGGCTAGGTCTCCTCATTTTACGGTTGAAATGACTAGATGTAAACCGTAAGCTCTATGTTAACAGTTTCTTCTCTTGTATCTGCAAGGTTACCGGTCTTGACCTGGCATATTGATTGCAACATAGCTTCCCCGAGCCTTTTCCATAAATGATTTCAAGATAATTGTTCAGATGAGTTTTCCACTTTGGTACATCGATGTTGCGAATTTAAGCGCAGTACTAGATTGGCGGCAAGGTCTCATCAATTTTATAGTTTAAATTGATAGATGTAACCGTATGTTCAATGTTAACAGTGTCTTCCCTCGCACTTGTCGCTTGTGGAACTCCCTTCCGGTTCCATGCTTTCCGGCCAACTTTGATCTTCACATATTTAAATGCCATTTACACCCTTATTCTTTGTTTTCTTAATTCTTGTTCTTTTATTGTTCAGTTCCGAATTCCCTGAGATTACCCAGATAGATATACACCTGAAGAAGGCCGGAGGGTACAACGGTCGAAACGTTGTCTTCTTTTTAAGTCCTGTTCTTTTCATGTTCTCTCTACTTAATGTGGGTTACCCCCCTCCTTTGCGTCTTAGTGGCTTTCTTGGTGCGAAATGATTTAAAAAGAAAATATTATTTGTAGAAGCTTTCCCTAGGACGACACTCCTGTTGTCTCCATCTGTGAAGATATTGTTCAGAATTCACTGCCATAAATAAATGGCGCCGCCACTCGTATCCAAGGATGACAGTCTACTAGAGCGGCTATCTAATCCCCATTGAAGATGCATGCCCAGGCACATTTGTGTTCGTTCAACACCCACAGAGCCCACCTGTGGTTTATACTGCAGCTATGCTGAGCGAACCTTAATTACAGTTTCTGGGAGAGAGCGCGTTATCTAGCGTGATCAACACTCTGAACAAGGCTAGCACACTCAAAACCTCGGTCACAATGACTTGTGATTTCGTGCTAGCACAATCATCGATGGCCTCACAAAGGGTTCCGTCTACCCAATTTCACTCACAAGGTAGGGGTTTCCCAAATGTGCCGCACGTTGGGATCGCCTCCTCCAGACCGATAACATCAAGAAGTCCTCTTCATGACAAATCGACCCTGGCGAGATTTGAACCTGGGTCTCATGGTTAGAAAGCGAACGTTCGTGCCTATTCACTAGGAGGGTTGGTATTATCTGGTTTAAAATGAAAGTTGTCACCGTTCACAAAGCCTTATGTAGAATCACG
Source organism: Acanthosepion esculentum (assembly GCA_964036315.1). NCBI lineage: Eukaryota > Metazoa > Mollusca > Cephalopoda > Sepiida > Sepiidae > Acanthosepion > Acanthosepion esculentum. The sequence goes on along the minus strand of OZ038517.1, from coordinate 62,386,875 downwards.
CAAACATCGTTCCCAACCAATTAAATCGCAGTTCAGAAAGTTTTTCTTCCTAAAGAGTTATTTCTTTTTTTTTATATTTTTTTGTTTTTGAAAGGCATCTTTAGCTATTCCAATGCACCTTCTGTCATCTAGTTAACACTCACCATATTTAAATTTTGGTAAACTCTCGTGCCCAGCAACCCCGCAAGAAAATAATTTTAAAAAGTGGCCACAGATAACCCCGCAAGAAAAGTATTTTTAAAAGTGGTCACAGATAACCCCGCAAGAAAAGCATTTTAAAAAGTGGCCACAGATAACCTACAAATACCGAAATAAATTTGAAAAGAAATCTTTTTATTCAATTTTTTTTTAAATTATTAAAATATGTAAATAATATATAATGCAATATTTATTATTTATCATTTTAGAAATAACTTTGAAAACAAGTTTTTTTATTCATAATTTTATAAAAATATCAATGAAATATAGAACAAGAAAAGTTGAATAAAGGTGGGATTTTTCTGCACATAATACATTTTCTTCTTCAAATTATTTTATATCTCAGATTACTTCTTGTTTCAAATTTCCATTTTCTTTTCTTTTCTTTTTTTTTTTTTTTATAATCGTGATCTTGAAATCCAAGGCCTGAAACCCCAGCAACTACAGGTTACCCCACTTCCTACTCCTTTTTGAAAAAAATTAATTTTCGAAAACCTCTTAAATCATTACTGATTTAAATATTGCTATTTTAATATTTTCCTGAGACGATCCTAGCATTTCGAAACGTTTGTGTTTCTTCAACACACACGAAACTAACTTCTTGTTTATACTACAACTAAGCAGACCTTAAATTTGTTTGGGAGTAAGCGCATAATTTGGCATGATCAGCAGTTAAACAAAGCAAATTGACCAACTCGTAGGACACGATTATTTGTGACTTCGGACAGACATAACCATCAGCTTCCGAAGAATTCTGTCTATCCAATTTCATTCATGAATTCTTAATGTTTTCAAAATTAAATTACAACACGTATTACTTTTTGACCCACCCTTGTACTTGTGATTTTTAGGGGCTACTTTTGAACCCCCAATGCTACTAAATTTTGATTTATCGCAGTTACAATAAGTTTGTCTTTGTAATTTACCCCTGAAGATGATCTTGGAAAAGATTGAAAGTAATTGGGTTAACAAAAACTACGGTACCTTCCTTGATGACTTTCATTTTAACATCAAGAAACCAATTAGACAACTGGAAAGGGTCAGTAGAAAAATAAGTAGACACAATATGTCTATATTATTCAATGAAACATGTTTCAATGAAGATATGCTACCCATACACATACATAAACACACACACACATACACACAAGTATAGGATTGGTGTATACGGAATAAATTTTAATAACCAAAAAATACTATTCTTAAGAGTGCTCAATACAGAGTAGAGCAAATATAAATTATTCGAAAATTCTAACATAAATATGTTATAAAATCACTACAAAAATAACCATTTTGTTTCAACACTTCTGGTGTCTTATCAAGTGATCTTATATATATATATATATATATATATATATATATATATATATATATACACGTGTGTTATGTTTATATTACTCAATGAAACATTTTGGAATTTTTAAACTTGTGACTTTGGCGGCTACTTTTGAAAGACGAACGCTACTAAATTTTGAATTTCTAAACTTGAGGACTTTTAAAATAGACTGGGCTAAATTGGGCTAATAATATAAATTAAAATTTTAATATGAATGTAATCCAATTCAGTAACCCTGTATTGTAAAATAAATGCTGTTTCTTTTTTTTGTTGTTTTTTCTAAGAGAAAAGGGCCAGATTATGGGCTTGGTGTGTGTGTGTGTACACGCTCTCGTCTATTTTGGCTTTCTAAGCTATCTTGTTTCGTTTACGCTTTACATATACTAGATTTATTTCAAATCATTCTTCTTCAAGCTGCAACAGCAGGTGTGTTTGCAGTTACTGGTAACTACTATGGCTTCGTTACAGTTTCAGAGGATGACACATTTATAAATTGAGGGTAGCCTAGACTGGCTGTTGGTGTGCGCCTCTTTGTACAGGGAAGAGGGTACCTTTTTTCTTTTCTTTTTTCCCCCTTACGTTTTTTTTTTTCTTCTCGGAATGGTTTGCCTGTTAGTGGTGGTGGCAGTTAAACGCGCAGAGGCTTGGGGCGGGGGACTGACTACTGAGAGTTTGAACGTCTGGAACGGGTGAAAGAATATAGAACTTGCATAAAAACTAAAGAAAAAAAAAAGTACCTCTCCCATTTTTTTTTCTTTCTGGTAGATTATATAAGCATACGTTTATGATGATATTTAGATCGAAATACGGGGAAGGTAATCTGGCATTGCCCGGGATAAAATACTATTTTTTCTTTTTTTTTTAATCAATTCACCCCCAAACAAGGTGATAATGCCGCTAAGACGCAAGGTGAAAAAGAATGCAAAATCAGATTCAGCAATCCTTGTTAATTTGCAAATTCAACGAATTAGGAGCTTCGTTCAGTTTTTTAATAATCTCTAATTTCTTTCACGTTTCTTTTTTCTTCCAGTTGAAGTTTCTTCTGTGTGAGACATTATGGGTTGAGAAATCCCAAGTTACTAACAATTATCTGCAAAAAAAAATATTAGAATGTAGCTATATTCCTACAACATCTAAATGGCTACATTCGGATATGAGGTCTTCTGTTGTATATTTAAGTGTTGAGTATAGAATTTAATTATTTTTTTAATTAGATTTGATTAATCCAGAATAGAGACAGCCTGCACCCGGAGAGAAAATAAATTCAATAAATATACAGAAAAAGAAAGTGCTGTAAGACAATGATGTGCTTTCTCGTCGGGTTTATTCAACCTATACAGCGATTCATTATTGGCGGTACATAATCTTAACAAAATAAGATATGCAGATGACACAGTGTTGATAACAGATATAGAAAGGAAACTACATGATCTCCTACAGTAGGTAGTGAAGGAAATCGAGAAGAAAGGACTAAACGCCAATGGCAGACAGAATGCATGGTACATTAATTACATTATTCGGACTATTGTCCTCATCTTTGTCGCCATATTACAACGTTTCGGCCGTTGTACGATCCGGCCTTCTTCAGGTGGTTGGAATGTCCGTGAAAACACATGGCACAGTGGGTGAAGGCGTTAGTTAGATCCAGTGACAGGACCCAAAGAGTTTGAGTTCAATACTCCGGTTAAGACAGTGGAGAACTTTCAGAGGGAAAAATTAACAGGAGATAACTGATAACTGACATCCATTAAACATGGCACGTGGAACTAAAACAGTCTACCCCAGTGAGCGAAATAAAGAGTTCAGTTCGACATTCCAACCACCTGAAGAAGGCCGGAGCGTACAACGGCCGAAACGTTGTAATAAATATGGCGACAAAGATGAGGACAATAGTCAGAATAATGTACATAATACCTCATCTCAGGAATATAGACAGATAAAGAATGCATGGTTGTCAGCAAAACGAACCACCCAACATGCAAATTACATATTGGAGACAGCAAAACCAGACGAGTACAACAATTTAAATTGCTGGAAATTGTCTTAGCAGAGGACACGGAAAGTGTGATACTGAAATCCGAAGGCGCGTTGCTTTAGCGAAAGGTGCTTTGCAAAAGCTAAGCAAAGTATTAAGAAACAGAAAGATTTCGTTTGACACTAAGTAAAGAGTACTGGACTGTTAGGTACTATCAGTCCTCCTATATGACAGTGAATACTGAACAGTCTCCTCACGGATGGGGATGAGACTTCAAACTACAGAAGGATGTTGAGAATACTATGGATTGGGCGTGAGCAAAAAATGGACACAAAAATGACACTTATACTTAACCTTTAGCACCTTGCATTATTAATATTAATTCTCTGTCCACTGCATTCTTTTTCAAGGCCTATCAATTATAGTATCTTTATTGATAATTTCACTCAAAGTTGTTTTCTGTTGCCATAGCAAGATATGACAACACAACTATGAAATTCAAACAAACTTTTGTTCGGGGATCAGTCACTGTCAGTGGCAGGATAAACTCGTTGTACAGCAAATGAAGTCACATACAGAGTGATAAAGATTAACATTAGAAAAAGAAAGTTTAAATCTTCATGAGAAAAGAGGGCTTGGAAAATGTGATACTCACAAGACAGATTGCAGGCAAGAGGAACGGGGGGAAAACAACCTACCTAGGGGCCTTGAGTAAATAGATGGTGGAACAAAGTTTAGGAGATAACAAAAGACGGGAAAATGTGGAAATCTATGATCACCAACGCCCTGAAAATATTTTGACCATTATTTATTTTATAGTAACCTTAACCAAATTATTATTATTATTATTATTATTATTATTATTATTATTAGCAAAGACGTTATAAAACATGCTTTTCGATTAATTGAATCGTGATATCATCGCAGGTTCCGTCATTCTTTTACATGATTTATGATGAATAATTTTAACTGTATTGCTGTTTTTAAAACAGAACGAATGTTGTGTTTTGCATATAAAAACATCCTCATTTTTTCTGGTCTTCTAAAGTATATATATATATATATATATATATATATATTTTAACTACTAAGTTAAAAAAAATTCTTAATTCATTACTTGGATTCTAGATTGTAAATCCAATTTAAAATCGTGAATTTTAAACTAATATAATGCCTCCATATTGTAAATTCTTTTTAAAATTATGGATTTTAAGCTAATATAATGCCTCCATATTGTAAATTCCTTTTAATATTATGGATTTTAAGCTAATATAATGCCTCCATATTGTAAATTCCTTTTAATATTATGGATTTTAAGCTAATATAATGCCTCCATATTGTAAATTCTTTTAAAATAATACAGTGCGTCAATATTCTGAACCCAACTTTAAATTATGCATTTTAAAATAATACCAGGCGCCTCTCATACTGTGGTAGTTAGCTGAAACATCTGAGCCCAATTCCCAAGGCTAGTTTATTAAGTTCGGTTTCTATCGGCTATCCTATAAAATAGTCTTTTGCCAGACTATACTAAGGTGTGTATGTATATATATATATATATGTATGTATGTATGTATATATATATATATATATATATATATATATATATACACACGGGTGGACCGAAAGTTTTTTTTCTTATTAACACAATTTTATTTTAACGGGTGGAATGATTTTTTTAATGAGTTTTTTTGCTCTTCCTGTTGAAAAAAGTTTCCTACCAGAAATTAGCCAAGTTGATCGATGTACGGCAGCTGTGATAATTTGTCTCTTAATAAAAAAAATAAAAAAAATAATTGAAAAAAAAATAACCATATGCCTTCATAAAATATTAAAACATTCGGTCATTTATGCTAACACACTCACAAACACATATTGTTTTTTCACATATATATTTTTATATCTGAATTTTTACACACACCTATATGTTATATTTGGGTAGCTATCCCTCTGTTATACATGTTTCATTAAAGATGACTGACAAGTTACTGCTATTAAGTTTTATATTTATTTTTTATTTTTACACCCCTCTGACCATAGCTTAATTAGGACATACTTATGGAAAATGCTAATAGTCACACTATTTACATTATTCGGACTATTGTCCTCCTCTTTGTCGCCATGTTTATCACAACATTTCGGCCGGAGCGTACAACGGCCGAAATGTTGTGATAAACATGGCGACAAAGATGAGGACAATAGTCCGAATAATGTAAATAGTGTACATAATACCTCATCTCAGAAATATAGACAGATACTGAAAGGCCGAAATATTGTAATAAATATGGCGACAAAGATGAGGACAATAGTCCTAATAATGTAAATAGTGTACATAAAACCCCGTCTCAGAAATATAGACAGATGCTAATAGTCTCATCCTCATGTAAAAAAGGCTAAAAATAATGGAAGCATTATTAATAAAAAGGAAAAAAGCCAACACTCAATAATATCAATTGTGAACACGGCCACAATGTGCTGATCGTGTTTGAAAAAACATTCCTATAACTCTTGATACATGCATAAAAAATCCATACATTCAGTTAAAAATAAAAATCATTCTTGATAATGGATAAGCCAAAAGCGCTCGGATATGCAGAATTTGGACAATTTTTGCGCACTTTGTGTCCAGAAAAGAAAACACTTGTACGAACACAAGAAAAATTTAAATAAAAAGCTTAATTGCAGTACCTTGTCTGCCGTCTTTAATCAAACGTAACATGCGACTTTTGAAGACCTAATTTTGAAGCCAATTTTCAGGGGGTCGCATCATACACGACATATAAAATTAGCGTATATTCTACTGGCCCTGTCTACGCCGTTGATCAAACTATATATTAATTTCAGTCAGTTATGTGCCATGCGTGATACACGCTTAGGCGATCATGTATCGTTCGATACATGACTGACGAGGCAGATTTTTTTTCCCGCAGTAGGTTGCCATTACTTTCTGAGGTAGACCAGTTGCCATCCAAGAACCCGGTCTGCCCTGCTATTTACCCATAGCTTGGTGGGGAGAAGAAGGGGATTCATACCTATTCCAAGAGTATTAGCACAAAAGTGAAAGCAATGGATTCGACTGGAATTCGAATCCATTTACTGTAGTCAAAAAGTAGGGCTGTATTTAAAATAAACATCGCCCGTTACACGAGTATATACGGTATGTTTCCAATTATAATAATATGTAGTAATTCTTGGGGGATCACTTTATTACTTAGCAACAATAGACAAGAGACACCTCACTTTATATCCATTAGAAACTCATTGTTTCCTATTATAATATGTAGTAATTATTGGGGGATCAGTTTATTACTTCATAACAATAGAAAACCGGTCCCCCACTTTATGGCCAATAGAAACTTTAATTACCGTGTATACTTGAGTATCATGCGACTTTTGAAGACCTAATTTTAAGAGGGTCGCATCATACATAAGATATAAAATTAGCATATGTACTACTGGCCCTGGCTACGCCATTGACCAAACTATAGATCCATTTACTGTAGTCAAAAGTACACCAGCATTTAAAATAAACATTGCCTGTTACGAGTATATACGATATATTTTCAATTATTAATATCTAGTAATTAGTGGGGGATCAGTTTATTACTTAGTAGCAATAGACAAGCGACCCCCCACTTTATGTTCAATAGAAACTAATTGTTTCCAATTATTATGTAGTAATTTTTGGGGAATCACTTTATTACTTCATAATAAAAGAAAACCGGTCCCTTATTTTATGTCCAATAGAAACTTTAATTACCGTCATACATGAGATATACAATTAGCGTATGTACTGCTGACCCTGGCTATGTCATTAACCAAACTATAGATCCATTTACTGGAGTCAAAATGTATAGCTGTATTTAAAATAAACATCGCGCGTTACTCTGTGTGTGTGTGTGTGTGTGTGTGTGTGTGTGTGTGTGTGTGTGTTAGTGTTAGTGTTAGTGTTAGTGTTAGTGTTATAAATTAAGTATTTTTATTTATAGCTTGGCTAATACTTTATGGGGCTAACGTTCTCCGCTGAGTGATTATATTAAGTCAGTTGCCAGGCCTTCTGCTCGGAAAGTTGGTTCACTGTGTCATGCTCGACAATCTTTCTCTCCAGAATTGAAGTCTCCCATTCGTCCATGCATTGAATATCGCTGTTACATCTGGTCTGTTGCTTCTGCTCTGTATCTAGAGATTCTTGATAAAATCCAAAGAAGAATTTGCAATGTTATCGGTCCTGACCTGCATCACGGCTTCAGTCACTTTCCCACCGCCATAACGTAGCTTCCTTGTGTTTTTTTTCTATAAATACTTTCATGGTAATTGTTCTGAGGAACTTTCCTCTTTGGTATTGGTACTCATTGGGGTTAGTTTTTTAGAATTGTTATTTTATTCCCCTCCCCCGCAGACACTGAATTGTAAATATGGGGACTAGTTAGTATTTTCATAGAGACAGTGAGGTATTATGGTGGTTGTAGTAAGAAAGGTACGTATGAATGTGTTGTTTTGGTGTAAGGAATATTGTTCGTACGATTGGGTCAGTGTTTGCGGCTAGCTGTTATATTTAAGACAGAAGAAGACCGTCCTTTTTCCCCAATCCCCCCCCCTTCGGCCTTGTGCCACATTTCTGTAATTTTACAGAATAAATATCACTTTCCTCTTTGGTATTTTTATTTTTGGTAGTTGTTATTTTTATTCCCTTCTCCCCCGATGAATTGTACCTATGGAAACTAGTTAGGATTCATAGAGACTCGGGGTATTGTGGTGACTGTAGTAAGAATGGAAAACCAAGAATGTGTTGTTTTGGTACAAGGAATATTGTAGTTTCTTTTGGGTTAATGTTTGTGGCTCCCTAAATTTAAGATAAGACAGACTGAAAATCATACTTCCTCACCTGTAGGCCACGTGCCAGACTTTTTGTATTCAGCAAAAATAAATATTACTTTCCTCTTTGGTAGCCAGACTTTATGAATTTAAGCGCAGTACTACATTGGCAGCAAGGTCTCATCATTTTACAGTTGAAACGACGAGATGTAACCATAGGTTCTATGCTAACAGTTTCTTCTCTCGCACTTCTTGGTTGGGGAACTCTTTTCCGGCTTCTTGCTTCCCACTCAACTTTGATCTTCAAAAATTTAAAAGCAACGTCAATCGTCGTCATCTGTCTCCTCAACTAAAATGGACAGCATATTTAACTATATGGGGAAATATAGAGAAAATAATGATGTATGAATTCCACACTACCTTAAATAAAAGGTTAGGAAGGAAACTCCTATCAATACTAGAAAGCGTGATAACAATGAACGTGAGTAGCCTATTTTCCAGAAAAGCTGGTTTAAGAGAAACATTTTAAGAGAAAGATTGTATAACTGTTTTAAATGTTTAACAAATATTTTATAACTGTTTTAAGAGAAAGATTGATTTTATAACTGTTTTAAGAGAAAGATTGATTTTATAACTGTTTTAAGAGAAAGATTGATTTTATAACTGTTTTAAGAGAAAGATTGATTTTATAACTGTTTTAAGAGAAAGATTGATTTTATAACTGTTTTAAGAGAAAGATTGATTTTATAACTGTTTTTAACAGTTTTAAAAGATTTTATAAATTTAAACTGACAGTAATGTCAACTGTTCAGTCAATGAACTCAGAATATTTTCTAGTGTAATGTCTCTCTAGAAAAGTTACGATTCAATAGTGAGTTCGATCGTCACCGGGTTCCCAATACTTTCGGCCTTGTGCCACATGTAAGCTACTCTTAGAAAATAGATATTACTAGGAGGCACGGTGGGGTAATGGAATCGCAGGGCCGAGTTCGAATTCCACTCGAGTTACATTCACGTAAGTGCAAATACTCTCCATGCCATCTACAGCAGGACGGACTGGCAACCGGTCTAGGAGAAGTACAGCTCTGAATTAAAAATCTCCAACTATGTCTTAAATAATTTCACCAACCCGCAATTTGCCAAGCCTGGGGACTACGGCTACACCCTTAATGATACAGGCAATCAGGGTGGTGTACCTCCAATGTGTTGGATCTGTTCTGATGAACTTTGATCCCTAATACTATTTTTCAGTTGTTTTAGGGTTTTGTGATTCGTGCCATTTTCGTTTTACGTTTAAACCTAGTAGTAGTAATTTTTATATGGCGTTTTAAATTCAAAATGGTAAAATGTATAAATTTAGGCATTTCTACTTGCTGTGATTGGATAAGCGGTTTTTATTTTCAACAAATCCGTATTCATTGACACTATTTACATTGTTTCGGTCGTTTACTCCCCGGCCTTCTTCAGGTGATATTTCTGGGAATTTCGAACCGAAACGTTTATTTAGTCCACGGGAGTGGATTGTTCTAATTCCACGTGACATGCCTTTGGGTATCTCCGTTTCAGTTAATCCCTCTTGATATCTTAAATCTCCAAGGTTTTTGTACCCTCTGCTGTGACCAGGTATTGAACTCACAACTCTTGGGGTCAAGTCACTTTTGGATTAATCAACCATTTTATCCACTAGGCTTTGTGTCCTGGTATACCTGAAGAAGGCCGGACTGTACAACGGCTGAAACGTCGTGAATGTATCAATAAAGATGAGGACAACAGTCCGAATATGTGAATAGTGTAAATAATTACAATACCACATCTCAGAAATATTGGCAAGTCAGTATACCATTTGCTTGATTGAGAGGACTACTAACGACGTCCTAATTTGTGACTTCAGCTTAGTGACCTCACTCCATGCAGTGATGAAAGCGGCAGTCAATTTAAAGTTTGTTTACAGCAGCCAAACCGATGGGTTGCTTTCATTAGAAAACTGACAAGGCAGAGGATAAATTTGCCTCCCAAGCAGCTTACGAGTCCATGGTGTCGTTTTACCTTTGGAAATATATCTTTCCCAGATATACAAAGAAACTCCAGCTCGCAGTCCTCAATTTTGAAAAACCCAAAACTCACTGTTTCCCGTTCGTGGAATATGTCCTCGCCTGGGACATAGGTGAATCCGACTCATTTGAATCTGGAGTCCGAAACATGGCTTCTTCAGACACAGGAGTATCACCATATTATATATAAGACTCTTCCTTGTTGTTTCTTGCTTTGGTGTGTAGATATATGATATATTGGTTTCCACGTGGGGTACGTATATATATATATATATATATATATATAGTTTTGTGTATGTGTTATGGTCTAATATCCTCGTCCCACTGTTATGGTCCAAGGAAGAACAACACGAACTCAAGAGTAGAATTAACAAAGAATACACAGAATAATAATACAAGATGTTGAAAGGTGTTAGTATGACTGTCAGTCTGGTTTGGAGTGAACTACTATTGGCTCGACTCGTTCCGATATTTAACAGTCCCCCCACGAGGAAAGTATGTGGCACAAGGCCGAGTTTAACGTGGGTTTCTTCGAGCCCGTAAGCTCGGCCAAAAATACTCCCTTAAGAACCCGTATAAACGGGTTCGGGGCTTGCCTACAACCCTGGACGAAACTTTGCCTTTCGGCAAAGCCTCGTCCGGGTTACACTCTGCCAAAGCAGAGAGTTCGACAAGAGTCGCGCACAGTCAGAGACTGCGACTCGACTCGTTCCTAGATATTTAACAACCCTCCCACGTGGGTCGAATGTGGCACAAGGCCGGTTTAATGTGGGCTCCCCGAGCCCGTAGGCTCGGCCAAAAATATGCCCATTTAGAACCCGTATAAACGGGTTCAGGGACATGTCTACCTCCCCAGACGACACTTTGCCTAGTGTCGGGAAGAGTTCATTGTGTCGTTAAGGTAAGTTAACATAACAATATGTCTTAGTAATATAAAAGAAGAAAGCATATTTGTTATTCTTTTTCCTTTCAGGCTATTATAGGCTGCAGCCTAGGAACCCCCAACTTTTATAAAACAATGATTTTAATTTTCTAGATGTTATAATATCTAAATATTTTCATAAACTAAAATGATATCAATATGACAAACTTATATTTATTTTGATTTTTTTATTGCTATAATGCTGGTTATAAAAAAAACGTTTTTTGGTTTGTTTGTTTGTTTTTTTTACTAAGGTTGTGTGCCAATCTGTCCTGATTTTGTTTGCAATAAATACTAAAACAGGTACCTCCAACGAAAATCAAGAGCGATGGTTTTTTTTTTTTTTTTAATGAAAAATCTTTCTTGAAGCTTTTATTTTAGTTTTAATTTCAACTAATAGAATAAATTCAATATTTCCAGCATGAAAAATACTTTTGCATTTTTAACACGGTGGTGGGTGTTCTTATGGGTTGTTAACAACTGTCTCGATAGGCTTATGTTTTGGAATTTTTTCTACAGGGGATATGTCTGTATAAATTACTTGACGAATATAACGTGAGTGCCATTTTTTATATAATTTTTAATGTTTTTTTTGTAGTCTTAGAATTTTATAAAATATTCTAAGTAATCTAACGTTTTACTGAATTTTAGATACTTCGGCTTTAAATTGGCTATTGTTAACGATCTTATTTTCTGGTAGTCATGTATGGAAGTGCGTATTTAAAAAATCGGCAAGTTTATACACAAAACATTCAAAATTATTTTTAAAATATAGATGTTGCTGAATTGTAAATATTTCCATTTATGACCAGTAAATATAATATTTACTTAATACCAATATCACCTAACCTCTACAAATTAATACAGATTTTTTTTAAATTCTAGAAATTATTCTAATTAAAAATTTAACAAATGAAAACAATTCATGTAAAAATTCATTATTCATTGAAAAAAAAATTCTTAAGAAATATATGTATTATTCATAAAAGCAATTAAAAGCTTTTCTAATTCAATAATATCTTAGTTTTATTGCATTTTTTCTATTTTACATTTCAAAGAAGATGTTCGGTAACTGGTGATGCTGTTTACAAAATAAATTGGTGATTTAAATTCTCCAAAGTCTTCTGCTTATAACTAATATAAAGATTAATACTAAAATGGTTTTCTGGGGTAGGGTAAACAAAAAAAGAATAAAAAAAGAAAAATTACCAAGATTTTCTTAAAACGAAACATTTCTAAAATAATTTAATTCGTTTTTTAATAAGTCCTGAAAGTTAAATTAAAATCCAACAATTATTTGATTTTTGTAAGAATTTCCAAAATAATATTTTTCAGAGCAAAAAAAAAGACGCTAAAATTTCCCATACGAATTTATGTTCACCCGCTGACGTAAGAAAAACGAAATTTTGAACGTTCTAAAAAGGATTAGAAAATATAATTTAATAATAAAAACTCCTTTGGTCTTTCTTCTTAAAAAAATAACAAAGATTTTCATGATAAAAACTTTTTTTTTTCATCGTGTATGGTCATTTTTAACGAATCATTTTTGAGGTAGCTTGATTTAATCTATGAACTTGAAATTAAAACTAAAATAACAATTTCGAAAATTATTTTTCATTTTTTAAAATTCATTTTAAAACCTTAGCAATCGCTTTCCTTTGGAGGTACCTTATATATATATATATATATATATATATATATATCCAAATGCATTGAGAACGAATCATATATAAATGCAAACGTTCATAACATTAATTTAAAAAAGGACTCAATACAAAAGTAGAGCTATAATTCTTTATTATTACATTAGAATATACATATTTCCGCTACTAAAAGTCTTCTTTTTTTATAGCGGATATATATATATGTTCGAATGCAATAAAACACATATTCATATATATATATATATATATATATGTTGCGGGAAGTTTTAAGGAGAAAACGGTTGGTATTTTTTATTTCCCCAGCCCCCGTCAGTCCGTTCGGACAACTGCGGGTGACCCTGTTAGCTTGCAACAGTAAAATAAACAAGAGTCAGGAAAAAAGGCTCTAGAAAGGGGAAGTGTGCACACTATCTATTGCCCCCTTAGTAGTAACCCCTCTCCAGGGGTAGTGGGGTATCATTTGATGTCCGGGTCAGTGTTAGGTTAGAATAAAAGTACTCTTAAAGATCCCGAAAGAGGTTGTGCTTTATTCACACTCTTTACGTGTGACTAGTTTGCGACTTCTTCAATCGAACGATACATTTTTTTGCTTTTTCCCACGTACTAAAAATAAAATTAAAAACACAACAAAAAAGACGTATTTTTTTTTTTGTTGGGCGCTATACAACCAGTGATAATATTATTACAGCTGTATTTTTTTTTACCTGGTTTCACATAAAAAAAGAAAGCTCTTTTTGACTTGAGAACGAACTGACGTACCCCGAGGTTTTCAAAAGGAAAAACCGTTCCTCTAATTTCAGGTTAAGTATAACGGATGTGCGGTTATCGACGCGGAAAGTGCAATCGACGGGCCGAGTTCAAATTGCGGCCTAATCCATTGAGTTCATTTTCACATTTTCCTTGGAGAAAAGCATTCTTCTCCCTCTCCCGACCAACCTGTAGGTTAAATGTCCGGGTAAAGACTGGGTTCGCATGCCTTATTTAGCAGCCAGTCTCCGAAGAACGACTCTAAGTTCAAAACCATGTAGAAGGAAACCGCTCCATTATCTTTTCATGGCAATTCACAGATAATAAAGAAAAGGAAACTGTGGAGGACCATGATCATCTGCAAGTTTGCCTAGCGTCCGGTACACACTCCTACATGTCTTTTGAACAGGAATAGAGGTTCATCTCTTATTTCCTGTTTAGGATTGGGTTTCCGGTTCCTTTTAGTTTAAAAAAAAATCTACACGAAGGCTGTAGTCCTAACGTCTCTGCCTGAAATCTGAAATTTTATTCTCTAATTAAATCTTGACTTCTTCAAGTTTAGAATTAGCTATCTTTCCTGTTATCTTGCCCTTTCTTATGCTAAAATAACTCCACATAGTAACCCTCTATTTTGAGTGGCTCTTAGGACTTGTTTTACATGAACATTAGTAAAATAAAAAAATTCTGAAAGGACATGGCATTAAAAAAAAATAACAATAGCTGTCCTTCCCAATATGACAAAGGTCTTCAAACAAAATGTTTATAAATTTATCCCCAGATGACTGAAAAATAAAAATCATTCGACTTTCTACTAAATTTGAAAATTGTCATGACTCTCCACAACTTCCTATCCTTTTTAGCTCTAATATCCCTCCCAATACTTGTTCTGCTATCCATTTGCACAAACCCATTAGGTAGATCATTCACCATAGCCTCTTACCTTCAATTTGTCCTGTGAGTGTCAAATTCTCCAAGCCCTCTTACTTCATTTTGTGCCCTAGAAATCCCAATTATCTCTTACAGATTTTTAGTACAAATATCGATGTTGTTCCCGTTTTCCTTAAAACTTTTTGTTCCTCTGTTAAAACACTTCCTATATATTTGAATTTTTGTACTTGCTTCATTTTGGTATCCCCAATCTGTAATTTGCATGTTTGGACTGGCCCCTTTTGCTGACAACCATACATTCTGTTTTCTTACAATTGATGCTTAGCCTTTTCTTCTTGCTTTCCTTGAGTTCCTTTTGATGTTAAGTATAAGTATCCTATTTGTTTTCTCAGCATTGCTCACATGTTGAGTCCATGGTATTCTCAGCATCCTTCTGTAGGACCACATTGTGTCTTAGTAGCTTTACAGCTTTGCATGGGGTGAAACCAATTTTTAAAAATGGTAGACACACCAGTTGGTAAACTAAAAGATATACAATTGTACCAGGATGCAACATCTGGTCAGCAAGCTGTTGTATTCTGGTATACATGCATGTATTTTAGTCTACCAAATGCTGTGTCTACTTGCGTTTATATCTTGGTCAGCCTATGAACTTTCCAGCCGACCATCATAGCTAAATGCAACCATCACTTTTCTACTGCCATTACATGGATTCTCTCAGTTTTTTCTATGATTATATTCATGGCAATTGTTCTAATGGATATATGGTACCTCAACCCCATTTATGTGTAGTACTTGTTTGGCAATTAGGTCTCATCATGTGACTTTTGAAATAGCAAAATGTAACCATAAGCTCTATTTTAATAGTTTCATTTTTGGAAATCTTGCCCTTCTTGCATATCAAACTCTCTTCTGTTTTTTTTTTCAATACTGCTACCTACGATCTTTGAAAATTTAAATGCACCCTCAATCGCTATAAGTGGTTTTCTGAAACCTATTCTTTTATTGTCCTTTCTCCTCCCTAAATTCTTCTCATTCTCTTTGACTACCAGTAACTCCTTGAGTCGTAGTGGCATTACCGCCATCTTCTGTCTTCCTGAAATGTGTTTTTTTATTGTCCTTTCTCTTTACTAAATTCTTTTCCTTGTCTTTAACACCCAGCAAACCTTGCATCTTCACAGGCAGACCAAGATATAAATGTAGCTAGATACACCATGTTGTATTCTGGTACACTTGTATGTCTTTTAGTCTTGCAGCTGGTGTGTCTCCCTGTAAGTCTTGCAGCTGGTGTGTCTACCTGTAAGTCTTGCAGCTGGTGTGTCTACCTGTAAGTCTTGCAGCTGGTGTGTCTACCTGTAAGTCTTGCAGCTGGTGTGTCTACTTACATTTATATCTTGGTCAGCATATGGAATTTCCACCCAACCCTCTTGGACATATTTTAAACTGTTTACAACAAAATTAATGTATTTGTGGACTTTCCCTGACATAAGGTATATACAGCCTT
Organism: Acanthosepion esculentum; assembly: GCA_964036315.1. NCBI lineage: Eukaryota > Metazoa > Mollusca > Cephalopoda > Sepiida > Sepiidae > Acanthosepion > Acanthosepion esculentum. The sequence goes on along the minus strand of OZ038517.1, from coordinate 62,370,775 downwards.
TTCTGAAAGTCTTGTCAACCACTGCCAAAAAATAAAACCAATAGAAGAACACGTAATACAATAATACAAAGCACATGTACGGGATTCAGTTTATATTCACTTTCATTGACGCAGTCACATATCAAGAAGGTCTGTATGAACACCATTTTCATGGCACAAAATGATGTGGCACCATGTCCTGTGTGATCTTTTATGAAGCTGTGCTTTGTTGATTGTTGCAAAGGCTCCCCGAACAGCATCCTTCAACTGATGAGTATACTGGTATCATTCATGTAAAACACTCTCCTTGATAATACCCCCACAGAGTGTTGAAATAGAAAATTATATTATGTAGCAGTGACAAGACTTTCGGTTAATAACGGTCTTTGAGATATGCTTGCTCTATCTAATGAAACATCCACCCAGTGGTAGGGGACTGTTTATAAAATAAACAAGATTTTAATAAAACGTTTTTCGTATTCAAAATTTGAAGTAATCGAAGAGACCTAAAAAATTAATTGTTGCAAAGGCTCTTCGAACGGTGTCCTTCAACTGATGGGTATTCTAGTACCGTTCATGTGAAACTCTCTCTTTGATAATGCCCCACAGTGTTGTCACAAGATGTTAGGTCTGTATTTCTGATAGGGGGGAATCGACAGGTGTTGGAAGGTGTTCTAGGGATGACAAGACTTTCGGACCACGCTGTACAATAATTTTAAAATTTTATAATTGGCTTATTTTGTATTTTAGTCAGTTTTTTGATGTCAACAAACACTCGTTGCCCCTTTTGTGATGCCAATGAATACTTGTTGCTTTTGTAATGCTCGTTACAGTAGAGACTTTGTAATCACAGATACAACTATAGTACACTGTTGAACAATTCTGTTGTCGGACACCTTTGAATAATCTTTGCACTAATAGTACTTGCTTGATAATACTCACTCAAATAGTAATCAGTATAGTGATCCGAATAAAGAAACAGTATAGTGACTAGAGTAGAGAATAGCAGTCCATATAGTATAGAGGATAGACTAGAAATAGAGATTGTTTGTCATCAGCTACTTCGTACATATATACGTTTCCTCTATGGTCACATGGTCTACTTAATTCAATAATGGGATCACCTGTGTTTGCTCACTGGCGATTTATGTTCAATCTTAAGTGTGAGCAGCGATACTTTATTCCTATATAACAAAAATATATGAGCTGGAAAAGATATACGCTAACATTAATAATTATCTATACATTTTTATTACTTCCAATGTTACTTTTAGTGGTTGCTCATATTTGAGTAGACGCTCTGTTTATTTCAATGTAGAATTCAAACTGGCTTCCCTTTTTGCAGGAGGAACTACCGTTTGATCCAGTGTGCTTTGATTGCTTGACCACGATGTCTTACATAAGCAAGGTTCTATTTTACCTTTGGAGCATATTCACTCATTCAGATTTTTCTTGGTGTGCTTTGACCACTCAGCCACGACAATCTACACAATCAAGCAAAGTTCTGTTTTGCCTTTAAAGCACATTCACTCACTCAGATTTTTCTTGGCATATTTTGGCCGTTCAGCTATGATGTCTTTCACAACAAAATATAAAATGCATAAATAAAAATAACATGTATAATACATTAAAAAATAATAAACATGCATAATACATTAAAAAATAATAAACATGTATAATACATTAAAAAATAATAAACATGTATAATACATTAAAAAATAATAAACATGCATAATACATTAAAAAATAATAAACATGCATAATACATTAAAAAATAATAAACATGCATAATACATTAAAAAATAATAAACATGCATAATACATTAAAAAATAATAAACATGCATAATACATTAAAAAATAATAAACATGTATAATACATTATAACAACAATATTAAATAAATTTAAATATGCATGACACAACATATATTTATACAGTTCACTACACTATATTGAAAAGTGAAGAGGCTATGTGTGTCACATGACTTGATAAATGAATGATACATGCATGCTGGTTTGCTGTTGTTACATATTTTGAAATAAATACGAGAAAGGAACAAGTATATATAATAAAATAGACTTATTATTTTGAAAAAGACTACACCTGTTTTAAGTTATTACTCCAAATTTTGACACAGTGTGTTAACTATTCAGCTCAATGGAACAATAAACCTTCTTTTACCATCTTTAAAGACAAATTAAAATGTATAATTAATAACACAATTGCTAATATTGTATATTACTAAAACTCTAATTTTGTGTGCATGTCTGTGTGTGTTTCCGAGATGCAGCTTAAACGATATATAATACCCCAACCATTTTAGCATATTGTACCTTGAATCCCTACTGAATGCAGAGCCAAAATTCATTAAAATTAGACAGTGGGTTCTTGAGCTAGGACCGTTTTTTTTGTGTTTTTTACAGCATAGGAAATTCCGTATTTGTTTTCAATACACATTCTTACATCGATCCGCGTATATAAATAAACGCTTGCATATTATATTCTATTATGTGTGTGAAAAAAATAAACATTCATAATACATTATAACAACATTATTAAATAAATTTAAATATATATAACACAGCATATATTTATACAATACACTACACTATATTAGAATTTTCTTTTTATAAACAGCTACTTGAAAGGTAAAGAGTCTGTATGCGTCACATGATATGATAATAAATAAATAGAAGCATGCTGGTTTGCTGCCGCTATATATTTTTAAATAAATGCAAGAAAGAAAAAAGTAGGTATAATAAAAAAATATATACATTTTGTTGTATAAGAGTGTCATTGCTGACACTGGTTTGAAACTAAATCACCAGTGAGTAATTATTTCCATTATTAAGTAGATCACATGATCATAAAAAAATATGAATCACTATATGAAGTGATTCTCTTTTGATCATTATACTATTTAGCGATTACTACTAGAACCAGAATTACTAGTACAGATATTATTCGAAGGTCTTACTACGACTAGTACTGGAGTTTACAAGTCTCAACTACAAAGAGAATTTTTGAGGTGATAATGAGCTTTCGTTTGACATAACAAAAGTGACAAGTGAAGCCATCCAACATCACAAAAGTGGTGACATGGATTCACATCATATGTGCCAATATGTGTCATATATGACAAGTATTATACACACTTTATCATTATATATTAATAATATTAGATTCAATTTGTAGGCAGGATCCATATATATGATCGATACATGTGACAGAAATCAATCTGTCTTGTACATATAAGTGTATATATTAGATAATGTCTCAATATGACATTAAAAGTTCATTGACAATGTTAAATTTACATATTTGTATATATGAGTTATATATGAGACTTATTTACGAGACTGGGATTTTGTTCACATTTGCGATAAGAGTTTAGGTTTTTGTCTTGGATTCATTTTCCTTGGGCCAACTCCAGACTGATTTGTGGCCCCTTAGTCCCACATTGAGAATCCCTGCTTTAGAATAACTCACAACCACTTATTTTTAGCAACGTATCTGCAGTCTCTAATCAATACCTAAACTTCAGAAATTATTTGAAATTTGTGTTGGCCAAAAATAGCCCCACCCACTGCCTGGGATTGGGTAAACCTTTTGAACTCTGAGTAGTGCAAATGATATTTTCTGACCTGCCTTTCAAGCTCAAAATTTCTCTCAACCTAAATATATTTGTGAGGTTTTGCTTACTTATGGACCCTTGAAGGTATTAAGTTAAATTTCTCTATCAAGTGGAATCTCAACTGAAGCATTCTTAAGGAGGAGCCAGGAGGCCAATTAAGAATGAAGTGTGAAAATTTCAAAGTAGGAAGGAATGGGTAATAAAATTTACAAGTTCTTTTAGCCATTAATTAGTTGATGAAAAGTGAAGAAATATATGTAGCATTCTTAGCTTCTCTCTTTCTGGTGTCTCTCTTTCTGGCTTCTACTTTTCTGGCCTCTCTCTCTCTGGCTTCTACTTTTCTGGCCTCTCTCTTTCTGGCTTCTACTTTTCTGGCCTCTCTCTTTCTGAATTCTCACATTCTCATTACTCTATTTCTGGCTTCTTACTCTTTGGCTTCTGTATTTCTGGCCTCTCTCTTTCTGGCCTCCTTTTCTGACATCTCTCCCTTTCTGGCTTCTCTCTTTCTGACATCTCTCCCTTTCTGGCTTCTCTCTTTCTGACATCTCTCCCTTTCTGGCTTCTCTCTTTCTGACATCTCTCCCTTTCTGGCTTCTCTCTTTCTGACATCTCTTTCTTTCTGACATCTCTTTCTTTCTGACATCTCTCTCTTTCTTGCTTCTACCTTTCTGGCTTCACTCTTTCTTACCTCTCTGCATCTTTCACAAAGAAAGAACTGTACCAGATAATAGAAAACCTTATCAGTTGAGGACTACCAACAGCAGCAACAACTAAAATAGATAGCATTTGTCTGGAAAGCAAGTAGCCAGGAAAGAGTTCCACAGACGAGAAGTGTGAGAGAAGAAACTGTTAGCATAGAACTTACAGTTGCATCTAAGTCATTTAAACTGTAAGATGATGAGACCTTGTTGCCATTTGCAATAATACTGTTGAGAAAGGCATGAATCCATCTCCCTTCAGCTTAGGGTAAAACAGTAAGGCATTAGGCACTTGGCAAAGCAAATAGTCTTGGAGAAAAACAATTCAAATCAGTAATGCCTTAGGAATAGCATAGCTCCACCTCCCATAAGTGTAATATAGTAGGGTAGACTGAATGTTTAGCCTTGTTAAGGTAACCAATCTTGAAGGAGGAAAACATTGCATCCAAAACCAGGCAGTG
>OZ038517.1:62336003-62358503 GCA_964036315.1 Acanthosepion esculentum | reverse complement strand
AGCACCTACTTTTTTAAAAATTTTCATAACTTTCTTTGTATTGTGCGCATAGATTTTAATTTTTGTACACTAATAAAAGAATGAATGATGAATATTCGGATGTAATGCATTATGTAATGCATTACGTTTTTCATGCATGTTTTGACGTTAAAAGCAATTGAATCGCAAAATAAAAAACAAATACATAAATAATTCAAAGTACTTTAACTTCTACTACTCCTTGTGGAGTTCTGGGGGTGCAATAAGAAGCAAGACACCTAAGAAGGCTTTCATTTTGTCAAAAATGTGATGTTTCCTCGTGTTTACATACAAGAAGGCACCAGCATTTGTTTGCTCTTTCTTTCACCAGACTTTTACTTATTTGTCTCATTGACGAATAAAGACAAGATTATTCACTTTCAGAAAGGCCATCAGGTATATTGATGGTCATCAGTAGTTTCGATAAAATTAGTCAGGCATAGATTGATAGTACCCACTAGTGGTCATCATCGCTTTTCTCCATGTCACTAGCGTGGTTATCATCTTCGACCACTTCACCATCAATATCCACTTGAGTAAAGTCTTCAAAATCATCATCGGAGTCCTAATTAAAGAAAAAACTCCTGAATAAATGCTTTGTTGAATATTGTTGCGGCCATTTTTGTTTCCAAAAATCACGTAAAAATTAACATGGGTTTAATCAATGTTACACCTCGTGTAGAGTCTAGAAGAATTCAAAATGGTGCTGGAAAATGGAAGTTTAACCTTGTTCCAAAGCAGTAATAGTCGATTTCCAGCTTAAAATACCAGAAATAAAAGTTGACAAGTGTTTATTTATAACAACCATCTCGAAGTGTCAGAATATGGCTAGAGCAGCAAAGGGAGAGAATTCTATGGCGACAATTTTCGCCTGCAGTGTGGTCAAGGTTAAAGGGATCAAGATTGTAGTTGTTATGGAAGCACTCTCTCTGGATGGATGGATAGGTCTAAACAGAGATAGTCAGCTACGAAAATAGGTATGAACATACATAAATATATATTTAGAATTAATGTAGAGAAACTTGTCACTTAACTGAGTGATGTTGGTTCAGTCAGGCCAACAAACCTGAAGTCTCGTAAGCACACTGCAATAATGGTTTCACTCTTCAGGTCTGTTGGCTGAAAACGGCCCTGAAGAGTGAACTTATTACTGCAATGTACTATTTACATTATTCAGAATATAAATACCAGTATTTTACTTTTTTGTTCTTTCTTTATTTCATAGTTGCTGATAGCTTTATAAAAACACCACTGAAATGTTTAAGAAATTAAAACAGTTAAAATATTAAAGTTGAAATACGTACCAAAATCCGTTAAATTTGGCTGTAATTTTTATAGAACACTTTAAGAATTTATTGGAGCATTTCAGTTAAATTACATTGAATAATTTTACACGGAAGTAATCTTCATTTTCATGATCAGTGTAACTTTTATCAGATTTTCATTTGAAGATATTTCTCTATATATTTATTTTCAATATGGAAAATTTTAATTTATTCTATTCATAATCAAAAAAGATTTGATTTTTTTTTTTTTGTTTTTAGATTTTCATTTACAATTACCTACCTTGAAACATGATTAAATTTCCCATATTTGCGCATCGTATTTTTTAATTCTCCCTCGTATATTCAGTTTAGTTCATGATAAGCAGGAAACTTAATGTATAAATATTGTATATTCAAGTTTTTAACCAAACATTAGCAGAAAAAATAAACATGATTTTCTTGCTAAGTTTATTAAAGCCAAATTCATTCTTCCAATCAGATCCTAATGTTTTTCACATTTAGAGATAAATTAAGGTATTTCTATTATTTATGTCGTTCCATCTTCAATTGGGTTTTATAGTAATTTTTTTGCTTTGTTTATTAAAGTGAAATTAGTCCTTCTAATCAGATCCTAATGTTTTTGACATTTCAAGCTGAATAATAGAAATATCTAACTTGAATTCCTTCAACCCCCATTTGGGTTTTATAATAATTTTCTTTAGAAGAACTAATTTGTCTTTAATACACAATCAGATCCTAATGTTTTTTGAGTTCAGAATTTAAGTTCTTCAATCTTCAGGTTTCATTCACCAGTTTAAAAACAAGCACTTAGGTTTTGTTAATTTTCTTTGTTGTTGGGCAGGTGCCTTTTGTTAACCTTTCATTAGTAACATATGGTACTTGAATACCCCACAAATTGATTTCCCTTCATATTTAACAAGGGACAAGTCAAATTTTCATGATTAGTCAAGTCGCTTTCTGAATATCTCTGGTAAGAAACTTACAAGGATCTGATTTTAGTTGTAATATTTGTGTAAATTACCACCATGTGACAGTAAACGGGTATTAAGATGAAAATAACACTGTATTTAAAATGGGAGATTGTTTTTCTATTGTTATTAAGTAATAAATTGATCCCCCATAATTACTACATATTAATATATTAGGTTGGTGCAAAAATAATGTCGTTTTTTGACGTTCAACTTCATGTGAGAAAACGACATTATTTTTGCACCAACCTAATAGAAAAAATACTGTTAACGCTGTATTAGTCTCATTCAAGGTTCGAACAAGCTACAATTTTTTTTTCTTTAATACCTAATTGTCCACAATCTATCTTACGTAAGTCAACCATTTATCCATGTGTCGAACATTGCTGTCACTGTCTAGTCTGTTGCTTCTGCTATTTATTTGAGATTCTTGATAAAATCCAAAGAATCTGCAATGTTATTGGTCCTGACCTGGCATCTCGGATCCAATCCCTTTCACACCGCCATAACATAGTGTCCCTGTGTCTTTTCTACAAATATTTTCATGGGAACTGTTCTAGTGAGCTTTCCTTTTTGGTACCTATAAGCTATGAATTTAAGTGCAGTACTAAATTGGCGGCATTTTACTATTGAAACGGCTAGTGCTAACAGTAAGTTCTATGCTGACAATTTAATCTATCACACTTCTCGCTTGTGGAACTCTCTTTTGGCTTCTTACACCCCAGTCAACTTTGGTCTTTAAAAATTTAAAGACCAATGTCAACCGTTATCTTCTGTCTTCTTAATTCCTGTTTTTTTATTGTTTTCACTCCTTAATAATATTTTTATTTTTCTCATATTCTTTCGCACTCAGTAACCCCCCCCCCATTGTATCTTAGTGGCTTTATTGCCTTGCTTGGGGTGAAATGATTTTAAAAAAACAAAAAACTAGAGGGTTCAGTGTGTTTCAACTTTTAACCCATAGCTGGGGGAGAAGAGATGGACGCATACATTTTAAAAGATATTTGTGCAAAAACTCGAATTATGAACTTGACATTCTAATCGCAATTTATGCACCAATGACTGCTTTTCAACACGAACATGTTCATCCTTTTGTGAAATTTAAAAGTAATTGGATACTACCATCACACTACCATTGATAGCTGCTCTTTGGCAAACAACTAATATATATATATATATATATATATATATATATATATATTACTCCAGCACCTGAAGTTGTGCTGGTGGCAAGGGATAATATATATATATATATATATATATATAAGAAATATAGTTTTAAGGTATGCTATATTTAAGGGATAAAGTGCTCAATATCAGAGATAGAGCATATATAAATATAAAAGTGAACATTGAAGTCAACACTCAGAGGCGACAAGTTGTTTCATGCTAGACGCAATCGTCAGGCCGAGATAGATATATATATATATATATATATATATATATATATACACACACGCAAGTTTCATTAAAGACAACTGATAATGTATTGCCATTAAATTTTCTATTTTCAATGTGCCCCATGTCCAGTAAAATTCATATTGCATCGTAGAATAGATCAGGGATAGGGAACTTGTGGCACACCAAGTAATTTTCAAGTTTGAATCAATAACTACTACAACACAAAGGAAATACGTAGCCGTTTCAAACTGCTCATTCGTTTGACTCCCATTAATAATAAAAACTTTTTTAAAAAACAGTTTATTTCTATTAATCTGGTTTACGTATATATTACTACATAAAATATATTGTAGAACAGGTATATTGACCTTGACTTCATAAAAATATGTCTGCTGTTGGCACACTGAATGATTTTCAAACTCTAAATCGGCACATAGTCAGCAAAAGGTTGCCAACCCCTGGAATAAATTATACACAATTCTTCAAAGAACTAACTTTGATTGCTGGCCAGGTGAGGAATGTTGCATGAAAGAAAAAAGAACAATCTGTAGATAATTAATTAGAGGCTGGAATTATGTCACAAAAATTTTCTTCTAACTTCCATGTTTTTCCTTTACGAGAATCAGAAGACACCAAAACGGAATATTGTTGCCCAATCCTCGCTTTCTAGCTTTGATAGAATTCAACATCCTTGTGAATGAAGAATTATTTCCCACCCTACAGCCCCTATCACATAATATTGTATTATTGACAGAATATATATTTATAACATATGCTTACAAAATTTTCAAATTCAAAATTTTTCTGTACTGTTGATCGCATGGTAATAATAAAATAACTGAATAGCTAAATATTCGGTGTGTAATATTAAGACATATCTCATTAAATAATTTAGACAAGGTTAGTCTACTTATTTTTAATAGGATCCTCATAATTACGGACAAGTTTCTTATTAAAGGAAGAAAGAAAATTACCAGGTTGATACATATTCATTTTATTCCAAGTACTTTCGACATTAGCACAATGTCATCATCAGGATTTTGTTTTTCTATGTGTGTAACATATATATATATATATAATATATATATATATATATATTCATATTCATATAGTCTATCTGTAAAGGGAGAAATTAATAAAAAAAACAACAGGGAAACTATTCTTAGCCGACGCGTTTAGTCCTTTGAGGGATTTTATCATATATATATATATATTATAAATTAACTGATTTAAAATGTTTTTTCGCTACACAGTAATAACCATGTTTCAAAAATGGAAGCTAAAAGCTTCGAATTTAATTTTGTTATTAAATTAAAGACATTAGTTCCATTTCCTCGTCAAGCGAATTTTGGAGTAACTTATTTTTTTTAATTTACAGTGTTAAAGGCACGGCAAAGATTCATAATTGAGTGTTTGCAAGGATACAGAGAAATCCACTCATCTAGACAAGGGATGCTAGCTTGTTCAATTTCAATTTTTCGTTGTTTCAGTTAATAGTTACATTTATACATATATATATATATATATATATCAAAGAAAAAAGGTAACACATCTCGAAAAATCCCGGAATAAAAAAATTATTTCAGCAGACCGAAATTGCAAAAATGTAATTTCGGTCTGATGAGGCAGGTATTAAAAACTTACATGTTGAAATAAATTTATTACCATATTTTTCGAGATAGATGTCATATTGCTCTGTAAACAATACATTGAGTTCTCTTCTTTTTAATATTTTATATTAAAATGCCTACTTGGATTAACAGTTACAGATTTGATATTATCTATCTATCTACCTATATATATAATATAAACCTAAAGAGCCAGGTAAACCTACCTAGGTTTCACCTAAACGGATCGTCAGGGAAATGCCGGCCAACAAGGTAAAAAATGGAACAGAATATATAACTTAAACCAAAAACAACCATGACCACGTGACAAAGAAAAACAACATAGTAACAACTCAACAACTGGGGGTTAGGGGTTACGTTCTTTATTCAACAACAAAGAGTGGAAAAAATCTATTCTAATAATCAGCGTTTCCTATGTCTACACCTACTAAGAATTTCAGATTTCAGATTTAATAAATTATTGGGTTCTTTATAGCGAGCAATCGCTAACTTTTCCTCCGTGCATAGGGAACATAATTTATCACCTGCTTTATACCTGTGATCTATTTTTTAATATTTCCCATTTCAAAATGGGGTCTTTACTATCCTCTTGTTTAACCTTCCATACATAAGAGGACAAGGTGGTACTGAGTTTGTAAGTTTCGCTATTGAAACTACTAAGGTGGTCATAGTATCGTGTTTTGAAATTATTCGGGGTAGATCCTATGTAAACCTTGTGTTTTTTATCGGTATTGTTCGGTTTATCCTTATATATTTTTACTTGATAAACCACGCCCTCCTGTTGGCATTTGCCCTAGAGGGGGCAGGCTTCCTTATTCCTACAATTACACTTGGTGCTTGGTTTGTCTTTAATTTTTCTCCTATTATATTTATCAATTAAACTGGTCATATTAGACATACAGCTATAGCTTAATTTGACGTAGTTTTTATTGAATATTTTGTGCAACGTATTAGTCTGTGGGAAATTCTTTTTCAGTTGTTTAAAAAATATCTTGCCTATATTGGTTTTCACCACTAAATTATATGGGGAGTTAAACCATATTTTTCTACTTGTAGTTTTATGTCCATTTTGCGTTTTAGGGGAATTATTCGTATCAATATATTCTAATTTACTATTTTGCCCACTACTCTTTAAGGCTTGTTCGTAGATTAGTTTATTTTTATTAAAAATATTATTATTAGATGAGTTAGTGGAAAATCTGTGATTAATACCTTTAGGTATTTGTTTCAAAATATGTGCCGGGTGGTTAGAACCTACGTCGATATATTGTAGGTGCTGATTATCTTTTGTATACGGTGAAATCGTACCATCACGTAAGTCTAACATAATGTCTAAGTAATGGCTAATTTTCAAGTTTATTTGTATATCAAGGTTAAATCCAAACTTTTTAAACAACCAGTGAAGTTTCTTTCGAATTAAGTCACATTTTCTAGGGTTACTTCTGTCTACAATAATTAATCCATCGTCTCTGTATAGACCATGGTTGCTAGGATCGATATCATTGTTTAAATTGTTAAGTAGGAGGCATCCAACAAACTCACATACCTTCGCACCGTCATATGCCCCCCATGGGATTGTCAAAGTTACCCTTTTCTCCTTTTTTAATCCATAATTCATTATTGTGGAATAACAACGATTTACGGCAATTTTAATAAAACTAATTTGATCGCTAGAAATCGGTATATATTCTTTATTTCTTTAGCTAACAGTAAGGCTTCATTAATGGTTTTTTCAGTAATCGATGGGTAGAATTATTTTATATCGTATTTTTATTATTTTTATCATAACTCTTAAACCATTTGATGCAATCGTCGGTGGAACGCCATTGGTTAATGTTTAAGAATGTTCTTAATGATTCACATATGTTTTGCAAGATTGTTTTGCTAACCTTACCCAATTGTGTTTTAGTAGGGTTTATAAGTCGGCATTCGGTATTATTTAGGAAGTTGTCTTTTCCAAGCGAGTACCACCATTTATATATATATATGTAGACGTCTCTTCTACTCCAATAGCTTCATGTCTCGCACATCTTGCCTGTGGAACTCCCTTCCTTATTCCTGTTTTCCCGACAAATATAATCTCCAACTATTTAAGTGTAATGTCAATCGACATCTCCAGTTGCCTTGATATATCCACTTCCCTTCTCCACATCCTTTCACCTTTTATTCCTATCTGCTCTCGCTCCAAATCTTCTGTAACCCCCTTGCCTTGATCGATCCACTATCTTTCTCCACATCCTCTCTTTTACCACTCCTATCTGCTCTTCCTCCAAACCTTTTGTAACCCCTTGCGTGCTAGTGGCTTCCAGCCTTGCTTGAGGTGATAAGCTTAAAAAATATATATATATATACAGTGTAACCCGAATATAAGAGACCCTGATATAAGATAAACCCGGATATAAGAGAGATTTTCTCTGGTCCCAAATTAGAGCCATAGTTACCTAAACAAAATAGACCAAACCCGGATATAAGAGAAAACCTGATATAAGATACTTCTTCTCCGGTCCCGACAACTCTCTTATATCCGGGTTACACTGTATATATATATATATATATATATATATATATATATGTGTGTGTGTGTGCTAGTTGTAATCTTATAAATATAAGAAATTATACTCGTCCGGAAAACCTTAGGTGCCTTGATTTGTGAATGAAAAAACCCAATACCAATTCGTTCTTTTCTTTTTCCTTCTCTCTTGTTTCTTTTCCTTTTCCCTTTGTTTTGGTCACGTGGTTATGATTTTATGCCAGTAGGTTTTATATTCCGTTCTCACTTTACCTCTTTAGCCAGTTGTTGCTGACGATCCGCTTAGGTGAAACCCTGGTAGGTTAGTCTGGCTCTTTAGGTTTAACTTTGAACTGTGTCACTATTGTTACCATAGAAAACCAAACAAAATATTCAAAAATTGCCGATTATCTATTTAAATGAAAAAATAACTAATTTAAATGTTTATTAATTTGATTTAATTTGATTTATATTATTGGTTTGCACAAATATCAAATTGAAATTATTATAACACGAAAAATCAATCATATTTACGACCACTACCCTCTTCAGGAACTAACACACACGGACCGACGAGACAGACATGAATGCCCACTAGAATTCCAGACACACACACACACACACACACACACACACGACAAAGACACATGAGGTCTGTCTGACCACTGAAAAACAAACAACACGGGACTCGAAGTACTGGAACATTCTCTCCTACAACTTATTTTCAAAAATTTATGATGAAGCTTAAATAAAAACGAAACATCTTAAATTTATAAACGTTGCCTATTTGTTCCTTAACCTTTCATCCTATTGGGTTCCGATCCATATTTGATTCCAATTCGATCATAGTTATGCTAATATATGTGTGTGTGTGTGTGTGTGTGTGTGTGTGTGTGTGTGTGTGTGTGTGGAATTAGTGAAAAGTGCTCAATATCCGTGACAGAGCTAATATATACAGTCACGTACACACACACACAGACACATATATACACAGTATATACTCGCATATCATGCAACTTTTGGAGTGATTGCATCATACACGAGATATAAAATTAGTGTATGTACTACTGGCCCTCACTACGCCGTTGACCAAACTATATATCCATTTACTGTAGTCAAAAAGTACAGCTGGATTTAAAATTACACAAGTATATAAGGTATGTTTTCAATTATAATAATATGTAGTAATTCTTGGGGGATCAGTTTATTCCTTTGTAATAAAAGAAAACCACCGCCCCCCCCCCCACACACACACTTTATGTCCAACAGAAACTTTAATTACCGTATATACTTGCATATCATGCGACTTCTGAAGACCTAATTTTGAAGCTAATTTTAAGGGGGTCACATCGTACACGAGATATCAAATTAGCCTTTGTATTTGCTGCTGGCCCTCGCTACGCCGTTGACCTAATTACATATCCATTTACTGTAGTCAAATTAGCTTCAAAATTAGTTCTACAAAGGCCGCATGATACGCGAGTATATATATATATATATATTATATATATATATATCATCGACTCTTCCGTCGAATTCGACGTATGAGGGTCAAGCAGATCAGTTCCTAGAAACTGAGAGCCCGACACCGGCACATGAGATTTGATTGAAGTGGTGAAGGTTTCGTGCAGGACCATCCACACTTTTTGAAGAGACGAATACAGAGACCTGGTGCACTGAGTGCCACAAGGTCCCCAAACGACCCTCCGCAGGTTTTGAATACAGAGTTGACCTTCTCCTAGACCAGTTGCCATCCAAGGCTATAGAACCCAGTCTGTCCTGCTATTTACCCTTAGTTGGAGGGAGAAGAGGATTCACACCTTTCCCAAGGGTTGAGTCAAGAAGAGTCCATTAGCATGTAAGTGAATGTAATGGATTCGACTGGAATTCGAAATCGGCACTCCGATTCCTCAATCCAAACCGCTATCCATTACTCCACCGTGCAATAAATGTAATTCGCAAGAATACTGGGAGTATAATTCTGGAAAACGTTTTTAAGGCAAGCAGTAATTGAAATTGTAGTGCTCAACATCATGAAATAGAACATTAATAATAGTAAATAAAATTAAATGTTCATTTATCTGTACTCAGCTTTGAGGAAATTACATCCACTCTTCAGCACACTTACTTGTAACCAATATATATATATATATATATTTATATATTGTCATCCACAGACAGACTGTTTCGCTGTATCACAGCTCATCAGTGTGGCTAGACGTCCGGTTGCCTCTGGCTAGAATCGAAAACCGGCTGAATTCGCGTCAGTCGGAAATTTTACCCTGAAGCCTTTGGCGCACGGCAGAGAAGAAGGTGAATTTAAGCGTATTTATTTTTAGATAAACACACAGTGACTGAGAGAACTCGATTCGATTTACCGAAGAGTCTTGCATTATTATTATATTCACTTCTGAGTCTCTACTTGCATATATCAACTTGTAAACTGGATCCTCACAAAGCATGTGGATTTGATGGTATCCCTGCAATCGTCCTTAAGAAATGTGCTTCTGAATTGGTTCCGGTTCTCTTTAAACTCTACAATAAATGCCTTGCTCTTTCTGGCTTTCCTGCTTCTTGTAAATCCTCTTCCACAGTCCCAGTCCTTCCGAACTGTGGCAAACCGGCTGATCCTTCTAACTACCAACCGATGACCTTCGCGATGTCATCAGTGCTCGTTTCTCTATCTGTACTGGTGGCACAACTGTTTATTCATAATGGTAAGTCTGATAGGTTTGATAAAGTCAAACTGGAAGCTGGTCCAAAAAATGACCATCGATCTGCTGTTAACTGGGGCAAGAAATGACTTGTTACTTTTAACACCTCGAAAACAAAACAGCTTTCTTTTCTTTCGTCTTAGAGAACCTTTTTTTTTATTCTCGTCAGCATGGCTGATGCTAACCTCCAAGAGAGTAACTCACCTCGCTTTCTTGGTTTCATGTTTTTCCACTGACATAAAGTAGAAAGTTTTGTTTTGTTTTTTGTTGTTTTTTTTTGTTTGTTTCTATCCTGTGACCCGTGGGGTCGTAGAGGTACCATGTGTACTGCAGCCACAGTAGAAGTGGTGTTTCTTGGGCAAGATAGCCTGATGGAGCTCAACCTTCTCCAGGTTGGTTTTGAATTCCGAGTTTTTCTTTCTCCTAGACCGGTTCCCCCCCAAGCCTATAGAACCCAGTCTATCCTGTTATTTACCCATAGCTGGAGGGGAGAAGAGGATTCATACCTTTCCCAAATGTTTTAGCACGTAAGTGAATGTAATGGATCCGACTGGAATTCGAACTCGGCTCTCCGATTTCTCAATCCGAATTGTTAACCATTAGTCCACCATTGCTAGGTCTGCAGTCAGAAAAATCCACTGTGTCGTTCTAAACAATTTTTTCCTGCCAGAATTTATCTTACATATTTATAAGTCCATGCATCCGGTCACATCCGGTCTGGTGGTTCTGCTATGTATTTAGAGATTCGTGATAAAATCCAAAGAAGAATCTGCAATGTTATTGGCCCTGACCTGGCACCTTGGCTTTCAGTCACTTTCCTATCACAGTAATGTAGCTTTCCTATAATAATTTACCATTCATCCACACTTTGAATATTGTTGCTACATATGGTCTGGTGCTCCTGCTGTACATCTAGAGATTCTTGATAAAATCCAAAGAAGAATCTGCAATGTTATTGGCCCTGACCTGGCATCTTGTCTCCGTGAACTTTTCTCTTTGGTATCTCAATTTTACAAATTTAAGTGCAGTACTAGATTGACAACTAGGTCTCATTATTTTGCATTTGGTTAGATGCAACGGAAGTTCTATGCTAACAGTTCCTTCTTTCATACTTCTTCCTTGTAGAGCTCCGTTCCAGTTTCATACTTTCCAGTCAACAATTTTAATTGTTATAGTCTGTCTCTTTAAATCCTCATCTTTTATTTTCCTCTCTCCTTAAAAATGATTTTTCTCATTTTTTCACACTCAGTAATCTCCTTACGTATTAGTGGCTTTATCGCCTTGTTTGGCGTGAAAATATTAATACAAACAACATCAGAACCCAAATTAACCAACTCAGTGGTAGTGGACGCAGATCAATGAGTGTGGGTACGCGTCTACATATATGTGTGAGCATGTCTGACGGCGCGGACGGCTGATCCGAAAAACGTCAAGATCACCCCCCTCCTGTTCCATGTTAAGACTCTATCCAGCTATGGGTAAACTAGCAGGATAGATTGGATTCTATAGCTTTAGGTAGATACCGGTATAAGAGAAGGAAAACTCCGAAATTCAAACCAACCCGGGAAGGCTTGGGTTCCATCAGGTTATCTTGCCCAAGAAATTAGTATAAAAGGGCTCTCTTCTCGTTAGTTAACCTAATTGTTATGGTCCAATATCCTCGCACCACGGTTATGGTCCAAGGTTAGGACCAAGGAAGAACAACACGAACACAAGAGTAGAAAATAACAAAGATATATTACAAGAGAAATATAATACAAGAAGTTGAAGGTGTTAGTATTAACTGTCAGTCTGGTTTAGAGTGAACTAATATTGTCTTGACTCGTTAGGCCTCGACTCATTCCTCTCCTCTCTCTCAGAGAGGCGCAGTATTTATAGAGTCAGGAAGAGTCCATTCCCATAACACCCCCTTCCAAAGCTTTTGCATCGCAGGGGTCTTTAGTATTTTATTATCAAAGGCTCTGTGACTTTTCTTTTCCTGGTCGATTTTCGCGAAGTCTACATGGATTCTTCACCACGGTCGATCTGTCTCTGGCCATGGCTAATGTCTTCATCCATGTTTTGCCAATATACGTAACTTCGCATTAACGATTTCATTCTATTCTTTTCTGGATGGCCCCTGTGGAAGTCCTTTAGGATTCGCCTTTGTAGTGTTTTCGGAATTACTACCCTTTCGTTTTTTAGTAGAACATTGTCACATGACGAAAAACTGTCTGATACATTTTTATTTTTTTCTGCAATTTTTGTTTTTGTTTCTTTTATGAATTCATCATTTACTGCTTCATTTCTTATCTGTTGTAGTGTGACGGGGAGGTTTCGAACTGTACTGCATAGTGATGTCCTGGTATCTTCTTCATGTCGTAGGGCTGCAATTACGGAATCTTCCAATGGCTCCGTTTTCTTAGGTATTAGTCTCGAGAGACCATCTGCATGCTCAATTTTGTTCGTTGGAAGATACTCCAATTTGAAATTGTAGTTCAGTAAAATTGTACCCCATCTTAGCAACCTATTAGCAGTGTAAACAGGTAGACCTTTCTTCGATCCAAATATTGTTAACAACGGCTTGTGGTCCATCTCTAAAGTAAAAAATCTACCGTAAATATATCTATGAAATCTTGTAACTGCAAAACTAATCCCCAGCGTCTCTTATTCGATTTGCGAGTAATTTTTTTCTGCAGGTTTGAAAATTCTTGAAGCATGCGTGATGGGTTTTAGTGTCCCATCCGGCATTTTATGCAGTATACATGCCCCAACTCCATAGGCACTCGCGTCATTTGCGACTATTTTTCTAATTTTGGGTCATAGTGCGCTAAAAATACTTCCGCGGTTAGCGTCTTAATTATTTTGTCAAACGTTTTCTGGCATTCATCTGTCCACTCCCAAACTTTTTTCTTCTTCAACAGTTCGTTTAGAGGTGCGCGTAATTTATGCATGTTTGGAATGAATTCTTGGTAATAATTCACTAAGCCTAAGAAGCTTTGTAATTCGGCTACGTTTTTGGAGCTGGCATTTTTTTTTTATTGCCGTTGCCCTTTCTGGGTCTGGTCGCCTTCCTTCTTCATCGATGATATGGCCCAGATATTTTATTTCCTTCATAAAGAAATCGCATTTGTTTTCTTTTACCTTGAAACCATAGTTTTGTATATTCCTGAAATCCTCTTGAACGTGTTCCCAGTGTTGTTCAATGTTTTTGCTATTTATCAGTATGTCATCCAGGTATGCAATCGTGAAATCAAGTCCGCCTAGCATAGTATCCATTATTTGTTGAAATATTGCCGGCGCGACCTTAATCCCGAATGCTAATCTTTGGAACTTGTATAATCTTTTATGTGTGTTTATGCACAATAATCTCGAGCTTTCATCATCTACTGGTATTTGTAGCTACGCTTCGCTCAAATCTATTTTTGAGAAAAAATTTTCCTCTGTTTAATTTTGTGAAAACTTCTTCTGGGCTGGGTAGAGGATAGTGGTAATCCTTAATCGCTGCGTTCAATCCCGTTGAGAAATCAGCGCATACTCGTATCTCACCCGATTTCTTTTTGACGTAAACCGTAGGTGCAGCCCATTGACTAGATTCCACTTTTGTCAATATACCGATTTTTTCGTGTCTATCCAACTCTTGATCTATTTTTTCTATTGAAGCAAAAGGTACGTTCCTTTTCTTCTTGAAGATAGGTTGTACATTTTCTTTTATTTCTATATTTGCTGCCATTTTTTACACCTCACGAGGCCGGCTGAAAATACTTCAGGGAAACTCTCTTTTAGTTTCTCCTTTAATTTATCTGCCTCGGTCGATAAACTTTTCACTTTTTGGCAGTACGTACTCATTGGTAAATCCCAGAGGTCGAATTTCTGCAACCAGTCCGTTCCAAATAAAGTTTCTGTATTTCTTAGCACATACATTTTTAATTTTTTGGTCATTTCATTGAATATCACATTTGTAATAACTTCTCCCTCAAATTTTATTTTTCTCCCAGTTACCAACCTAGCAATTTTATCGGTTCTCAACATGGTCGGTTTGTTCAATTTTCTCCATGATTGTACGTTAATAATAGTTAAATCCGATCTGGAATCCAATTGTAGTCTGACTTTTCTGTTTAACACTTAATACTTGCACGTATTTTCGTATGTTTGTCTCGTCCGCTTGGTCAGTCCTAGTGACTCTTACTCTGCTTTTGCTTTCTTTCCTAGTCCAACAATGAGAACTTTTATGTCCCACTTTATTGCACGACAGACAAGTCTTAAAGCGGTATGGACAATCTTTATACCAATGCAACGTCCCACAGCGATAGCATGGACTGGGTGGTAGTTTTTTCTGATATTGACTTTTTGAAGTAGAAAAATTTGTTTGACCTGTTTTTGAGGAGGGAAAATTGGTTTGGTTTGTTTTTGAGGAGGGACAAAAACGTGTCTGTCGTTGTAATTTACGTATGTGAGCGATGCCAGACTCTTTTATATCTTTCGAGTCCTTCTTTACGCTTATACATCTCTGACAGTCTTCAGCCAATTTTTGTAACGTTAATTCTGGTCCACTCTCAAGTTCTGTAAGAATTCTGCGTCTGAGATCCGCGTCTTTAGTCGAAACCAGGCCGTGGACGAATATCAAACATTTAAAATTGTCCGGGCTGAGATCAGATAACTTAAAGTCATCACAGTGTTTGTTTACAATGGAAGCGAATGTGATATAGTCTTCGCTGTCCTTTTTTCTTAGATTCAGACATTTCCATCTTTTGTGGAATAGTGAGGTGTTTGGGCTAAATAGTTCTGTTAACAGTTTTATGGCTTCCTTGAAAGTTAACTCATTTGTTTTCCTCGGTAGGATGTAGTCTACCAATTTAATATATTCGCTTGACCCTAATTTTCTTAGTAGTAGACGTACTTTTCTCGCGTCTGACCAATTCCCGCAATCATACTCATATAAATCTTCGTACCTTCTGAAGTAAACTGCGAAGGTTTTGTCTTCGTCCGGTGCATACGTGAAGTCTTCGATAGAGTTCCATATAGCATTTTGCGAGAGAACTGTTTCATTTTCGGAATTTTGCCTTTTTATTTGTTATTACCCGTAGCAATAATTCTTGTAGTTCAAGATGCTTCTGTCCGTTTTTCTGTTGCTGCTCAAATTGTATTTTCATAAGTTCCAATATGGTTGCCTTAAAGTCTTCCATATTTACTGTAATTATGTGTAAGTATTTTTCTTTTATTGAGTCAGGAAGAGTCCATTATCGTTATAGGTAAGTTCCTATAACACTAATTAAGCCCCCCTCCTCCTCCCCTTACTCGTGGGAGGGTCCTGCAGCAATGCCATCTGATAAAATCTTAAGTGGCCCTTGCGTCTTTTATAAGGTGGAACATCCTAACATCTTTAATGTACTGTTTGTTACTACTATAAACTTGGTGTCCAAAAAAAGAAAATATTCTCTTTTTTTGTATGTTCGCGTATAACTTGTTTTGTTTTTTGTTTTTCCTCTCCCTACCTACGTCGCCTCTGTTACGGACGACCGATAGCAAAAAGGTTTTTTGTAGATTCTCCGCGTAGAACTTCTTTTTTTTTTCAATATTCTCCGCATAGAATTCGTTTCTTCAGTATCCTTTTTTAGGATTTCTCCGCGAAAAGCTTGTTTCTTCAGTCCTCGTCGCCACTGTTATGGTCCAATATCCTCGCACCACGGTTATGGTCCAAGGTTAGGACCAAGGAAGAACAACACAAATACAAGAGTAGTAAATAACAAAGATATATTACAACAGAAATATAATACAAGAAGTTGAAGGTGTTAGTATTGACTGTCAGTCTGGTTTAGAGTGAACTAATATTGTCTTGACTCGTTAGGTCTCGACTCGTTTTGATATTTAACAGTCCTCCCACGAGGAAAGTATGTGGCACAAGGGAAAGTTTAACGTGGGTTTCTCCGAGCCCGTAAGCTCGGCCAAAAATACTCCCTTAAGAACCGGTATAAACGGGTTCAGGGCTTGTCTACCACCCCGGACGAAACTTTGCCCTTCGACAAAGCCTCGTCCGGGTTCCTCTCTGCCAAAGCAGAGAGTTCGACAGAAGTCGCGCACAGTCAGAGACTGCGTCTCGACTCGTTCCTCCTCTCTCTCTCTCAGAGAGGCGCAGTATTTATTGAGTCAGCAAGAGTCCATTATCGTTATAGGTAAGTTCCTATAACACTAATTAAGCCCCCTCCTCCTCCTCTTACGCGGGGGGGGGGGTCCTGCAGCAATGCCATCTGATAAAATCTTAAGTGGCCCTTGGGCCTTTTATAAGGAGGAACATCCTAACTTCCCTAATGTACTGTTTGATAGAACTTTGTTCTGCTAAAAAGCACGTAAACCTTCGGGAAAGTTTGGTTTGGTTTGGTTTGTTTTACGGCATATCAACACCTCAATGGGTTATTTAATACCGACAAGATTTTTATTGCTGGTAATATTTTTTTTTCAAAAATGTATTGCTGGTAATAATCTATTGTTGGTAATAATTTTTCTTAAAAAAATTATTGCTGATAACAATTTTTTTACAAAGTATTGCTGGTATTAAAACCTATTTTTACATTTTTTTTACATATTGTTTTGACCCCACTTTGGGGGTTAACTATTTACCCATAGCTGGAACCCTAACTGGTGCTACCACCCCGGGTCAGGGGGGATCTGGGAACACCAGCAATTAAGAGGGGGTTCCCAGCTCCTCAAAACCTCCTGATCAAAGGCCTTGCTGTCGGATGTAGTTTATCGTCATGCCCAGGACGGTTCGGTAAAGCGTGATTGATGTGTAACCTATATATACATATAGACATATACTGTTTATTGTTTACATATGCAAACTCCAAATCGACAAATAAACTCAAAAACAACATTAAATTTATATAGATGTTTAGTGGCTTAAGAAATTTTATTTAAAAAATTAAATTGCTAGTTTTAATTATTTTATAATAAATTGTTAATATTTTAAATGGATATTTTTCTACAAGTATGGTGCATATGTCTATACTCTTTAGAAAGACAGACACTCATATATATATATATATATATATATAGATAGATAGATAGATAGGAACATAGATAGATAGATAGATAGATAGATAGATAGAAAGATAGCAACAGACTAAGATAGATAGCTAGGAACAGACTAAGATAGATAGATAGATAGATAGATAGATAGATAGATAGATAGATAGATAGATAGGTAGGAACAGACTAAGATAGATAGATAGATAGATAGATAGATAGATAGATAGATAGATAGATAGACAGGAACAGACTAAGATAGATAGATAGATAGATAGATAGATAGATAGATAGATAGATAGATAGATAGATAGATAGATAGCAACAGACTAAGATAGATAGCTAGGAACAGACTAAGATAGATAGATAGATAGATAGATAGGAACAGACTAAGATAGATAGATAGATAGATAGCAACAGACTAAGATAGATAGCTAGGAACAGACTAAGATAGATAGATAGATAGATAGATAGGAACAGACTAAGATAGATAGATAGGTAGATAGATAGATAGATAGATAAGAACAGACTAAGTTAGATAGATAGATAGATAGATATATAGATAGATAGGAACAGACTAAGATAGATAGATAGATAGATAGATAGATAGATAGATAGATAGATAGATAGGAACAGACTAAGATAGCTAGGAACAGTCTAAGATAGATAGATAGATAGATAGATAGATAGATAGATAGATAGGAACAGACTAAGATAGATAGATAGATAGATAGATAGATAGATAGATAGATAGATAGATAGATAGATAGATATGAACAGACTCAGATAGATAGATAGATAGATAGATAGATAGATAGATAGATAGATAGATAGATATGAACAGACTCAGATAGATAGATAGATAGATATGAACAGACTCAGATAGATAGATAGATAGATAGATAGATATGAACAGACTCAGATAGATAGATAGATATGAACAGACTCAGATAGATAGATAGATAGATAGATATGAACAGACTCAGATAGATAGATAGATAGATAGATAGATAGATAGATAGATAGATAGATAGATATGAACAGACTCAGATAGATAAATAGATAGATAGATAGATAGATAGATATGAACAGACTCAGATAGATAAATAGATAGATAGATAGATAGATAGATATGAACAGACTCAGATAGATAAATAGATAGATAGATAGATAGATAGATAGATAGGAACAGACTAAGATAGATAGCTAGGAACAGTCTAAGATAGATAGATAGATAGATAGATAGATAGATAGATAGATAGATAGATAGATAGATAGATAGATAGATAGGAACAGACTAAGATAGATAGATAGATAGATAGATAGATAGATAGATAGATAGATAGATAGATAGATATGAACAGACTCAGATAGATAGATAGATAGATAGATAGATAGATAGATAGATAGATATGAACAGACTCAGATAGATAGATAGATAGATATGAACAGACTCAGATAGATAGATAGATAGATAGATAGATAGATATGAACAGACTCAGATAGATAGATATGAACAGACTCAGATAGATAGATAGATAGATATGAACAGACTCAGATAGATAGATAGATAGATATGAACAGACTCAGATAGATAGATAGATAGATAGATAGATAGATAGATAGATATGAACAGACTCAGATAGATAAATAGATAGATAGATAGATAGATAGATAGATAGATAGATAGATAGATAAATATGAACAGACTCAGATAGATAAATAGATAGATAGATAGATAGATATGAACAGACTCAGATAGATAGATAGATAGATAGATAAATAGATAAATATGAACAGACTCAGATAGATAGATAGATAGATAGATAGATATAAAATATTAAAAAGATAGATCTAAGAAGAGAGCTCAATGTATTGTTTACAGCAGGTGTTTTCAAACTTTTTCACTTGCGGACCCCTTTATATTTCAGGCTTTACCTTTAAGATCCTCCCCTTATAAACGCTTATGAAATTTATACATAAATATTTGCTGAATATAACATAATTTTGCATTAATGCAATAAAAGCTGGTTTAAAGCTTACTTTAGACATAAGTGTTCAAATAAATTAATGCTGCATGTTGCTGCAAAATGTAACAAAATTATTTTTTTTATTTTAAAATATTAATTTTACATGTAAATGAAAACAGTAATAGTATTTAACAAATAGTTTTATTGTCAATTACACACACAGGATTTTTTAATACACACTTAGTGAGAAGGATGTGCTTGCTTGGCTTTGCACAAACTGTCACTTCCTGGCGATATTACTGATAAACATACACGTAAGTCACTTTCTGGAGCAAGCCTGGATCTGGATTTGTTTTTCAGATTGCTTAGTGCCGAAATCCTGCTTCGCATAAATATGTTGTTGCGAACGGTAGCAAAATCTTAACTGCCTTTCCAGATAATAAATGGATACTCGGAGGCTACAGTGAGCCAGAATTTCGAAAGTTGTTGCTGCTTAAAACTGATTTTTAAAGTTCTGTCGCATGAAATTTCCGCCAGTTCTTCCAGTTCATTTCTTGTGAGCATGCTATTAGCTATTTCAACATTAAACGGATTTCTGATCCAGTCAAAATTTTCAATATTATCAGGAACATCTTTCGAGAAATATTTGTCAAAATGTTCAGCAAGTGATATTAAATATCGTTTAACATCTACAATTATCAAATCAACATTAACTGAACCATTGTTGCTGAGATATTCGTCCAGTGTGGGGAACATATCTAAAGTTTTCTTACTGACTTTTGCAGTCCATATATTCAGTTTTTTCTTAAAGACTTCGATTTTGTCATGACTAAATAAGGTATTTGAATTTCTTCCTTGTAGAGATAAATTCAGTTCATTAAGTTTGTTGAATATATCTGCCAGATAAGCAACTTTGCAAAGCCAAATTTTATCGGCCATTATAGAAGCCAGTTCAGCATTATACTCACACAGAAACATCGACAGTTCTTCTCTAAGTTCAAATAAACGCTGAATTATTTTACCTCGTGATAGCCATCTTACCTCTGTACGAAACAAGACTTGAATGTTCAGCCCCCATCTCACCACAGAGTATTGCAAAGAAACAACTATACAGTGGTCTGGTTTTAATGAAATTCACCACTTTAATACAAGATGACAAGACTTCGGACAAAGAAGCATCCATTTTCTTAGCAACCAGGGCTTCTCGATGAATCATGCAATGTGTTGCAGTGATATTAGGTGCTGCTTTCTTAACATGCCCCACAACACCTGAGTGAATACCAGTCATTGACGCCGCCCCATCTGTACATATGCCAATACACTGGCTCCATAATAAGCCTGATTGAAGAAGAAAAGAGTCCAATACATTAAAAACTTCATCCCCAGTTGTTGTAGTGGGCATAGGATGGCAAAATAGAAAATCTTCAAGCATTTCACTTTCCCAGCAATATCGTACATACACCATAAGTTGAGATCCATTGGTAATATCTGGGCTTTCATCAAGTTGTAATGCAAAAAAGCCTGTTTTCACTGTCAATTAACTGAGATTTTATATCTTCTGACATATCTTCTATTCATTGTGTTATCTGACAGTGGCACAGCTTTCAATTTGGCAGCACATTTTTCATCCAAAACTGCCTCACACGTGTCAATTGCACAGGGCAAAACAAGTTTTTCAGCAATATTATGGGCCTTCTTAGCACGAGCCACTCTCAGTGCCACTGAATAAGATGCCCGTAATAGTTTATGATTTGATGTTATTGACATTGTAAAAGTTGCTTTCTGCTTTAAATATGCATCCCTTTTTCTTTCAAAGAAATCTTTTGGTTTTGTGGCAAATTCAGGATGTAGTGTTGGTAAATGACGCTGCAATTTAGCTGGATTTAGGGCTTCATTCGACAACAGCTTATGACAAAGTAAACACTTTGGTCTGTTAGCATTAGACACACTTTCAATGAATCCAAATCGAATATACTCCACATCATATTTTCTTAATTTGTCTTTCTGAACAATCTCTTCTGTCTCTGTAACGGATTCTGAGTTGATTTCATCATGAGGTTTCCGTTTCAAAAAAGTATCCATGGGTAAAATGGCGCCTATTTTGTATGACTTTTATGCTTTTCTTTTGTGAATTTGTTTAATAAATACAGGATGAATAAGACCGAATAAGCAATATTGCTATGTTTGGAAAAATTATCTGACAACCCTTTTATTTACAAATTATTTTAAAGCTGATTTTACTTATACTTATAAATGACCATGCCTAGAATAGTGGTATCATACGCTTCATTCACATATCCTCCTTAATTAAAATGATTCTAAAACGCCTGAAGTTTACAACAAACTCAAAATGTAACAATACTAAAAAAAAGGCTATCTGGTTTCGACTGTACGCGTATTGCTAAAAAGAACTCGAAATACCGTATTGACTCTTTCAGTGGCTGTAGACAACATGGAACGCTTACTTTTAATTGCTATGAAAACAATATACTAATAAAAAATTCAGAGCTTACTTGCTTACTCGTCCAACAGCCTTGCACTTCTACTCACAAAATGTCTCCCGTGTGAAGATTTGCACACGTGACGCCTAACAGCCAATGAGAAAGCCGGAAATCGCAAAATAGATCCAAAATTCAAATCCTTTTGTTCCTTCTCTGCATGAATAGAATCCATTATCTTTATCAATTTAAGATACAAATTATATTAGTATATCAAATCTATGAAATAGTTTATTGAATCAATTTATTTCATGATCGGCCTATAAGTTACTTATAAGCGCTTATAAGTTGCACGTAACCCATAAAAAAGTCTTTGCTGTCCACGGACCCCCTATCTCGTCCTTGCGGACCCCCTGTTTGAAAACCCCTGGTTTACAGAGCAATATGACATCTATCTCGAAAAATCTGGTAATAAATTTATTTCAACATGTACGTTTTTAATACCTCCCTCATCAGAACGAAATTACATTTTTGCAATTTCGGTCTTCTGGAATAAATTTTTTATT
>OZ038517.1:62291003-62331003 GCA_964036315.1 Acanthosepion esculentum | reverse complement strand
GTAAATTTCGAGGAATGTATGACAAGATTTCGTTTTAAGCCACCGTTTGAACATTGCTTGATGGACCAGGCTTATCCGTGACCGTGTTGGTTAAGGAACGTCGGATCTAATGACGGTTCCCTCTGCCTAGAGGAACGCAGTTTCTAATCCAGCCGAAGAGCGCATTTGTTCTTTAATAAAAATCCTCAAATATTCAAGCCGGGAGAGATAAATAAATATACTGTTTAATAAATAAACGGAACGTCTACTCAAATATGAATATCCACTAAAAATAACGTTTAAAGTGATATATATATATATATATATATATATATATATATATATATATATATATATATATATATTTATATATATATATATAGCATAAACAACACAACATATATATATATATATATAGCATAAACAACACAACAACATCTAAAATACTATCGTTAGATTTACGTTAAAAAATTCAAACACAGTTGCATTCCACATCACGTGACGTCCGCGTCTAACGACGGACGCTGTAAAGTGTAAACAAACTCCCAAATACAGTAATACAGTAATTCAATTAATTTCTGAGGAAGGACCGAGGTGGTCTGAAATATTAAATATATATAAAAACATATAAATAAATACTTTCGCAAAAAAAACACCCAATTTTATTTTTCAGTTATTTTATCCATATATATATATATATATATATATATATATATATATATATATATATATATATATAAATATAAAAGTGGACATGGAAGTCAGCACTTAGAGGCTCTAAGTGCTGACTTCCATGTCCACTTTTATATTTACACACGCTCTATCTCTGATATTGAGCACTTTACCCCATAAATATAGCACACTTTAAGACTATATTTCTGCATATATATATATATATATATATATATATATATACATATAAACAGACCACTTTAAGGTTCCATGTAATAAATTATTTCACCACAGCCCTTTTAAAGTCAATGTCTGGATTTCCTCAATCAATTTAAATTTGAGATAATAGAAATGTTACATCTAACTCAATCATGTCTCTCTCCCCCCTCACTTTCTCACTTTGTTAATTTACATATACTTAGTACTGCCCGTCAAAAATGTGTAAATTTCTTTTCATTTTTCGTTTGAACCTTTGGAAGTAAAGTCTGATGATCCGCGGTCCTTTGAAAGGGCTGTGGTGACATAATTTATTATATGGAACCTTAAAGTGGTCTGTTTTTATTGAAATTATTAGCTCTGATTTACATTGAGCTCTCTGGATTTTATCCTCCTTGGGTCTACCCATACGGATTACCTAGTTTTTCGTAAACTATATATATATATATATATATATATATATATATATATATATATATATATATATATATATAATGCCAATTGGTAGGGATAATTCCAAGGCGGACAATAATACAAAGAGTGCTCAATATAAGTAACGGAGCAATATATTAATAATAAGTCAAGAAAATCCTTAAAAATCCATTTCGGTTATAATTTATTTCATGAATATATTAAAATATTCATCTCTTCAGGCCGAAGTTTTTTTTAGAAATGAAATCAGTTTCTCCAGCCATGAAAAAATTTGGTGGGGGTGAGAGAGAGGGGGATGGGGAAAATTAGCCGATAGGTTGACCTAGAAATAAATATATTTATGGGCTGAAAAAAATTAATATACAGGGTAAGGATAGGGGGTGATGAAACTTAAAATAGATACAGTAATATGTTTAACAGTTATGTCATTTCATACAACAAAAAAATCATCATCGCATTATAATCATCACAATTTCAAATTATTAATAATAATAATAATAATAATAATTGACATCAATAAAAGTAAGTAAAATAACAAATAAAAAATTAATTAATATAAAAATTAATGAAATGAATTAAGAGGTAACTAAAAAAACAAATTTTAGATAGATAAATAAATAGATAAATATCAAATCCGAAAAGGATAATCCGAGTAGGTATTTTTTTTAAATTTCATACATATATATATATCATAATTAAATAATTCATCGAGTTTTAGAAGAAACCTCAACAGAATGCAGAAAGCACTGGACGGCCGTTTCGTCCTATATTTGGGACTCATCAGCAGTGCGCATCCACTACCGAGAATTGAAACCCGGACATATATATATATATATATATATATATATATATATATATATATATATATTTTAGAATTGGACAGAGTCCGACAATTTATTTAAAGACATTTATATTATGTTTAACGTTCTTTTTATAGATACAAGTATTTAAGCAAATGCTCTGTTTTATAATAAACAGTATTAAATAACATTTACCGGCCTGAATGTCCGAGAAATTTTCATAGAAAATTTTCGCTCTCCGACAGGAATCGAACCTGTATCCTATACGGAACCATCATTTCGCGTGATGTGCCTTAACCTTATATATATGTATATTCGCATATTTGCATGTGTGTATTTGTAAGTGTTGTGTATTTGCGTGAGTATATTTATGAGTTTGTGCGTGCCTGTATATTTGTGCACGTGTGTTATATATACGTATGTTCGCGTACTTATTTGTACATTTTCGTGCGTATGTGTATATGTGCCTGTTTTCTTGTGTGTCCTTCAGCTTGTGTATGCTTGTGTGTGTGTGTATGCTTACGTTTTCCTCCTCCTGTTTAAATCGAGCTCTGCCGCGGATATTGGCGTAATTCCGCGGATATTTCTCTTGGCCGGTCGATCGTTCGTTGAAAATATTTATGGAATTCCCTGGTGCACACCCGCCACCAATCACCCTACCGTTCCCATCTCCCCTTGTTCTACTGACCCTGCCATTTCACACCCATTTCGAAAGTTCGCTAACCCATCCCACTCCGCTTTACACCTCGTCGTCTCTTCCCTCCCGAGCACACAGACCGGCAGACAAATTCCAACAGAAGTTTATCTACACACTGTCCGGAATCTATAAACATAGACTGGACCTATCAAGGTTGAAAATAATTGTAACAGCATTTTTTTTTATTGTTGCTAAAGCTTACATAAGTAGTTATGGGAGAGTTGTTTGCTCAGGTTTTCGTCAGACGTCATGACATGCCAATCTATCTCAGGAGTCAACAAATACAGCGGACCGGTCAAATCCCAACCATTGTGATATACCATCCGGCTCCCCAATTAAATGGATTAAATAACTGTGCTCGATAGAAGAAACGTCATCAGTTGAGGACTTTCAAAAACGGCAACAAGTAAAATGGTTAGCGCATATACACTTCAGTTCAAACTTTGAGGCCACCCCTGGTATTTTTTTAAATTGGCCCATAAAGTAGTTGTTTTGTTCTTTAAATAAGAGGAAATTATTATACATATTTAAAAAAAAGTGAGACATGATTTTTTATTTTTTGTTTTTTTTAAGCGTATCACCCCAAGCAAGGCTGGAAGCCACTATCACGCAAGGGGTTAAAGAAGGGTTGGAGGAAGAGCAGATAGGAGTGGTAAAGGAGAGGATGTGGAGAAAGAGAAAGACAGTGGGTCGATCAAGGCAAGGGGGTTGCAGAAGATTTGGAGCGAGAGCAGATAGGAATGAAAAATGAAAGGATGTGGAGAAGGGAAGTGGAGATGTCGATTGACGCTACACTTAAACCGTTGGAGATTGTATTTGTCAGGGAAACAGTAATAGGGAAGGGAGTTCCATAGGCGAGATGTGCGAGACATGAAGCTATTGGAGTAGAAGAGACGTCTGCATCTAACAGTTTCCACGTGGGAGCGGGATGCCAGCCTCGTGGGGCGTTTAAATTCACGAGGCCTAGGGACAAGCGAGAGCAGCTCCTCGGAGCAATTACCGTGGAAGTACTTGTAAAAAAGGCAGAGCGAGGCAACATCGCGTCTGTGAGAGAGCGACTGCAGACGAGATGACAGATCAGGGCCAATCACGTTGCCTATCCGTCTTTGGATCTTATCAAAAACGTTGAGGCAAACAGTTTATTAGAAATTTTATTATCACAGAAAGAGAAACATTTTATGATTAAATTTTTTAAATGCTCTTGTCTAAATATCCTCCTTTAGCCTTGAGTACTGCAGCACAAATATTTGGCATTCGTTGCAAAAGTTTCTCAAAGTATAAGTTTCCATAATTTTACTATTCCATAAGTATTGATTCCATTCTTTTTTCAAAGACTCTAAGAGCTCTTTTTCATGGAAAGATTTCACTCTTTCTGTCAAGTTCATCCCATTCAAAAGTTTGAAGCCACACCCATTCTGGGGGTGGCTTCAAACTTTTGAACTGTAGCTAACTCGAAGAGTGAATAATGACATAATCAAGATGTTGACACTTCACCCTACTTCAAACAAAAAGCTAGGAAGGAAACCCCCATTAATACTGGAAAGAGCGATAACAGCTACTGGAATTGAAAAAAAATATTTACCTGAACACTTGTTTTAAGAAAAAGATTTTATAAATTTCTACCGATAGCAGCGCAGCTGTTCGGTCAGTGAATGCCAAATGTTTCCTTATAAGGAAACGGCTACTGCATGAATTTAAGCGTGCTACTAGATTGGCATCTAGGTTCCACCTGTTTACTGGTGAAATAGCTAAATGCAACCGCCACTTCTACTCCAAGTTTCTTTTCTCACACTTCCCGCCTGTGGAACTACCTTCCGTTTATTTGCTTTCCTGATAACTACAATTTTCAAAAATTTTAATGCAACGTCAATCGCCATCTTCTATCTTCTTGAACCCCTTGTGTCCTTTCCTCAGTATCCTCTATACACAGTCTTTTCTCTCACTTTCACTCTCTATAACCCCCGGCGTACTAGTGGCATTCCCGCCTTGCTTGGAGCGAAATGATTAAAACAAAATATTAGCATTACTATGCAATTGTTGTAAAATTATTCTGAGCAGGTTCTGTGCGCGTGAGTGATGAAAGGACACCGGAAATCCTCGTGCACAGCCAACCGCATGACGGTTCACCATAGGTCTTCCCACTTTCCGGAGTACAGGTATAAATTTAAGCAAAACCTAAATTCCCTCTGTCGTCTTTTGAGGAAGTGACTCCTGATCGTGCTAAGTGGACGAGTATGTGCATAAAATGCATAAGTGCTTTTGATAGGTCACGCATTGAACATTTAGGTATTACTGAATACCGCTCCAACATTCCTGCAGCATTCACAAAGGGTGCTATTCCTTGTCCTTTATGTTGAATTTTGTGTGGGTCTCAAATATATATATATATATATATATATATATATATATATATATATATATATATATATATGTGTGTGTGTGTGTGTGTGTGTGTGTGTGTGTGTGTGTGTGTGTGTGTGTGTGTTTAAAATATTTAATCCTTGAAAATGGCTAAATGTATAGCCGAAAGCGTTCGGATAAAAAGAACATTCGGACAGTTTTTATATAATTTATCATCCGAAAAGAAAAAGAAATATTCGATCGCATGAGAAATTGTATAAAAAACTAAATAAAAGCACCTTGTCTGTCGTATTCAATGAAATGTGCATATATATATATATATATATATATATATATATATATATATATATATATATATATATATATATATATATATAATTGTCGCCTGAATTACGCAAAAATGAAAATAACACTGACATCGCATTTTAAGAGATATATTTACCAAAATTACACCAAAATATCTTGAAATACTAAAGAGTTTATTTATTCACTAAAATCACCGTTGGCTTCAACCACATCCTCCAGACGGCTTCGGAATCTCCTGCAACTCTTTCAGAACGGTCTCCTTGTTTAACTTGGTGAATGTTGCCATAATCCTTGCCTTCAGTTCATCTTTGGTGTTAAAAGGAATTTTGTTAGTCTCTTAACTGTAACTGCTCCACACACATAATAATCAATGGCGTTGCCGTCACGGGAGTTAGTTGGCCAAATGTACAGAGTAATGTCGTCGCAGAAATTGTCTGGTTTGATTCAACTCTGACCATTAACCTTATATATATGATGAAGTCTCCCGTCGATTTCGACGTATGAGGATCCGACAACCTCATTCAGTTTTTATGTTTGTGTCGTATGAGACACTTCAGTTCCGCTCGTGACCTGCATACAAGCCCACATATTGTGCCACAACAAGGATCTCGGTATATAGCAACAGGAATATTTGCTGACGCTTTTCATCGTTGTCTTTCGTCTCTTTAGCCGGTCAATGCGAGTGAATTTCGAAATTTCTGATACCTCTCTGGCACAAATATCTCCAGTTATCTCTATTCAGGGAAACTCGCTCGAAGTTAGTATTGCATTGACAGTTGAGAGGTTACTCTTTAGCGTGTCTTTATACCTAAGCCATAGCCATCCAACAGTTCTTTGTCCACTGTCAAGCTGGCTATACATGAGGACCTTAGGTATTCTGCCGTCATTCACCCTTTCAACATGACCAGCCCAGTGAAGTTGTGATTTCATTAGGAAAGTCTCAATTTCACCAATGTTGTATTTTGCAAGATGAGCATTGGACACTCCATCATCAAGTATAGCAACAGATCGCGCGGAGACAACTTTTGTGGAAGACATCCAGCTGTTTAATATGGAATCTAGATGAGGTCCATGATTCTGAGCCGTAAAATAATGTGCTGAAAACGGCTGCTCTATAAACCCGTCCAATGTCGTCCAATTTGATACCGCTCTCATTCCATAGGTGGTGGTGAAGCTTCATATAAGTCCAATTTAATGTCATAAGGTTAATATCCGGGTTAATTTTATAAGACCTCTTTCCTTTAAGGCTAATACCTTCAACCCTCTCCTTACCACCGACTCGGGCATTTCGTCTGAATGAAACATCGAAATGTATAAGTTCTGTATCTATTTTTCGACGGCTGTCAAAGTTAAATTTCTAATGCTGTACACCGGGGTTGAATAAGACTGACTTTGTCCATTTCATAATGTGTGACGTCATTTGTTTACATTTGGATACGCATCGAGCAGATATGAATGTACGTGAGAGATTCATGGCAGATTGAAGTTTAAAGGCAGTAAATTCGACCCTGCTAATCGAACTATCCTCTGTGGCTCGATCGGTTAAGATACGCCAGGCTAAATGACGGTTCCGTATAGGATACAGGTTCGATTCCTGTCGGAGGACGTATATTTTCTATGGCAATTTCTCGGACATTCAGGCCGGTAAATGTTATTAATACTGTTTATTATAAAACAGAGCATTTACTTAAACATTTGTATCTATAAAAAGAATGTATAAATATAAAAATGTCTTAAAATATATATATATGTGTGTGTATTTAGGCAGCATTTTTTTCATTGATACATGTTTCATTAAATAATATAGACAAATTTTGTCTATTTTATGTAAATTCTTTTCATATCGTCTGATAAGCTTAAAACATTACAAGAAGAAAGAAAATCACAATGTTGATACAAATTTTTTAATCCTATTTAAGCTTTCGGCTTACATAATTATTGTGATGCAATTGTCATCTTTGATAATGGCTTATGTACGCCGAAAACTTAGATTGGATTAAAAAATATGTATCAATATTGTGATTTTCTTTCATTGTTTAATAATAATGTTATTAAGCTTATCAGACGATATGAAAAGAATTTACATAAAATAAATAGACAAAACTTGTCTGTATTATTTAATGAAACATGTATCAATGAAAAACATATATATATATATATATATATATATATATATATATATATATATATACATATACACATATATACATATATATATATATATATATATATATATATATATATATATATATATATATATATATATATGTATGTATGTATGTATGTATGTAAATATAATTTTCTTAAGAGTACAGAACTTTACTATGGAAATAAAAAAGTCAAGACCAACTTTACCGATCATGATTAAAAAAAAATTTAAACCAGCCAACCGGCTTCGCCCTCACTCAACGGAGCTGGAATTGAGAGAATAAATGTTACAATATAAAATCTAAAATACATGTAATGTATTAAAGGCTGAAATAACGCCAAGTCCTAACAGACATTCCCTTGGGTGACGTGGTCAACAAAATATAATGTTCTGCCATCATGGAGCATTTTATAAATAATACAAATTGTGCCAACCAATTTCAGCATCGACTCTTTTACTATGCTTAGGCGTGCTCACTTTTTCTAACATTTAAAGGCATTAGAAACACTCTATGTCATGTCTGGACAGCCCTCCCTCTGTAAACATATATATATATATATATATATATACGTCGGCAGCAGGGTATGAAAATTTAATTCAGACGTATATAGACGTCGAAAACAGAGTAAATTTCATAAGGACGTAAATATACGTCGACAGCAGTGTATGCAAGTCTTATGAAGACGTACATATACGTCGACGGCAGGTATGTACGATTCATAAAGATGTAAATATACGTCGACAGCAGAGCATGTAAGTTTTATAAAGACGTATATATCCGTCGACAGCAGGGTATGTATGTTTCATATCGACGTATATATACGTCGACAGCAGGGTATGTATGTTTCATATCGACGTATATATACGTCGGCAGCAGGGTATGTAAATTTCATTCAGACGTATACAGACGTTGACAGCTCAGTAATTTTCATATAGACGTAAATATACGTCGACAGCAGTGTTATGCAAGTATTTTGAAGACGTAAATATACGTCGACAGCAGGGTATTCATAAAGATGTAAATATACGTCGACAGCAGAGCATGTAAGCTTTATAAAGACGTATATATCCGTCGACAGCAGGGTATGTATATTTCATATCGACGTATATATACGTCGACAGCAGGGTATGCAATATTCAGAAGAGCTATAGATAGAAGTATATGTAAGATTTATAAAGAAGTATACATACGACTACAGCAGATTATGCAAGTCTCATGAATATGTAAATGTGCGTCGACAACAGGGTAAGATTCATAACGACGTAAATATACGTCGACAGCAGGGTATATAAGTTTCATGAAGACGTATAAATACGTCAACAGCAGGGTATCTAATATTCATAAAGACGTATATATAGACCAGCGAGTGTTAGCAAAGTTCAAATCAAGAACGACTTTTCACAAACGCAAGCACTAAGAATCCGAAAAACACCATGCTTAATAATATCTGTTTTGCCGTAAGTTTCTCAGTATGCTTGTCACCCGGGGAATGGAACTGTGTATGTATTTCATGAATGTTTTTATGTTGTTTGTTTTTGTTTTGTTCTTGTTTTCAATACGTTGATGTTTTAAGTGAAAAGTACTCTACAGTTCACAGATGAAACGAAAAATCAAACATTTTTATACGGAAAAACATGTTTCACTTGAAAAACAGGCAAATTCGTTTAATGAGGGTCAATAATATCTTATAAAGGTTTTAAGATTGCTAGCTAAAGGGTAAAATACTTCTCTTTTTTTTTTTCCTTCTTCTTCAACCGAAAAAACTGAATGGTGAAGCGAGAGATCACTTAATGCATTCAGGGCCATCACGTATCCCCGATTTCCAAGCCTGACTGGTGGCCCCGAGCAGTGCTTTGTGACCCTCGCTATCTTATCATCATTTGCTCCCCCACCCTACATTTATATACGTTACAAATTAAACTAAGCACAACTGACTATTAAAAAATAACATTTTTGCAGATTTTGACGCAATTCTGGGGTCTTTTTTATTTTTCGTCTAAATCCGTAAATTTGCTTGGCTAAGTCTCGAAAAACAAACACGATATAACATTCACTATTTTTTATCCATAATGTTGAATGGATTCAAATTCTTCAACAAGAGAAATTTCACGTTGATGTTAAAAATTGCCGCAAAACATCGTTGATTTATTTAAGATGAAATGATCAATTTATGACAGGTCTCTAATTTGTATTTAGATGCATTGGATTTATTTTCAATTTTTCTAGTTGAATTGTTCACCTATATTGCATCTGATCCATTATTGTAGATAATTAGGTTATAATAAGATTTGTATTTTATTATATGAATATTACCTTATTAAAACTGAGATGATGTCGAGTGAGATGATGTAGATTTTGGGGGCCCCGTGTCATGGATTCAGTGGAGGCCCACGGGACCCTTGCACCGGCCCTGAATGCGTATTAAACCCTGGGTGCTGATGGAAATATCTAGAGCGTTGATAAATTCCTATTAGATGAAAAGGGGGTCGGTAAGTGCCTGGGGGCCAAAAGATGAATAAATAAAACTCACCAATTTTCAATCAAACCCTTGGAGAAACGCAATACCTAAGGTTTCAAATTAATTTTTTAAAATTAAAATCTTTTTTAAAGCTTTTATTTTAGTTTTAACTTCAAGCTGAGAGAATAAATTTAATATTTCCAATAAGCAAAATACTATGCTGTATTTCAAAAGTAATTTAAATTGATTGGAAGAAGTTTTCATTTTGAAATTACTAAAATAGCTGATTTTAACGCCATTTTTAGCAATCTACCATTACTACAATATAATTCTCTTTATTAAAAAATATTTCAAAAGTAAAATATACTTTTCTGTAACTTTATTTAAGAATCATTACCCGATTTAAATTTTAATCTGATTCGAAACAAATATTACTTAAATATCGCAGAAATTCACTTTTTAACGTGACGCTAACTGTTTATGGTGTTGACAGCTGGACTGATAGACCGAAGTTTATTTCATTTTGGACTTCGGTGGCCATAGCTGAAAAAATTTACTTGAGGAATATAACGTGAGCGTCTCGTTTATACAATTTTTACCTATCCAGTAATCTTAAAAGTTTAGAAAAATATTCTCCGTAATCTAATGTTTTATTCAATTTTAGAGAATTTGGGTTTTAAATTTACTATAGTTATCGCTTTTATTTTCTGGTAAAGTCGTGTATGGCGACCGTATCTACAAAAATCAACACGTTTATACACATACAAAACAATTTAAATTTCTTTTTAAAATATTGATGGTCGCTAAATTGTAATAAGCTTTTTCATTCATGAATACTATCACCTAACCGAGACAAATTAAAACAGAATTTGAAAAATTTAGAACTATAAATTATCATAATTAAAAAATTTTAAAATGAAAACAATTCTTGTAAAACTTCATTCTTTATGGAAATTTTTTTCCTTAAGACAATAGTGTCCATAATATATCTTATTCATAAAAGTAATTAAAAGCTTTTCTAATTAAGTTAATTTTATTGTTTTTTTTTTTTATTTTACGATTCAGGGTAGATTTTCGGTAACTGGGTTTTGTTTTACAAAAATAAATTAAGGATTTAAATTCTCCAAGGACTTCTGCTTTTGGCTAATATAAACATTAAGCGGAACAAAATTTAATTACTCGAAATTTCATAAAATTAAATAAGGGAAGGTAACAGATATAAAAAAATATTTTTATGAAGATTTTCTAAAGAATCATTTCTGAAATATTGTCATTCATTTGATAATAATAAAAAATTCTTTGATAATAATAAAAAATTCTTTGGTCATTCTTCTTCTTAATAATAACATCAAGATTTTGACGCTAAAATAATTTTTAAGTTTATGGCATTTTTTTCATCATGGTATCATGGTTACAACGAATCAGTTGAGGTACCTACTATATGTGTGTGTGTGTGTGTGTGTGTGTGTACCTACTATATATATGTGTGTGTGTACCTACTATATATATATGTGTGTGTGTACCTACTATATATATATATATATATATATATATATATATATATATATGAGAAACTATATATTACTAGGTTTATAAAAAATAAAAATTTATTAATCAAAGAAATGAAATAGCTATTCTTTGCCGACATTGTCAAAAATTTTCCTTAAGTAATATTTAAATAAATAAATAAAAACTGATAAATGAAATATACATATTTATAGTATTTACATTAGTCGGACTATTGTCCTCATCTTTGTCGCTATATTTGTCACAACGTTTCGGCCGTTGTACGCTCCGGCCTTCTTCAGGTGGTTGCAATTTCGAACCGAACCCTTTATTTCGATCACTGGGGTAGACTGTTCTAGTTCCACGAGCCATGTTTGATGGATGTCAGTTATCAGTTATCTCCTGGTAATTTTCCCTCTGAAAGTTCTCCACTGCCTGAACCGGGTATTGAACTCACACTCTTTGGGTCTGTCACTGGATCTAACCAACGACTTTATCCACTGTACCATGTGTCCTTGAAGAAGGCCGGAGCGTACAACGGCCGAAACGTTGTGACAAATATAGCGACAAAGATGAGGACAATAGTCCGACTAATGTAAATACTGTACATAATACCTCATCTCAGAAATATAGACATACATATTTATATTTGATATTTAATTAAAAGATATATAGTCTATTAGTAATTAAAATTAAGAATAATATTGTAAAATTGTAGTTCAATACAACGTATTCATATACAAACAACCCTTGTAGAAAAAAATCTTTATGTATACAAGTACAAATTTAACGGTGAAAGAAAAGTGCCGAAAAAATTTAGTCGATGAAAAAGACCAGACGATATGCGTTGAACGGATGTCACCATTCGTTTGAAAAGGCACCCCTACCTTATCTTGACTTAACCTCTTTTCGAAAGTAACTAATATGTTAGTGAAAAAGAATATCCTACCGCCCCTTGTTAAAATGATTGGATTTCCCCATATCCATAGAAACTAATATTATGAATGTATGTGCTTGTAAAACTCAGTAAATTTCAAAATAAGTTATTCCAAAATTCGCTAGAAAATGAAACAGAACTAGGGACTTTAATTTAATTCTGTCATTGAATTTGAATTTTTTTTAGCTTCTGTTTTTGAAACATGATAATTCCTGTGTAGCGATGGAACCATATTTTTAAATAAGTAAATTTATAATATTTATGCTCTGTAGATTTGTTTGGTAAAAATAAAAAATATTAATAAGAACACCGGATTATATATCTAACTGTTCTTTCTCTTCATTATAATATATATATATATATATATATATATATATATATATATATATATATATATATATATATATATATATATATATATACAGGGTGTCCATAAAGTTCGTGTGCACTTTAAAAAATTATAACTTTATTTGTATTTGCGATAGAAATAATCTGTAAAAATGTTATAAAGTTTAATGTACCTAGTTTTAAGTATAGCTAAAATAACTAATGTGATTTCAGGCATTACTGTAAATCAGTTGGCAAATGTTTTCCGTGAACTGCAAAATCGTATTACCCTTTGTATTGCTAATGATGGAGGACATGTGGAAACTTAAATAAAATTTCAATAAAACCTTAAAAAATATAGATTTACTTCTTTCTAATCCTTTTTACAAATTATTTCTATCGCAAATACAAATTAAGTTATAAATTTTTTAAAGTGCACACGAACTTTATGGACACCCTGTATATTGTAACTAGAGATATGACCTGATGAACCAGGAAAAATATATTTTCTGGGGAAATAAATTATAGTCATGGAACCTTTAGGTTGTCTCTTTCTTAATTTAATTAATTAATATTTGCTCTGATGTTACACTGAGCTCTCTGGATTACATCCTCTTTGGAATTATCCACACGGATTACCAAACCCTCCATTACTATATATATATATATATATATATATATATATATAAAAAAGGCAATATATGTGTGTGTGTGTGTGTGTGTGTGTGTGTGTGTGTGTGTGTGTGTGTGTGTGTGTGTGTGTAACGAATACACGGCCGCAATTTAAAATGGATTTGCACCAAAATTTACATGCAAATGCTCCAAGTTAGCGAAAAGGCCAAGACCGACTTTGCATTTCCCAACTCCCATCGATAGTGGAAATAATCGATTTTTTTAATGCTTCTATGGTAGTTTTCATGTAGTTTGCGGCCATTTTCTACTGGCCAGAGTGAGGGCCTATAGCTGGCTGCCACAAATAGGCAGGAAGATTCTATTGGCCAGCGTGAGAGCCAACAGATGACTGACACGAATGTTAACTCTCATGCAAAAAAAATCGATAGCTGCATTCGTCACAAGTGGGAAAAATTTTAATCTGCATGACACTTTACTCCAACTGGCTCATTCGCTTGCTTAAATTCAACGTTGATTCTGATTCTGATTCTGCAAAACGGCGTTGGGTGTGAAAAAGTATTTGTTGTTAACGTTCTTTTTTCATTCGGTTTTTCCAGTTACGAGTCCTTTTTTAAAGCTGATCGTTTTGTGTTCATTTTGTTTAGTTCTTTTTTCGTAACAGATTTAATGTTTAGTATAGAGCTTAGAAAACATTTGCAGCATCAGCACGGCAAAGGGCACTCCTTTAAAGGCAAGGAAGGGCAAAAATATTTTAAGTCAAGTGATACCGATTACTGTATGAGTCGTACGATTTTTGAATCAAGCGCCGGGAAACGCCGGGCCATGCTGCTAGTATATCTAGATAAAGATAAATAAGATTCGATAAAAAATTACCGTACGTGATGAAAAACTCATCTTAATAAAAACAAAGTTTTACCGTCCTGGGTATGACGATAAACTACATCCAGCAGCAAGGCCTCAGATAAGGAGGTTTTGAGGAGCATGGAACCACCTCTTAATTGTTTGTGTTCCCAAATCCACCCTGATCCGGGAAGGTAGCACCTGTTAGAGTCCCAGCTATGGGCAAGTAGTTAAGCGATCAAACTGGGGTCAAGACAATATGAAAGTGTAAAAATAGGTTTTAATACAGCAATACGTTTTTGTAAAAAAATTACCAGCAATAAATTTTTGAAGAAAAGATTATTACCAGCAATAAAAATCTTGTCGGTATTAAATGACCCATTGAGATGTTGATATGCCGTAAAACAAATCAAATCAAACAAAGTTTTATCGTCAAAATCTTTATTATTAAGAGAAACTTTTTCTCAAAGACATTTTATTTTTTTAATGTATTTTAAACATTAGGTATCGCTTTTTTCAGGTACCTAGTTAAATAGCAAAGTAGACTGGGCAATCTAGCTTTAAGTGGCAACCAGTCAAAGAGAATTAAATCACTGATTTCCAAACCATAGAGAGGGCAACGGGGAAACCTCTCCTTTCCCAATAAATCGAGACAGATAATAAAGAAAAGCAACCTGTGGAGGGCCATAATCGCCAAGGTTTTGAGGGTACATGGAATTAGAAGCTGTTGTCTTTG
Organism: Acanthosepion esculentum; assembly: GCA_964036315.1. Classification (NCBI taxonomy): domain Eukaryota; kingdom Metazoa; phylum Mollusca; class Cephalopoda; order Sepiida; family Sepiidae; genus Acanthosepion; species Acanthosepion esculentum. Next base: position 62,315,953 of record OZ038517.1, on the reverse strand, counting down.
TCTTCATAATAATGAAAGAATTTTCCTTAACTATTAATAGACACTGGTATCGGTTAAATAGTAGAGTAGACTAGATTTCTAGCCTTGCTTGGTAGCCAGTCTAGAAGAAGGAAAACTGAATGCGAAACCGTGGAGAAGCTTATGGGAAATCACTCCATTATCTTTCCCAAGAAGGCATAGCAATTCACAGAGGAAACTTTAGAGAGCTATGATCGCAGGGACATTGCTTTTCAGAATAGAAAGTTAAACTGGACTGCATTATATTCCCCGTGAAAAAATGTCAATTCACAGATAATAAAAAGGAAAATGTGGAGAGCCATGATCGCTTTTGTCTTGAATGGAAATGGCTTTTCGGATTAGAAGGGTGAAATGGACTCCAGTAGCTTTCCCAACAATGCATACCAATTCACAAATAATAAAAAAGGAAACTGTGGAGAGCCATGATCACCTACGTCCTGAAGGGAAACGGCTTTTCAGAATGGAAGGGTAAACTGAACTGCATTGTCTTCCCCAAGAATTCATGGCAATTCACAGATAATAAAGAAAAAGGAAACTGTGGAGAGCCATGATTGCTTACGTCCTGAAGGGACATGACTTTTCAAAATAGGAGGGTGAACTGGACGCCACTATATTTCCCAACAATGCATGACAATTCACAGATAATAAAAAAAGGAAACTGCGGAGAGCCATGATTGCCTATCTCCTGAACGGGCATGGCATTAAAGAAATGCTAAAGTGAATCTTATGGAGAAATGGGCGAAAAACTTAAAAAAGAAAAATCATTATATGTTTGTACGTTTCTAGGGTCGATGAAGGATCAAAGATTTCGTGAAGGGGTCGAAGATCTAAATAGTTTGTGGGCCTTAACACGTTTAAACAAGACCGTTGCCGAGGTCAGTTAAATTCTGACCAGCGAGGAAGCAAATCGACACTGGCCATTCTATGGTACTTAACATGTTGACCCCTAGAACTTGACGCCCGAACACTTCAAGTTGAATCCACCAAGGTTAGTACGTACTTACCACTTATAAAATCCTAACTCTTCTGCTACCGTCAAGTCAAAACAGGTACACTTAATCGTTTGAAATTCAGTGCTTTGGTGTTGGGGGGGGGGGGTATTTTTATTTTTTCCCGACGCGCAAGTAGATAATATGAGAGATGCTTAAGGAAAAAAAATCTGTGCTGAACGCCGAGGACAAACGTTAAATTCTTCAACCAAGAAAAACTAACAGAAACGAAAACCAGAAGAGGATTTCGGCCGCAAATCTTAAAGAATACGGATTTTATAAGCATACAAATAAAGACACAAGGCGAAGAGAAATAAATTCTTGCAAAGGATCGCTCAAAACAGCTGAATATTCATACTGTCTGGAGATTAGCATTGAATGTATATGTAGATACTGAGCTTAGAATAATCTGACAAAGGGCTATAATTTGGAATCAGGCTCGCCAAACTAATTTGTTACATATGGATCTAGGGCAGGCGTCCACGCTATACGACAACGGGCAGATAATTTGACCATGATAAAAAAAAAATCTTCCTGAGTTTCTACCGTTTCCTTCGAAGAAAAATTAGTATATTGTACAACATGAATTTCCGGTACTCAGTTGAAATATTTGAGCAGTATTTTGTGTACACACACACACACACACACACACACACACACACACACACACATACATATATATATATATAACGTAAATCATTCAAACGAAAAACAAATACTGAAGCTAATTATACGGCGAGAATCACTCTCACAATTAGCTTCAGTATTTGTTTTTCGTTTGAATGATTTACGTTACATAAATTGATTACGCACTACAAAATTGACATATATATATATATATATATATATATATATATATATATATATATATATATATATATATATATATATATATATATAATAGGAGTTTAAAACAAAAACGTTAAAAATAGCTACACAATAGATTACGTGTTTCGGCGGTAAGTTCTGCTACGGACAGTGAAATTATACTCCATGTGTTCTTATCTTATACCTGTGTGTGTATATATATATATATATATATATATATATATATATATATATGGGGGAAGGGGGTATATATATATATGTGAAGGGGGATATATGTATATGTGTGTATATATATATATATTTGTATTAATTCTAAATGTATGTATATATATATATATATATATATATATATATATATATATATATATATTGCATCTAGCATGAAACAGACTGTCGCCTCTAAGTGTTGACTTCTATGTTCACTTTTATATTTACACACACTCTATCTCTGATATTGAGCACTTTATCCCATAAATATAGCACACTTTAAGACTATATTTCTTCATATATATATATAGATATAATATATATATATATATATATATGCGCGTGTATATATATATATATATATATATATATATATATATATATGTGTGTGTGTGTGTGTGTGTGTGTGTGTGTGTGTGTGTGTGTGTGTGTGTGTGTGAATACGTACAGGGTGTCCCAAAAATGTACTCACTCGTTAAATGACAATAAAAGCAGTGTTTATTGACCTGCAAACAAGATTAACATTTTAGACTAAATATTAAAATGGAATTAATTGTATCATAAATCAGAAAAAAGAAGTTATCAAAAATGAGTATGTAGTATGTGTATATGTGTAGATATGTATGTATATATGTATGTGTTTGCATATATATGGGTATATATATATAGAGAGAGAGAGGGAGAGATATGAGTGTGTGTACACATATGTCTTTATTATATATGTGTGTATATTGTATATCTGTGTATGTATATATGTCTGTATGTATATCTATATATACATATATATACATTTATATATATACGTATCTGTGTTTATGTATATATGCATGTGTATATATACTGTAGCGGACAAAATGTTCAGAACGGCATTGTTTCCGTCAGAAAAGTAGGTATAAGTTTTTATCAAAGTTGTTTTATATTCTATAATTTTTACAGACAATAAATACGATATTAATTGTTACTGTCTGAGATTTCGGTGTAATTTGAGAGGATAATACAAAAGTTATGTATGATTTAGAGATTTACTGCAAAACCCATGGCGGCCAAAATGGTCAGAACGGTTGAAAAAATAACAAAATAATAAAAAATGACAGAGAATACTGGAATTATTTAATATTTAGTGTGAAGCCCTTTAGCTTCAATCACACTTTGACATCTTCGACTGCATGAGGAAATTAAATTTTCAATTTCTTGCTGGGTGATCTTATTCCATTCTTCCTGAAGGACATTCCATAATTGCTAGGCTGTTTTAGGATTTCTGGCCTTCGAACGTTCTCCTAGAATATTCCACACATTTTCAATAGGATTGAGATCTGGGCTTTGAGCAGGCCAATCCATAAAAATTAACCTTTTCAGCCTTGAGGAAGTTCATGACCACCTTAGCCTTGTGACATGGGGCATTGTCCTGCATGAATATGGGTGGTCGCTTAGTTGAATTTCTCAGCACAGGCAAGACATGATCTTTTACAAGTTGTTTATAAACTCCTGCATTTACCTTTCCATGTAATCGCACCAAAGGACTCACACCATCTCCAGATATCATCCCCCAAACCATGACACTTCCTCCACCGAATTTGACACTAGTCTTAAGGCATTTAGGCGACAATTTTTCACCTACTTTTCGACGAACGTACCTTTTCCCATCTGAGCCAAATAACATTAACTTAGATTCATCACTGAAATGCAGCATTTACCATTTTTCTTAAGACCACAACACATGTTCGGTTGCAAAGGTAAGACGACACTTTTTATTCTTGGAGAAGATCAGTGGCTTCACTGCAGGTGCTCTTGCTTGTAGGTCATGTTCAACTAAACGACAAGACACAGTTTTTCGAGATAAAGTTTTCTTCAGTACAATGCTCATTTCCCGAGAAACAGCAGCAGCAGTTTTAAATCTGTCCTTTTTAACCAACTTTACCATAGCACGATCTTCTCTCTTGGTCGTTTTTCTTGGCCTACCTGTAGACTTTCTTGCTTCACACGAACCAAAATCATCAGCAGACCTTAAGAATACCGCGAACAACAGTTTTGACTTGTTAACAATCTTTGCAATAGACCCAATACTTAAATTATCCTTCTTTCGAAGCTTAATAATCTGCTGACGAATTGGTAACGGAGTAAGTGACATTATATTCACAGAGTACACTGCAGATATTCTTACTAATGTTTAGTAAACGAACCGTCACGTAAACAAATTAAAAAAATTAGAGTTCGCCGGTTAAATATACTAAAACACGGAGTAAAAGCAACCGTTCTGACCATTGTGGCCGCCATGGGTTTTGCAGTAAATCACTAAATCCTCCATAACTTTTGCATTATCCTCTGAAATTACACCAAAATCTCAGACAATAACAAATAATATCGTATTTATTGTCTGTGAAAATTATAGAATATAAAACTACTTTGATAAAAAATTATATCTACTTTTCTGATGAAAACAATGCCGTTCTGAACATTTGGGCCGCAACTGTATGTTTGTGTGTTTATATGTTTGCATGTATATATATATAATGTGTGTGTGAATATGTATGTCTGAATATATATGTGTGTGTTTCTGTGTGTGTGTATAAAATAAAAAATATATATAATAAAAATTTTAAGGGTTTTAAAACGTTTTATAAGTTGTTTTTTATATTTACATTTATTTATTATATATTTACTTTAGTAATGTTACTAATTTTATATTAAATTAGATTAAGTTAGCTCCCTTCCATTATATAAATAATTAATAATTGATAATCCACTATTCTAAAATAAAATAAAATTAATAATTCATAATTAATATTTATCTTTAATCTTCATATGGCAATACCGTTTATTTTAGTTGCTAGATTTAATGTCATGAGAAATATAGTTATTTTTTTAAAAGAAGTTTTTAAAAAATAACTATATCCCAATATAGATAGCGCTCAACTACACCCGTATTACAGTAAACTGGTATATTTTCAAATTGTTCATAAGTAACGGTCAGTACACAATGGCACCTGAAGATTGCGTTTGGCATGAAACTCGTGTGAACGCTGTGGGATAATACGTATATTTATTAATATATATACTTTATAGATTTGTTCTATAATATCGAGCACTGTTTCAATAACACCAACACTTTATGTACAATTTATATATATATATATATATATATATATATATATATATATATATATATATATATATATATAATTTAAATAAAAACAGACCACTTTAAGGTTCCATGTAATAAATTATTTCACTACAGCCCTTTTAAAGGACTGCGGATCATCAGACTTTACTTCCAAAGGTTGAAACGAAACATGAAAAGAAATTTACACATTTTTGACGGGCAGTATTAAGCATATGTAAATTAACGAAGTTAGGAAGTGAGGGGGGAGAGACATAAGTGAGTTAGATGTAATTTAATATTTCTATTCTTTTATACTTAATATTACTTGAGGAGGTCCAGACATTGACACATTTAATCGGTTAACTTAACGGAAGTTATATATTGATATAGAAGGGGGAGAGGAGAAAAAAGACCTAAAAAGAAAAAGAGAGAAGGTGTCACTAACTTTCTTTGGAATGAACAGGCTCAAAATAGACGCTGTCGTTTTGCTTTACTTTGAAAGTGTTATTTTGGGGGTTCATAAATATTATAATGTTTGATATAAATTTGAATGTTTAAACAGTCTACAAGGAATTTAATTTTATGTTTGTTAGCGATTTTAGTTTTTTTAAACTTTATTACAAAAATTTTGGGGATTTAATATGAAATAGTCGATTAGAAAAAATATTCATAGAATGTACATTAAAAGAATAACATTTTATTTTTAAAAATAAGTTTACTTCTATTTGTAATTGATTATTAAGGTGACATCTCTATCAGTTTGAATTTTATTCATGAATTTAATTTGTGACTGTTTTTAGGTGGGTAATTTCTTTTACTTAAAGTTTAGTTTTTAAGTTAATATGGAGTGATATTTGAAGGTAATATTAGAGATATATTGTATACACACCCATGCAAGTTTCACATATACATACGTTCCTTTACATGTGCAGTCACTCATACAGGTACACATGTACCGATATATACGGGTAATTTCATGTATTAATACCTACATATTTTAAATGTTTATGCATACTTACACTTATATATATGTGTACTTAGAACTTCCCTAAAAGATTTTACAGCTAATATTAGGTGATGACTTTAGTATTCAAATATAAAAAAATCTTTCCAATTTAAATATTTTATCATCAATAATGATTATTAAAGTGTAATACATTTAAATTTAAATTAAATTATCAATTTAAAAATTTACCTCCATATTATAAAGAATTTTAAACTCACAATTCCAATTGGAGAATATTAAAGGAGAAAATGGGGTAAAACATTAATAACAGAACTGTACGTATATATATATATATACACCCATATGTTCGTGTATGCAAAAAACATCAATATTCAAACGTATTTACATTATTATATTTCACCCACATTCTCCCATATTATATATACGATCTCACAAATTCTTATATTTATACATACATACATACATACATACATACATACACAGATTACCCATAATCCCATATCCATGGCACGACACACATGTACCCATATATACATACACCCACACACACACGTACATATATATACACACACATCGACACATATACATGTACCCACATACCTACACACATACATATATACACCCATATATACACACAACTACATATATTTACAAATAAAAAACCAAAAGCCTATATACCTACAAGTATATATACATTCATATCCATATCCATACCCGCCCACTCCAAATATGTGTTCACAAATACAACACATGCATGCCCATCTTTCCATATAAAAGCATATACATATACATATCAAAAGACGTATCAATGTTCCAGTTCGATTACATAATTAAATACATACAGTTACGTGTTCGCATTCATGTGTGCATAGCAACATCTCCAAAAATAAAAAACAAAGATCATGTAATATTAGTCTTCCTATATAGTTACTTCTAAATATATTTCGTTAGATTGAGGTTGTTCTTATGTCGGCATTTAAAAATTAGTTCATTACGTCTGTTTAGTAATACATCCGGATCCTTATGCTTTATTATGAGGATCTTTTCTTTTAGACATAAGTCGCATCTGTCTCTGAAATTTATTGGAGTTCTGGCTCTCGAGATGCTTTTCCACTTTATTTGTGTGGTTAAGCCACCCTCCAACAAATCCCAATAATGCTTTGACAGTGCCGTTTTGTTCTTTTTAAATTTATCTTTGAAGGATATATATATATATATATATATATATATATATATATATATATATATATATATATATATATAATATTATTATATTGCTCTATTCTTACATTGAGCTCTCTTTGGATTAATGTCCTCCTTGGAATTATCCCTACCAATTACCATTTGGTATTATATATATATATATATATATATATTAAGAATAAATCGCTCTACTTAGTGTATTGAGCATTTGGCGATTTGTTTCGTCTTGTTTTGATGTTTTTCTTTCTTTCTTTTTTTGTTTCCAATTTTTTCCTCGGGTACCGATTTGTCCTGATATATTTGCAAGTTGAGCTATCCGAGGTTTTCCAAACGAGTACTATATATATATATATATATATATATATATATATATATATATATATATATATATATATATTGTAAATATTATTTTTAAATTTAATCTAGGCTCTACTTGTGTATCGAGCACTGTTTTTTTTTTAATAAACAGAAATGCTAAAGAACTTCGGATCATCAATCTAACCGTCCTTTCCTATTTTATCAATATATTTGCAGATATATTGTGTGCATATATATATATAGGGACGACACTTGAATATGTCTGCCTGACGATTGCTCTAGCATTAAACAGACTGTCGCCTCTAAGTGCTGACTTCCATGTCCACTTTTATATATATATATATATATATATATATATATATATATATATATATATATATATATATAACTTAGTTGTATTGATGTGATGTTGGAGACTCTAGATTGCAAGGGCGTGAAACCCAGGGTCACAAACTCACATCTATCCAACTAAATATGTTAGCTCTATCACTGATATTGAGCGCTTTCCAATAAGTACCCGCATATATAATATATAAATAATATATATAGAAATTATATATATATATAAATTATAAACACACACACACACACACACACACACACACACACACACATATATATATATATATATATATATATATATATATGGCCTGGAGATTGCGTTCAAGCATGAAACAGTCTTTCGCCACTCGGTATTTCGAATTAAGATTAAAATAAGCTAATAATCCGCCAATGATATCTCCGGTGAGTATATTTTAATTTGAAAAGATTTCAGATAAAAAGAATTACATTGTAATGACAGATGGTTAAAATGACGTTAAAATCAGCCATGTTTATTGATTTCAAAACGAGACTTTCTGACAGCCAGTTTTGAAATAAAGAAAAGCATCTTCTGTTTGTTTGTTTTTTTGTTTTTTGAATTTTAATCTTTTCACCCCAAGCAAAGCAGGAATGCCATTCGTTCGCAGGGGGTTACAGGGAATGAAAGTGAAAGAGAAGACTGAGAATAGGGAAGATTGTGGAAAGGATAAAAGATGAACGGGGTTCAAGAAGGTAGAAGACGGCGATTGACGTTGCATTTAAATTTTTGAAGATTGTATTTATCAGGCAAGCAAGTAAACGGAAGGGAGTTCCACAGGAGGGAAGTGCGAGAAAATAAACTATTGGAATAGAAGTGGCGGTTAAATTGAACTATTTCAACAGTAAACAGGTGGGACCTAGATGCTTAAATTCATATAGTCCTGGCACCAATGAAAAAAGCTCGTCAGAACAGTTGCCATGAAAATATTTGTAGAAAAGACAGAGGGAAGCCACGTCACGTCGGTGAGAAAATGACTGATGTCGAGATGCCAAATTAAAATCGATTGCATCTTTGGATTTTATCAAAAACTTCAAGATGAGTTGCAGGAGCCACACACCAAATATGGCATCAGTATTCAATGCGCAGACGAATGGTGGTTTTGTAAATGTACACAGTGACCTAACTTGCCTTGCAGTAGAAGCAGCTATTGATTCGATGTATTTGTTCCACTTCAAGTTGAAAACGTGAGGCCAAGAAGATTCGGTATTTTGCTCTGCAGGATTCTATCATCAGTTTATTGGAAGTATTAAATTTAATTTATTTCTGTTTTCTAATTCTTCCTCACCCAATAAACCTTTTTGTCTTAGTAGCTTTACTGCCTTGCTTAGAAGATACATAGTAACAGATTCAGATAGATAGATAGATAGATAGATAGATAGATAGATAGATAGATATGATCAGAGTGAGATAGATAGATAGATAGATAGATAGATAGACAGACAGACAAACATCAGAAAGACATAAACAGATATATACTTAGATATGAACATAATGAAATAGATAGATAGAGAGAGAGAGAGAGAGAGAGAGACAGGCAGACAGACAGAGAGAGAGACGCACAGCCTGAGATTACGAATATCTAAACAACCTTTTAAAAAGTCATCGTATCGGACATTCGAGAAAAAAATTTTATCGTCAAATTTGAACTTTTCTTCACTTGGCAGAACTTCGTAACCTAACCGGTAAGGCAGCTGTTGCGTTAAGGAAATGCGTTGGGTTGCTCTGCGATGGCTTCCTAATTTATTTACCCATCTTGCCGTTGACAGACCTTCTGAGAAGTTACGGTAAAATTCAACTGTGATTTAGATCGAAGAAATGCGCATTGGAAACGTAACCATTTTGGATTCCAATACACCTTTTAGAAAATAGAGATCGGAAAAAAAAACAAGCCTATTAAATGTGTCAAAAATGAAGTCTGTGCAAGATTCACAAGACAAATTATAAAAATCATTTGCAGCTTTATAGCACTGTGCTTAACTATAGATATTTTAAGGGACGACACTTGAATATGTCTGCCTGGTGTTAAATCAATTCCCCTTTGGCAATAAAAGGGTGAACACCCCTTCTCCTTGGCGTAAGGGGTGCGTATTTTGACTGTAATCAGATAGTAGTGTCACTTGGTTAATCAAGCGTGTGTGGGAGTCAATTTACTTAATGACAACGACCAGGCGACCATCTTATATTGTGGTCTTCTATCACGCTTAATTTTAATGCTAGTTTTGCAAAGAACCGCAGTATCTGAGGCACCCAGTGAGGATCATGCCGACGCTCACAAGACTGCTGAATTTACTTGCATCGGAGTATATATTCCAAATACGAAGTGTCCCTTATTAATTCTTTAGAAACACACATACACACACGTGCGCATATACACACACACACACACACACATATATATATATATATATAAAGTACAGTGTATGTGATTGTGTTTGTGCATGTGTCTGTCTAAGCAACTCCTCCACCCCCACTAGTCTGATTTCAATGATTCATAGTTCATTCAAAAGCCCTAAAAAAGTTAGGAGCAGGGAACGATTTTCGTTGAGCTCAGATTCAGGCTTGCCAGATTATGCGAGCTTAAAATATATATTAATATATTATACTAGCCATTATCGTTGCTTTCATGGTTCGAGGGGAGTAACTCTTATTTTCCTTTTGTATCCAAAATTGCAGTGCACTTTTTATCATAAACTAGCTTAAAAGCCGCCCTATCAGGCGGTATTTAAGCTAGGTCATGTGGAGGACTCTTGGTTTGGCCATCATCACAATAGCTAGGGAAGAGTAGATGCGGTAGGCAACAATAAACTACAGAAGAACTCAAAATTGATCGCTGCATTTAAGTATTGAATTAATGTTTAAGCTTACTTTTTAAAAGTTGAACGATAATTCTTCTGCTGCCACTTACTTTAAAGACAATTTGATGTACGTAGGTCCTTATTTTCTGTACAAACAATTATTTTTATTTCATGGGTGACAGAACAGGGGACAATTTATAAGTTAAATTAATATAGTGTAAAGATGGGAAAATAAAAATTAGAATTAGTTATACATTGAACATATGAAGAGTTAGAGAAAAATAATAGATAATTTAGTAAATCCTATATAATGGAATCTGTATGAATAAATGTGCAACAAATTCTGAGATCAAAAAACCCTAATTCTTCTTTACAGTAATTTATATACTAAAAGCTCAATATATGTCTTATATATTATCTACTTCTAGGCAATATCACTCTTCAAGTTTAACTAATTTGCATATGGATTTTTAAAAGTTTATTTCATTTTTGTTAACTCTCCGTCATTACTGTTCTTTTATTCAAGGATTGTTTTGATTTCCATATCAAAAATAGTTCTGTTTAGGAATATCATCTTATATAGTGCAGTAAGTGTTTGAAATTTGCATTTTACTTCAACAAGTTGGCATCTATTTGTAAAACTTTCATTTATGAATGAAATGTTCATTTAAAATTTTTGTTTCAAAGATTTCAAGTAGTGAATATATTTTACTTTGCGAAGCGATAGCGAACGGGCGAAGCCTGCTAGTATACATATATATATATATATATATATATATATATATATATATATATATATATATATATATATATATATATAGATAGATAGATAGATAGATAGATAGATAGATAATGTTTCATTCAATAATATAAACATATTATGTCTACTTATTTTTATACTGTTCCTTTCCCGTTGTCTAATCTGTTTCTTGGTGTTAAGATGAAATTCATAAAGAAAGGCGTCGTAGTTTTTGTTAAGCCGTGTACTTTCGATCTTTTCGAAGATCATCTTCATGGTTATATTACAAAAACAGACTAATTGTAAATGTGATAAAATCTGCATTTTGAAAATACGAAAATGTGGCACAAGTTCAAAAGTGGGGGATAGGGAAGGCTGGTCTTCAGTCTGGCTTATCTTAAACTTAGCTAGCCACAATCACCAACCCAGACACACCCCAGTATTCCTTACACGAAAACAACACATTCTTAATTACCATTCTTACAACAGTCACCATAATACCTCAAGTCTCTATGAAGTCATAACTAGTTACCATACTATAATTTGAATTAGAATAAGAATTAAAACTTTTAAAAATGAAATCATAATGAATATTTACAATGATTATAAATTTCTAAAGCCCAAAATAGTGTTAGGAGAGGAAAGTAATATTTATTCCCGGTAATTTATAGGAAATATGGCACAAAGCGGGAAGGAGGAAGGCTGATTTTCAATCTGTCTTGAACTTATTGTAACTGCGATAAAATAACGATTAACTCACCCAAACAAACAATAATATTCCTTACACCAAAACACTACATTCTTACTTATCATTCTTACTACAGTCACCATAATACCTCAGTATCTCTATGAAGTCCTAACTGTACAATTTGTCTTTTAAAAATGAAACCCCAATGAATATTTAGAATGTTTACAAATTTCTATACAAGAAACTATACAAAATAGTGTTAGAAGTGGAAGGTTCATCAGAAGGTTACCATGAAAGTATTTATAGAAAAGGGAAGCTACGTTACGTCAATGGGAAAGTGACTGAAGCTGATAGGCTAGGTCAGGACTAATAACATTGCAGATTCTTTTTTGGGATTTTATCAAGAATGTCTAAATATACAGCAGCAGCCCCAGACCCGATGTGGCAGCAATATTCAAAGCAAGGACGAATGGTAGACTTATATTTATATCTTGGTCAGCCTATGAACTTTTCAGCCGAGCCTCGTAGATTTAAAAAGTCTTTAATTAAAATCCAAACCAAAAATGTTTGCACTAGAACATCTTTAAAATTTAATGTCTGGCTTAGCCCCACATTTTAATATCAAATTTAAGGCCGTCCCCTTACTGGGATAGTGATATAGTTGTGGAAGCATGGGCGTTTCCTCAAATAAGTGGGTCTTCTATGTGCCTTATCTCTTCTTCTATGAGCCGTGTCTCTTCAGGACGTTGGCGATCATGGCTCTCCACAATTTCCTGTCCTTTGTAGCTCTTAATAATTTTTTTTTTATCTCTCCTAAACATTGTTCCGCCATCCATTTACTCAAGCTCTTTCTTCTTTTATATGCTTTGTCCCTTCAGGACGTTGGCGATCATGGCTCTCCACAATTTCCTGTCCTTTGTAGCTCTTAATAAATTTTGTCTTTTTGTTATCACTCTTAAAACCTTGTTTCACCATCCATTTACTCAAGCCCCTTCTTCTTCTTCTATGTGCCGTGTCTCTTTAGGACGTTGGTGATCATGGCTCTCCACAATTTCCTGTCCTTTGTACCTCTTAATAATCTTTTTTGTTTTTCCCCTGCCATCCATTTACTCAAGCTCGCAAGGTAGGTTATGCATTTTTTCTCTGTCCCCCTTGCTGTCAATCGCTCCTGTGAGTATGAAATTCTCCAAGCACTCTTTCCTCATTATGTGTCCTAAAGATTTTAGTTTCCTTTTTATTTCCATTTTTTTTTTCTCTAAAACTTTGTCGTTACTCACATGTTTGGCCCATGGTACCCTCAGTATGTACAACTGCATTTCTGTTGCTTCAATTCTCTTCTTCATCTGTGAGGAGATGGTCCAGCATTCACTGCCATATGGGGGACTGGCATTACGTAACAGTTCAATACTCTTTTCTTTGTTTCTAGCGGTATTTATGTGTTTTAATACTTTGCTTAGCTTTTAGAAGGCATCTTTCATTGTCCCAATGCGTGTTCTGGCTTTGGTGTCGCACTTTCCGTCCTTCCCAGATATTTAAATTGTTGTACTTTCAAATAAGTGGGTAAAAATTAATATACGAACAATTACGTACAATTAACAATATATTTTATTACCTTGGCAAACTAAATAGGTCGTTTCTAAAAGAGGTGAATGAATGTATGTGTGTGCGTGTGTATGTGTATCTGTGTGTGTGCGCGCGTGTGTGTGATTTTTTTTTCGTACATACATTTGCACAAAGTTCCCATGAAATTATGAGTGACTTACATTTTCAGAGTTTGTTGTCGGTTCGCTAAACTTATTAGATATGCCAGTGTGCTATCAAATAATACTTAGTTCATTTGCATGCTGTGAACTATTGTTTTCAAGGTGACATGTGAACTAAAAGGTACCCCAGAGGGGGGAAGCAAGACACATCCTCTCTCTTAGGCAGCCTGTGGCTACAAAAAAAAAAAAAAAAATTAAACTTTTTTCCCTTTTCACTTTCGTTTTGGCAACGCCATCTAGCGATCGTTAGCAGAATCTCTTTGGCGGACAAGTGGGGTAATCCCAGTCTTGGCAAGAAACTAACCGAAACTTCATGGAATTGTAAGAGGTGCTACTATACTACATTACTTGATACTCAAATATTAATTGATACACTTCGGAGATTGGCGCAATACAATCTTCCTAATTGTTATGTACTCTCACCACGATTGTGACGCTACCACTTTCTGTCTTTTACGTGGCATGCCCCTTCAAGATGTTGGCGATCATGACTCTCCACAACTTCCTATTTATGTTGCTCTTGTTGATATTCTACTCACACAATTTCTACACTTAGGAGATTGGCGCAATACAATCTTCCTAATTGTTATGTACTCTCACCATGACTGTGACGATACCACTTTCTTTTTTATGTGACATTTCCCGTCATGACGTTGGTGATCATGGTTCTCCACAACTTCCTATTTATGTTGCTCTTGTTGATATTCAAATCAAACAATCTCTACACTTGGGAAATTGGCACAATACTATCTTCCTGATAATTATATATTCTCACCATGACTGTGACGACACCTCTTCTTTTGTGTGACATGTCTCTTCAAGAATATCAATGGCTCTCCACAACTTCCTATTTTTGCTAGTTTTGAATTTTTGCTATTACTTTTCGTCCCTGTTCTACCACCCATTCATGTAAAATTACTAAGTAGATAACTCACTGGTTCAATATGTCTTGTGGGTGTTAAATTCTCCAGACCCTCTTTCCTGTTTGACATTTTCTAAATTCTTATATTCCATGTCTTGTCACCTCCATCCATTTGGATAGCCTCGTTCTGGATCAGAGGTTGACTCCGATTGATTGATTTGGTTTGATTTACCAACCATCTTGGGAGGCAACATCGACGTGGTGTAATGGTTAGCAGTCTTGTCTCGCTAGATCAGTTTACAGCTGAATGGTGAGTTCGATCCTTACTGGGACTCCTTTTGTGACATGTCAACCCTCTTGAGACATTTTATGCTGAAAATCGGATTTTTTATTCGATAATACTTTGTATAATTCATGGAGTGTCGTTGAAAATAGTTCGTATGTAGGTGAAGTTGTCTGAGTTAAAGTTTGGTGTATAATTTAGTTTTCCTCAAGTAGGTCAAAAACATTTTCGAAAAGTTCCTTAAGGCTATTCATCTTATAAAGCCATTTATGGATCGAGGCAGATTCAACACAGGCCATCATAAAATGTTTTACTGTGCGTGTCTCCTGGCATACTGTTTATTTCGATGGATCTTCATCTTTGAGAAGGAATGAAAATGTAATATTGGCATGATCAATTCTGATTCTTGATAAGACTACTTCTCTTCGGGAAAATGTCGTGTTATGGTGTCTGGTTCCAAATGTAGATTTGATTTTGTACAATTTATTATTTAGGTGAGTATTCCATAACTCTTGCCACTTTATTTAAGATATATGTATCAATAGCTGTTTTGAAGTCTCTATGAGGGGCTTTTGCTTTTTATATATTAATTTTTAGTAACTTTTAGCTCCCATATCTGCTTTCCTATTTCTCTGGATCGCCTATTTGGCTACGGATCTAGAAGAACATGATGTGTTTTTGATGACCAAATATATTGATTTTGTTTAAAAGTTTGGTTATCAAAAGATTGGTTAAGTTTTTATACTTCAATGATGTAAATACAAACCCCGATTGTTATGTGTCTCAATAATCAAAGGCTACTCTGTGACCAGGGAACACAAATACGAGGGACTCTGAAAAGTACCCGCCCCGACTAAGGGGCCCTTTCAAAATAATAATAATAATAATAATAATAATTCGTACCTATTACCATTCCTCCATGCTTAGCATATTGCTGCCACATATGGTCCGGACCTTCTGCGATTTATCTAGAGATCCTTGATAAAATCCAAAGAAGAATCAGCAATATTATTGGTCCTGATATGGCATCTCGGCAGTCACTTTCCCGCCGCCATAAAGTTGCTTCCCTGTTCCTTTTCTATAAAAATACTTTCATGGCAACTATTTGGATGAGATCTTCGCTAAGGTACCTAGACTTAGGGGATTTAAGCGCAGTACTAGATTGGCGGCGAGGTCTCATCAATTTACGTTTGAGCTGGCTAGATGCAACTGTAAATTCTATGCTAACAGTTTGTTTTCTCGCACTTCTCGCTTGTGGAACTCCCTTCCGGCTCCATGCTTTCCAGCCAAATTTAATCTTCAGAAATTTAAATGCAATGTCAATCGCTATCTACTGTCCTCCTGATTACCTTTCTGTTGTTCTTGCTCCTTTGTAATTTCTAATTCTTCCACACCCAGTAACCCTTTCGATCTTAGCGGCTTTACTGCCTTGCTTGGGGTGAAATCGATTAAAAGAAATGTCTTATGGTAGGTCAGATGTTTGGAAGTGGCTCGAGATAAGAACTTCTCAACTTTCTTTACTTTTTACCCCCCTCTCTCTCTCTTCTACTATATTTCTCTTTCCCTTTGCACTCTTTCCCCCTTATTCTTTTCTCACTCTCTCATTCTCTCTCTTTCTCTCTCTCTCTCATTCTCACTCCTTTCCTCTTTTTCGCTCGTTCACTTTCATATCTTTTTCTCTCGCACTCTTTTCCTACTTCCTTTCTCTCATTGTTGCATCTGTATTTCTCTCTCTCTCTTTCCCTCTCTCCAATTTCTACACGCTTTCCTCTTTTCAACTCTCTTTCTGCTTTCTGTCCTCTCTCTTCTCTCCTTCACTCTTTCAAGTCTGTCTCTCTCTCTGGTTTCTTCTTTCTCCTCCCCCCTTTGCTCCCTCTCTCTTGCTTTCTTTCTATTTCTTCTCACTCCTTCTCTTGTATGTCCCTCTCCCTTTCTACTCATTCTCTTTTTCTTTCTTTCTTTCTTTCTTTTGTATGCCGTTTTCCTTTTCTACTCTCTTGACTTTTCTTCTCTCTCACCTTCTCTCTCTGTCATTTAGTCATTCTCTCTCATTCACTCTCCCTTCTCACTTATCTCTCTCTCCTTTTTCTACTCTCTTTTCCCTTTCTACTGTTTCTCTCCTATTTCTTCACTCTCCTCTTTATTGTCTTTATCATTTTTTTCTCTTTCAACTCTCTCTTTGCTTTGTTTTTTCTTTCTCTCCTTTTTCTATTCTTTTCTGTATCTCTCGTTTTTTTCTCCTCTTTCTACTCCTCTCTCCTTCTCTTGTATATTTCCTTCTCTTTCTACGTTTTCCTTTTTCTCTCTCCCCAATTTATTCACTCTCTTTTTCCCACTCTCCTTCTTTCTGCTTAGCATTGCTACTCCTCCTCTCTCTCCCTCTCTCTCTCTCTCTCTCTCTCTCTCTCTCTCTCTCTCTCTCTCTCTCTCTCTCTCTCTCTCTCTCTCTCTCTCTTCACTCATTGTTTATCATTTCCCTCCCCCCGTTGTCCTTTTTTTCCTTCCTTCTCTCAGGCCTATAAACTTTAGCTTTGCCTGGGCCACTCCCAAATCTTTACCCACCCTCTTCAGCCAAATACCGTATCGTCACTCGGTACAGATTGTCACAACACGAGAAAGATAATCAGCCGTCCGTATAGAGAGCTTAATTAGTTTTTTCTCGACTGATAGAATTAATCAAATAAGCGAACCGAAGTTGCCCGTAAAATTAAAAACAACAAAATGACTTGTGCACTGAATTGTTCTCAAAGGTCAAACAGTACACTGACAAAGTTGGGCACTTCACCGTGGAGCAGGGTTAACCAGTAACACTCTGCTACGAGCGGCTCTTGGGCCTTTTATTTGTTGAACTCTAGTATGTAAAAGAATGTGATTGGCACTGCTTTAATGCAGAAACAACCAAGCAAGTGACATTCATTTTGTCGTATTTACTCTGCTCCGCTCACCAGTGCAATTTTAAGATTGGGGGTAGCAAAATGTGCAAATATCTGAAAAGGGGGGTGATGAAGAAGAAAAGGTTCGGAAACACTGCCCGAGAGGCGTTCAATTTTATTTTAAATAGAAAAGAGAGCACACCGTGTAAACTTCATTAAAATATCTAACCCTAGAGTAGGGTGCCCCCAGAGTTCTTAGAGCATCGTCCCTTTTATCGAACACCAGTCATGCATATTACTCTCTCTTTATCCCTCTTCCCCTTCCCCCTTCCCCCCTCTCTCTCTCTCTCTCTCTGCTATGAACTTTCAAGGCGTTGATGACCATGGTTATCCAGAACGACTCTCTATGGCACTTGTTGGGGGGGTCTAATAATAAAATGATACTCCCCAAGAATAAATACATACATTCTACTGGGCATTAAATTGGGCATCGGTTTTAAATTGTTTTTAAATAACCCCATCGCTCTAAAATAGCAAATGGACATAAAATGGGGGATCGGTTTCTATTGCTTTTAAGTAATAAACCGAACCCTCTTAGGTCACTACGTATATTTACTGCGCATAAAATGGGGGATTGGTTTTGCATTGTTCTTAAGTAACAAACTGATCCCTCTAGAATATATGTCCCAAAGTAGTCGATTTCAAACTCTAGGGTCTATTACTATATTTCAAACTGAATTTAAATTGATAGGAATATTTTTTTTTATTATCAGTAAAAATGCTGAAATCGTCCATATTTCTTAGTCTGTCAACATCGTAATTTTCTTTATTAAAAAATCTTTCAAAAATAAAATATACCTTTAGGAAACTTTTATTTGAGGATTTAAATTAATCTGATTTGAAACAAATATTACTTACTTTTAGTTTAAACATTTTTAACGCAGTGGTGGGTGTTTTTAAGAGGCGTTGATATCTCTCTCGATAGACTTATGTTTGGGGATTTTTCTACGGTAGACAACTACTTCACAAATATAACATGAACGCCGTTTTAAATAATTTTTAACTACCCAGTAATCTTTAAAAATTAGGAAAATATTCTAAGTAATCTACTATTTTATTGAAATTTAGGCCCTTTGGCTTTACAGTCTTACTTATGAAGACGCTTTTGGGGAAATGTTAGAAAATTACCAGTAAATTTTAAACCGTTCCTATTTTGTCACATACAAGAAAATTAAAAATTCATTTTAAAGTACTGGGTGTCGCTATATTGTAGTAAGTTTTTCTATTTATGATTAGTAAACATAGTTTTTAATTAATAACAGTATCACCTAAACGGTACAAATTAATACAGAATTTTAAGATTTAAAACTTCATAAATTATTATAATAGGGTTGATACAAATTTTTTAAAATGGCACTTAGATTATTGATGTTATATTCAGCACCTCTACTCCGCTGTACTGGCTCTGGCGATAAACTATATCCGACAGAAAGGTCTTTGATCAGGAGGTTTTGAGGAACCACCTCTTAATTGCTAGTGTTTCCAGGGCCACCCTGACCCGGAGTGGTAGCATCTGTCAGGGTCCCAGCTATGGGCAAATAGTTCCCCGCCCAAAGAGGGTCAAAACACTATGAAAGTATAAAAATAGGTTTTAATAACAGCGGTAATCTTTTGGAAAAATTATTACCAGCAGTACATTTTTGAAAAAGAAAAATATTACCAGCAATAAAAATCATGTCGGTATTAAATAAACCATTGATATACCGTAAAAAAAATTAAAAGAAAAAAAATAAATTCCGGAGTGTCGTAGAAGAAACCTTTGTCTAATTGTTTGGTCCACTCGTCAGGGGATATCAGCAAATGTCTGCCAATTTTTTGTTTTCGTTATTTTTATGTTAAGTTAAAAAAATAATTTATGTGCGTTTTTCTTGATATTAGGTTGATTTTTATTTTTTGTATGTATGTGTGTGTGATATGTGTGTGCGTATGTGTGTGTGTGTGTGCGCGCGTGTGTGTGCGCGCGCGCGCCTATGCGTGTCTGTGCACGCTTGTTCATGTCAGTATGTGCGCATGTGTAGGATGCCGTGTTTATTTTTTCTTTTCATAGTCTACTTGTCTCTTTATGCATTCAACTAGGCATAAAATGGGTTATCGTTTTTAAATTGTTTTTTTAAATAATAACCCCCATCGCCCTAAGATATCAAATGAATATAAAATTTATTCCATTTCTGTCTTCTTTTTTTTCTCTCTCTCTCTGAGTGTCAAAAGATCATGTCGGCATTAAATAACCCATGTTGCGACGTTATTTCCGATTTTTGAAAGAATGTAAACAATTTTCGTAAAAATTCATTATTCATCGATTTTCTTTTCTTAAGACAATAGTGTTCATAATATATTTTATTTATAAAAGCAATTAGAAGCTTTTCTAATTAAATAATCTTAGCTTTTTATTTTACGATTCAAAGCAGATTTTCTCTAAATGGGATCATGTTTGACAAAAAAAAAATGATGATTTAAATTCTCCAAGGACTTGTGCTTATAACTAATATAAAAATTAAGTGGTACAAAAATGAATTTCTCGAAATTTCATAAAATTAAAAAACAAATGTAAAACAATATTTTTACCAAGATTTTCTAAAAAAAGAAACGTTTCAAAAATAATTTCATTCATTTGTGAATAAGTCCTGAAAGTTTTATTAATAGCTTTTCTAATTAATCTCTTAGTTTTATTGCTTGCAACAGTAAAATAAATAAGAGTCAGGTAAGATGTAAAAAGAAAAAACAAAATTGCCAAGATTTTCTAAAGAAAAAAAAAAAGAAACGCTTCAAAAATAATTTCATTCATTTGTGAATATGTCCTGAAAGTTTCCCTAAACTACGATAATTATTTAATTTTTACAAGAATTTCCAAATCGGTGTGTTTTAAAATGTAAAATGACCTACAATTTCATATACATTATTGTCACCCGTTGACGCATGAAAAACATAATTTTTAGCCAAAATTTTGAAAGTTTTACAAAGGATAAAAAAATATAATTTAATAATCAAAAGATCCTTTGCTCTTTCCTCTTAATAATAACAAAGATTTTGACGATAAAACTTTGTTTTTATTAAGTTTAGGGCATGTTTTAAAATCATGTATGCTTATTTTTTTGGCGAATCTTTGGAAGTCCCTCTATCACGCCAACCATCCCTGTCCCGCATCAAGGTCATGTGTGGCATTCTGTGTCATAACAAAGCTGGTCAATGTAGGTGGTTACTGGGCGACCAACCCGTCTTCCTCCATGGCTAGGTGTCCAGAGCAGTAGATCATTTGCTAGTTCTTGCTTTGCTCGCCAGCGGTGTCCTGCAAAGCGCATTCTGCATTCACGTAAGACTGTAGAAATCTCAGGGACGAGCTGTGATTTGGATGTTGTCTTCAAGAGATGTTTCGTTTGGTTTGGTTTGGTTTGGTTCCTCTTGTTTTACGGCATATCAACCTCAATGGTTTATTTAATGCCGACAAAATTTTTATTGCTGGTAATATTTTTTTTCAAAAATGTACAGCTGGTAATTTTTTTCAAAAATTTATAGCTGGTAATAATTTCTTACAAAGTATTTCTGTTATTATAACCTATTTTTACACTTTCATAGTGTTTTGACCAGAGTTTGGGGGTTAACTATTTGCCCATAGCTGGGACCCTAACAGGTGCTACAACCCCGGGTCAGGGTGGTCCTGAGAACAGCAGCAATTAAGAGGTGGTTCCACGCTCCTCAAAACCTCTTGATCAGAGGCCTTACTGTTGGATGTAGTTTATCGTCATACCCAGGACGTGGATGTAGTTTATCGTCATACCCGGGACTCGGATGTAGTTTATCGTCTTACCCAGGACTCGGATGTAGTTTATCGTCATACCCAGGACTCGGATGTAGTTTATCGTCATACCCAGGACGCGGATGTAGTTTATCGTCATACCCAGGACTCGGATGTAGTTTATCGTCATAGCCAGGACTCGGATGTAGTTTATCGTCTTACCCAGGACTCGGATGTAGTTTATCGTCATAGCCAGGACTCGGATGTAGTTTATCGTCTTACCCAGGACTCGGATGTAGTTTATCGTCTTACCCAGGACTCGGATGTAGTTTATCATCATACCCAGGACTCGGATGTAGTTTATCGTCTTACCCAGGACTCGGATGTAGTTTATCGTCTTACCCAGGACTCGGATGTAGTTTATCGTCTTACCCAGGACTCGGATGTAGTTTATCGTCATACCCAGGACTCGGATGTAGTTTATCATCATACCCAGGACTCGGATGTAGTTTATGGTCTTACCCAGGACGCGGATGCAGTTTATGGTCTTACCCAGGACGCGGATTCAGTTTATCGTCTTACCCAGGACGGTTCAAGAGATGTTAAAATATAGATCTCAACATACCAGTGTAGGTTCCATCAAGCTTAGACTCTTGGGTTAATGTCCAGGCAGTGGCACCATACAATAACACCACTTCTACAGTAGCTCGAAAGAATCTCTGTTTGAGGTTGTCTGGTAGATCAGATTTCCATATTCCAAGCTTTAGCTATGCGAATTTTCACGTTCTTTTCAGTAGAATTTATTTCGCTTCTAAGGTATGTAAAAGATTCGACAGATTTTTATTGATTCACCCGAGACAATTTGTATTGGAGCTGATTGGAGTCTATGAAAAAAGTTTTAAAACACGTCTAAAAACATAAGCAAAAGGTTAACTACAAACATAATAAAATGTCGGGACTTGACCAATCAGGGATGGTGGTGGTAGGGGTTAAATCATCTTACATTAACTTACATAATACGCGCACTCAAGCGTGTATTAGCGTCTAGGTTAAAAATCAATGACAAGGTATACTATGTTCGTCTCTCATTCTCTCTCTCTCTCTCTCAATGATGGTCCTCCACAGCTTCCTGTGTGTTGTTGCTAGTTTACAACTCGTTTTGACGCATATTTCTACATCTGGGCATGAAATGAGGGATCAATTTTCTAATGTTTTTAATTCATTTTAAGTAATAAAGTGATCCTTCTATGGTGATGACACACATTCGACTAGATATAAAATGGGTGACCAGTTTTTAATTGTTTCAAGCAATAAACTGGCCGCTTTATGACGACATATATATATATATATATATATATATATATATATATATATATATATATATATATACACGAGTGGACATAAAATTTATATTTTATATTTATTATTTAAAACTGATAATCCCTTTTATGGATTATCAGTTTTAAATAATAAATGGGTCCCTCTATGGTGACGACACATATTCAACTGGACATGAAATGGGTGTACAGTTTTTAATTGTTTCAAGTAATAAACTGACCACTTTATGGTATATATATATATATATATATATATATATATATATATATATATATATATATATATTATGAAATAGACTAAGTACGGCAATTATTTTAATATATTTTCTGTTCGTACGTTCTTTTTATAGATACGAATATTTAAGTAAATGCTCTGCTTATAATAAACAGTATTAACAACATTTAACGGCCTGAATGTCCGAGAAATTGTCATAGAAAATATGCGTGCTCCGACTGGAATGTTGTTAATATTGTTTATTATATACAGAGCATTTACTTAAATATTTGTATCTATAAAAAGAGTAACCTATAAACAGAAAATATATATATTGTCATCCACAGACAGTTTCGCAGTATCACACCTCATCCGATTGCCTCAAGTGCTTGACCCAAATTAATGGGGGGGGGGCGTGTATACACATACACACACACACACACACACACACACACACACATATATATATATATATATATATATATATATATATATGAAATAGAATAAAATTAACGTATTTTTATTTTTTTATTTTTTTTGTTTAAACGTTATTTTTTATGGTTACTCATATTCGAGTAGTAGTTCTCTTTTTATAAAACAGTATTTTATATGAATAGATAGATTGATAGATAGATAGATATGAACAGATATAGATAGATAGATAGATAGATAGATAGATAGATATGAACAGAGATATATAGATAGATAGATAGATAGATAGATATGAACAGAGATAGATAGATAGATAGATAGATAGATAGATAGATAGATAGATAGATAGATATGAACAGAGATAGATAGATAGATAGATAGATAGATAGATAGATAGATAGATATGGACAGATAGATATGTACAGACTGAGATAGATACAGATAGTCTCCTTACCTGTCCATATTAGCCACCTCGCCGTGGTGATGTCGGCAAACTCGTCTAATTACTGTGTTCGATCCTCACTATGTGACTCAGTTATCTAAAAAGAAAAGCTGCAAATTTGCTGATTTTCAAATCAGCATAAACCCTCTAAATATTTACCCGGGATCGAATCCCACCTCAGCTGTCACTGGTTGCTGTTTGTGTTAAAGTACAGGTCACAGGTCATGCCATTTTAGAGTACAGGTCAGTAATGAAAAAAAGAAATGAAGGTATTCCACCCGATCTAAAAGCGTAGGGACAGCGTTGTACTTTGTTGCCTTCCTGGTGTGTGGACCTGCCCTTTTTCATTTTGTCCCCTCGGGGATAGCCCCTAAATAACAAGTAACCTGGGTTCATTGACGTCCGTTTCACACCGGTTCATAAATTAAACTGCGTTGCTTTGGACGAACTTCACAGTAAAAAAAGAGCGGGGGGTGTCAGCCCTACCGCATTGCAGGGCAAGTTTAATCGGGGGTCAGCGGCCCCTACCTCTTATCCCCACGAATTGTACAAATGCGAACATTTTACACACCTTTGTTTTTGCACGTAGAACATCTTAAGATTGTTGTCAGTGAGAAGATAGATAGATAGATAGATAGATAGATAGATAGATAGATAGATATGATATGATATGATCAGAGATAGATAAATAGATAGATAGATATGAACAGAGATCGATAGATAGATAGATAGATAGAT
>OZ038517.1:62048503-62288503 GCA_964036315.1 Acanthosepion esculentum | reverse complement strand
TCTCTGCAAGAGCGTTCTGAACAATTGCAAACCCTCTATACATCCTTTGTTCAACCAGTTTGAGGTCCTGACCTCCTCTGCCGACAAGGCTGAATGCTTTGCTCGGAAATTTTCTCTCAATTCAACGCTTGACTCTTCCAGTGTACCCATTCCCAATTTCCCTCTCAGAACTGAGGCCCTTTTGAACGGGCTACACATATCCCCGTCATTGGTATTGGGCATTATCTCCAATTTAGACCCCCACAAGATGGGATACCAGCCATTGTCTTGAAGAAATGCGCGCCTGAATTGGCGCCCGCCCTCTCTAAATTATACAACTACTGCCTCAAGGAGTCTTTTTTTCCTGACTGCTGGAAGTCCTCATCCATTGTTCCTGTCTTTAAGAACTCTAGCGACCCCTCCGACCTTTCTAATTACCGTCCTATCAGTCTCCTACCCCTCTTTGGCAAAGTCTTCGAAGCCCTTATCAACACCGAAGTGGTTAACCACCTTACATCACATGATCTGCTCTCAGACAAACAATATAGATTCCGCTTTGCCCGATCCACATCACTGAATTTGTCTACCAAGCTCTCCATAATAACGGAGAAGCTCGCGCCGTGGCCATTGACATCTCCAAGGCGTTTGATAGGGTTTGGCATGCCGGCCTTCTTCGCAAGCTTCAGGGATATGGTATTACAGGCCGATTGTTGGACCTAATACAATCATTCCTGTCAAACCGTGAATTGAAGGTCGTTCTCAATGGATTCTCCTCCAGCTCCTATCCCACGAACGTAGGTGTTCCGCAAGGCTCCATCCTAGGCCCTACCCTGTTCCTTATATTCATAAATGATCTTCCTGACGCCATTGAATCCCAAGTCGGCATCTATGCGGATGACACCACAATTTACTCCTGCCTCAGAAACAAATCTGGTGCCGCTGCAAAATTAACCTTCGTCTCGAAAACGACCTTCAATCGGTTGTCAACTGGGGCAGGAATTGGCTGGTTAACTTTAACGCCTCCAAGACAATACTGCTCTCCATTAATCACCACAGGGATCCTTCCCTGTATCCCATTAGAATGTCTGAAGCTCAACTTCTCGAGAGCTCCTCTCTGCGGCTGCTCTGTCTCATGCTGTCTGCTGACCTGAGATTGAAAAAATACATTGAGTCGATTGCTTCATCCACCGCAAGAAAAGTTGGCTCCCTGTGCCGGGCCAGGAAATTCTTCTCCCCGGAATCGATCCTCCAAATCTATAAATCAACCATCCGCCCTTGCATGGAGTATTGCTGCCATATATGATCTGGAGCCCCTTCTCTTTGCCTCAAGGTTCTTGATAAGATCCAGAGACGGGTATGCAACGTAATTGGCCCTGATCTGGCATCTCGTCTGCAGCCGCTCTCTCTCACAGACGCACCGTCGCCACTCTCTGTCTCTTTTATAAATACTTCCATGGTAATTGCTCCGATAAGCTGCTATCGCTGGTTCCCAGGCTCCATGAATTCAAGCGTCCTACTAGGCTGGCATCCCGTTCCCACCCTTTCACCGTTGAAACTGTTAAATGTAGACGTCTCTTCTACTCCAATAGCTTCATATCTCGCACTTCACGCCTGTGGAACTCCCTTCCTTATTCCTGTTTCCCTGACAACTATAATCTCCAACTATTCAAATGTAATGTCAATCGACATCTCCAGTTGCCTTGAGCTATCCACTATCCTTCTCCACATCCTTTCCTCTAACACTCCTATCTGCTCTCGCTCCAATTCCTCTGTAACCCCTAGCGTGCTAGTGGCTTCCAGCCTTGCCTGGGGTGAAAAGCTTAAAAAAAACAATTATTTTTATTTCATGAATGACTTTCGCAACACTCCTGACACCAGTGTTATAGACAAGCGTATGGTTGCAAGACAGAAATACGACAACAGCAGAAATAGATTTACGTGATTTATTTCAATAGGAACGTGTGGTTTTGGGACAGCTACCTTGTGGTATAATTCATAAGCCGGCTGCCGATCCGGGTTGATCTCTCATAGTAGTTCCCACTGGTTGGCGTGGCGTTCCTCCTGCTGACTGTTGCTGACTGCCTAGACTAACCGTGACAGATCTCTTCCCCGGCCTCCCGTTGACTGCCTTGTACTTCCCCGTGTGACCCTTTTTTTATGGCGTTTTTTATGGCTTAACGGGCTCGAAAAACGACGCGAGTATAATTAGGAGGGAAGCATTTTTATTGGTCGAAAAATAGAAGCACTTTGAAATATTATTTTATTTTTCGACCGGAACTCGTGCGTCGGGCCTATGCGTAAACTACGATAATGGTCATTTTGTGACGGGGCCTTGTCCCGTTCACATCCGACTCTCGCTCTTGAGTATGTTAGTTTATTTGCCTGCAAATCAGCCGAGATTTGTCTTATATTATTTCATAACATCTTCTATTATCACAATGTGGTATATTTAATAACAAAAGTGATCGAAACATAAACAGAAAGAAATTAAAATAAAATCGGCTAGACTATATATTGTAACAAAACATATTTTTAAAAATAAATTTCTATTAAAAATTTCCAGCATTTTTCGTGCTTGCGCATGCGTGTTGCATCAAGCATCACTTTCGTTCGATGAACTCCAAAAGGACGAAACGCTTAACACGAAACATTTCCCACATTGTCATAACTTTTTCCATGAAATTATTCTTGATATATAAAAAATGATATGTTGTTTTGCCATAATTAACTAAAAATTTAAAATATTTATTCGCAAATGCGGCAATATTTGCATTTAAACGTAGTCTATGGGGAATAATTCTTGCAAAATTCTATGAGAGTTATTTCCCTTTGTAAACTAATGCGAATGCTTAAAAATAAAATGGATAATAATATGTTCATGGAGAGACAATATTGAATTTTTGTCTTTCATAGCGAACGAAACCTTCTCTCTTATCACCATATAACATTTTGTAGATTTTATTATAAATACAATGTTTCGGCCAAGTATCCTCAGTCCTTCAGCTGTACATTATTTTTGATAATTTTGTTTGATTTCTTTTTGTTTTCTAACAGATCACGACAGCTAATAGGGAGATGTGATTAATACTTTAATGTTTTTAAAAAATCTGTTTAGTATTATTATTGTTTAGGTAATAAGCATTATAACATAGCCCAAATAATTATGTTGTTAAAAAAGGAAATTTTGACAATATACGCATTTTTTTTTTTACTGGTTATTTTAAAACTTTTATCAAAAGCGACATTCTTGTACATGTAGTTATGGATAATATTATACATTAATTAGTAATCTTTTTAATTAATAACTATTTGTGCTCAGTTGTTGACGTTAACAGCAATCTGCTGACGTGTTAACATTTTGGAATAATGCAATAATAAAACTTAAAATTTTATCTCTCTGATAGATGTCGCGATGTTGAAAGGTGAAATAAGTTTGAAAAGTGATCAGAAGGGTTTTTAGAAGAAATGTTCTTTGTGAATTAGTTAAATAAATGTTTAGTTTAATATGAAAATTGTGAGAATGTGTTTGGTAAAATAGAAATTTGAATATTTACTTGATGTTTCAAGAAGTCTCTGTTTGATACTAAAATTTAGTTTTTGTACTTCTGAAAATAATTAAAATAAATCTTGCCGCTAAAAGAAACAGCAAATTTTGTTAAATAGAACTTAGTGAGGATGTTTCTTGAATTATGTCCTGAAGAGCTGAAAATATGTTCGGTAAACTTGTAGCTTCAGGAAAAACCTTTTTCTTTAAGTAATTTCTTGCTGGAAAAACTGTAATATCCAAGTTAAATTTCTTTGGCATAGCAGCGATGTGTCTGGCTGACTTTTCTTTCGTCTCACTGTGAAAGAGTGAATGTTCCGTAATGTTTGTAATTAACTTTCTGTTACTTGTAGTTGAATATTCGTAATATGTTAGTTTGTAATATTCTGTAATGTCCGTAATGTTTGTAATTAAGTTTCGTGCGTATGTGTATGTGTGCGTGTGTGAATATGTTTTCATAGCGTCCGCCCGCAAGTGATCAAGACGCGATTTCTTTTTAACAGCTACTTCTTCGTAAGCGTGTGAAATCACAAAGAAGAAGAGAAAGAACGAACTTGTGTCTGGTATTCAAATAATCAACTTTATCACGCGATAGTCTCCGAAGAAAGAAGCAGGAAATTTTGACTTGGTCACGAGATGAAAAAGACTTGTGCATGGGTGAATTGAAATGCCCACTTGTGTGCTTATTGACCAATCAGATGTCCAGGTTTTCTGAAAATATGTATGAAGCTGGATAAGCTCTGTGGTCCGCTTTTTGCACAGATTTGCACAAAAATCGACATTGATAAAGTGGGGTTCTAAAAAACGACAAATTCTGTCTCTCCGTCCGTGTGTCTAAAACCTTTCTAGCTCGGGCCACACTTGTTCTACATAGATATATACCTTTTTAGAATGAGGATGATCTCGGGATTTAAAATCTGTCCTTTATTTCATGCCCTCTATCTGTCCTGTGAGTATCAAAGCCCTCTTTCCACATTATATTCCCCAGAAGCCTCAAATGTCTCTTCTTGATGTTAAGTATTAGTTTCCTTTTTGTTTCCATTTTCTCCAAAATTTCGTCGTTACTCACATATTCGTCCTATGGTATCATCACCACCCTTCTGTAGAAACACATTTCTGCTGCTTCAAGTCTCCTCTTCATCTTTGAGAAGATCGTCCAGCACTCACTGCCATACAGGAAGACAGATATCAATAGTACTCTTTTCCTTGTTTCTAGCGAGATTTTTCTATTTCTTATTACTCTGCTTAGCTTTTTGAAGGCACCTTTGGCCTTCCCAATACGCCTTCGAATCACAATGTTACACTTTCCGTCCTCTGTTAAAACACTTCCTAGATATTTAAATTTCTGCATTTGTTTGATTTTAGTACCTCCGATTTGCAAATCCTTCTGCTAGCAACCATGAATTCTGTCTTCTTGCAGTTGATGTTTAATCCTTTCTTCTCGCTTTCCTTCACTACGTAGGAGGTTTTTTTTTAGGTTTCTTTCTGTCTGCTATCAACTCTGTGCCATCTACATACCCTATGTTGTCTTGTAGAATCGTCCATATTTTTCCACTCACCCCGTTAAAAGATAGACTATTCCATAAGAGCTAGTTTCGACCAATCAACACCACACATTGCGAAACTCGGCTTATTATTGGTCGAGACGACCCCAGAATGGTCTTGCCGCCAAAAGTCCAGGAGCCTGTTCTAACTTCTCAGAGTAAATAAAAGGACGAATCTCAGTCCAATTCACCAGTCAGTAATTTGCCTTCAGAGAGATTTCTATAGAGATCCAGGCGTGTCTACATCTTGACTAAAGGACTTTTCGCGGCAAGACCATTCTGGGGTCGTCTCGACCAATAATAAGCCGAGTTTCACAATGTGTGGTGTTGATTGGTCGAAACTAGCTCTTATGGAATAGTCAAAATCATCATTAACAAATCGCAAACAATTTTGGCGGTTTTTAACAGCTAAGTCTGTAAAAACAATTCTTACATAAGAATTGTTTTTACAAACCGTCTTGTAAATACACTTCTCTCAAAAGAATATCGACAAAAAATACCTAGACGATTAAACATTTATTTACTACATTAAACATTTTTTATGTGCCGTATCCCTTGAGGACGTAGGCGATCATGGCCCTCCACATCCTCCTGTCCCTTGTAACACTTAATAAGTTTGGTCTTTTTGTTATTTCTCCCAGATCCTGTTTGCTCAAGCCCATTATGCATATCACGCGTTGCTTTCCCCAGTCACTCTTTCCTTCTATGCATCCTGTGAGTATCAGATTTTCCAAGCCCTCCTTCCTTACCCCAGAAATTTCAACAGCCTTTTTCTTACGTTAAGTATTAGTTTCCTTTTTGTTTCCATTCTCTCCAAAACCTCATCGTTGCTCGCATGTTTGGTCCATGGTATCCTCAGCATCTTTCTGTAGAATCACATTGTTTCAAGTCTCTTCTTCATATTTGAGGAGATTATCCAGCATTCGCTGCCATACAGGAAGACAGATATCACGAAACAGTTCAATACTTTTTTCTTTGATTGCAATGAAATTTTTCTGTCTCTTACTGAGCTGCCATTCTCCTATATCTGACGCAGTTGTGTGCCAGAGCCTGGGTTTCCGCGAAGGGTTTCTTGATGTGCTCATCATGTAGCGTATCTTGGGCGTTTTAACCTGGCGGTCTCCATCCCTCTCCAGGTTAGACCACAGCCGATGTCCTCCAACTAGGTGGCTAGCTTTGGTCGGGAACATGTGGCCGTTGTAGTTCATCTGAGGAACCCTCCCGCTTTGGCAGATGACCTGCGTCGAATGGGTCCTTTTCCCAGTGGTCCTGTGTTAACACCACACCCTCACATGAGTTTACCTCGCCAGTTGAAGCGGTTTACCGGGGCATAGCAATTTGGGGCCATCACGTGAGAGATTTAGATGCTTCAGGACCACTGATACCCGTCCACTCGAAGGTAACGCTCTCTTTTCTCTCATTCTCCCGGGGTGGGAGGAATCCTTTTATTATTTGCATGGACGATATATATGTAACATCGATCATCTATGCTGGCTTCTGCTACTGCTACTGCTACTACTAATAATAATAATACTACTACTACTACTACTAGAATCTGAACTGTTGAACCAGCGGATGAAGAGGGCTACGCATGACGGACATGCTACAGAAGGCGCAACTCGAAATTATAACATTAATCAGCGGCATTCTGTTGCAGTTTCATAACTGGATTCTGCATATCTAATTCCATTATGTGCCGCAGAGGAAGGTCATTAAATCTAATTTATGGGTCACTTCCTGGCAAGTTGAGGTTCACCAAATTCAGGCCATCGGCACTTTCTTCTACTCTGATTTTCTTCCACCTCCAACCAACTCTTGCAAAGTCAAATGGCGATAGGGAATGGATGGCAGGAGCAGGTTTTTGGTGAAACTGGAAGCTTCTAGTCGTAAACCTGCACATCGGCGACGAATGTATTCGTCAACGCCATCATCATTATAAAGGAAGGGATCAGCAATTAAATTCTTGTATACGAGATCAAACCGACGACTCATAAACCCGAGATCAAACTGACGACTCATAAACCCGAGATCAAACTGACGACTCATAAACCCGAGATCAAACCCACGACTCATAAACCCGAGATCAAACCGACGACTCATAAACCCGAGATCAAACCGACGACTCATAAACCCGAGATCAAACTGACGACTCATAAACCCGAGATCAAACCCACGACTCATAAACCCGAGATCAAACCCACGACTCATAAACCCGAGATCAAACTGACGACTCATAAACCCGAGATCAAACCCACGACTCATAAACCCGAGATCAAACCGACGACTCATAAACCCGAGATCAAACTGACGACTCATAAACCCGAGATCAAACCCACGACTCATAAACCCGAGATCAAACCCACGACTCATAAAACCGAGATCAAACCGACGACTCATAAACCCGAGATCAAACCGACGACTCATAAACCCGAGATCAAACCCACGACTCATAAACCCGAGATCAAACCGACGACTCATAAAACCGAGATCAAACCGACGACTCATAAATCCGAGATCAAACCCACGACTCATAAACCCGAGATCAAACCCACGACTCATAAACCCGAGATCAAACCGACGACTCATAAAACCGAGATCAAACCCACGACTCATAAACCCGACGTTCTAATTAACCCTAGAAAGTCTCATTGCTACGCGACTTACTGGCAATAAGCTCGTAAAAACAATGAAAAATAATGTTTAGATTTCTGGGGACATTCCTTGGTCCGACCGGTCCTAACATTTGCAACTGGGACACATCATGGCATGCACATGAGGATGAGTCGGTGGAGGGAAGACGAAAAATAAACACCAAGACAGTCAAATACCAAATGACAAAAAAATAAATGGTTTCTGATTCTTCTGGTAAATAAATAAATTTTTTGAAAATAAATATTTAACATTTTTCAATCAACGGACCGACTTCCAGCTAACAATTAAAAAAAAAACATGTTTCGTAATCCCTTTGAATGCTATTTAAGCAAAGTTTCTAGACGGACAAGCCAGACGGCAACAATCGGCAACAGTTCACGATGCTCGGCTTAAAAGAAAATTCCCTTACTCATTCACCCGTCTTCTACGTCATATTCACCCGCCAAGCTACGTGACACTTACACTTTCCTCCTTATTTTCTACTTTGCCTCTTCTTTTTCACAATTACATGCAAAGAAATCACATGTCTTATCATCTTAACAAACAGCTACAAATTTAAATACTTTAACACTCATACACACAAAGAAAAATTTAGTTGTAAAAAAAACACTAAAATAAAAATATCTGATATTTTTATATTTAAACACCCTTTTCGCCATATTTTGTTATGAGATGATTCGAATCCGCAACAAATAATCCTCATTCCCTTCGTATTCCATTAGTAAGGAAGAAGTTTCACTGGGACAGCTTCTTCCCAAAAACTGTTGCTTTGTGGAATAAACTCCCAAACGGATGTTTTTCCAATCACTACAATCTTAACCTCTTCACGTTAACCGTTATCTTTCCTGTATAACCTCATGAAATTCACTCCTTTATTTTCAGTGACTTGTGTTGAGTGAACATTAGTATAAAAAATGTCATGCTTAATAACGAAGATCAAATACGTTATATCGTCTGCAAGCCTGGAATACTTTGTTTGGTCACGTGGTCATCTATTGTGTATTTATTCACAGTTTTATCTGATATTTTTATATTTAAACACCCTTTTCGCCATTTTTTTGTTATGGCATAAGGCATTTTGAATATTGACTTTTACGACATAAACACAATCTTTCTACCCTTATTCTCTCTAATTGACTTTGTATCAGACTAAAGTAATTTTAAATCTGTATCACGAGGAACGGTGGAGTAATGGATAGCGGCTTGGAAATCGGAGAGCCGAGTTCAAATTCCAATCAGATCCATTACATTCACTTACATCCTCTTCTAAATATAACAGGCTAAATAACATTATAGACCGGGTTCTATAGCCTTGGAACTGACTGATCACCCGCAATTTTTAAGTGGCAATTTTAGAGGGTAATTTTTTGTTATGCACCGGATAAAACTTTGACTGAACACCGGTAACTTCCTTCGCGACAGTTTTCCCTCCTTTCAAAACAAATCTTTTCCAACGGAATTATTTCTTTAACTGAATTTAACTTTATTTTTGAATTTCTTTATTGATTTTCGCGTTAATTTCTGTTGATTAAGAACCCCTTCGAGTCGTTCTTGTTTTGAAAGAACGGAAATCAAGAAACATGAAAAATAGTTTTTTACATATGATAAGTAAGTAAAAAAAATCGAATTGTTATTTTTTAGTCGATTTGTTTTTTATTGTTTTTTTACTGCTTTTTAAAAAGTCTTCCAACTTTTCTTCATTCTTTGTTATTTTCTGACCAAAAAATTCGTAAAATGCTATCTGCTGCCCAAATAGGAAAATTTTAAAAAATCATTAAAATTTTTAATCGTTATTTTTTAATTTAAAAAAGACTTTTTTTTTTCTTTTTTTGCTAATTCACCCCCAAAATAAAAAGAATTTACTAAAATTCACACCAAATTTTCCCAGAGCGAGACCCTCCATTGCACTCCGGTTGGGTTGACCTTTGCGATTGTCCAAAATGTGGGCGACTCGGGTGAGCTATTTCTAAGTGTGGGGGTCTACGTTCGCGCTCACCCCGAAACCAACAACATTTTTTTTTTTATTTACATTGTAAAAAAATTCTTGTAAATATTTCAGATAACATCCGCACTTACGAAATAACTCCCTGTTTTTTTTGTTTTATTTTGTTTTGTTTTTTTGGTAATTTTTCATTCTGAGGATTCGAGTTGTTGCGAGGCAAGTGAAACAAATTTTGGTTAAAATTAAAAAGGAGTGAAAAACTTAATTAAATCTTCAAAAAATACTTTGATCATTCCTCTTAGTCTTAATAACGATTTTGACGATAAAAATGATTGTATGAATGAATTCTATCATTTTTTGAGCTTTTTTTTTTCGCTTGAAAAATGGGGCGATTGTGAGGTGGTTTCATTTTACTCCGCCTGTTGACACAAAATAGCCAGTTTGAAATATTGCAAATATTAATTCAACCCAAGAAATTATAAATTTTAAATCAAAGTTTGTTGTTTTTTTTTCATAAAATTTTTGGCATTCTTTTGAAATAATAAATTTTAACATTCGAAATTTTAATCTAAAAAAAGCAAAAAAACTTGCTTCTTTCTTTAGCATAGCAAATTTTCGCCTCCCTTTTTTGTGTGACAGACACATTAATTTGGAAATTCTTGCAAAAATCAAATAATTGTCGGATTTTAATCAAATTTTCAGGCTTTATTCACAAACGAATGAAATTATTTTTGAATTTTTCTTATTAGATCTTGGTAAAAATATTTTGTATATGTATTTTATGTTTCCGCCCTTTAATAAAAACTTGATAATTTTTGTGGTTATAGTAAAAAGAAGGATTCTTTGAAGAATTTGAATTACCAATATATTTTTTTTTTTTTTTGCAAACTCTGACTCCGTCTTCGAAAATCTGTTCTGAATCGAAAAATAAAAAACGCTTTTATTAATTTAATTAATATATATTAAAGTTAAAGACAATAGTGTCTGAAGAAAAAGGATTTTTTACGAAAAATGAATTTTTACAAGATTTGTTTTCATTTTTTACAATTTTAAATTGAAATAAATCTTTTAAAATTTAGTTTCAGCTGGTTAGCTTACGAAATATTGCTATTAAGTAAAACAATATTTACTAACCATATATTGTAAAGCTTGTTGCAATCTGACGACCCCAAATATTTTTAAAAGAATTTTAATTTGTTTTTATATATGTGTACGTGCAGAATTTTGAAGTATAGATGTTCAACCTTAACACTATCATTTAAAGGTCACGTGTTTTAAGAGTTATCCCCCACCCTTATGGGAAAAAAACTTTATCGTCTGCTCTACCATACTTAACTATGAACACATTCAGCTGTTAATTGAATGTAAATAAATCAAATAACACATCAGAAAAATAAGGCCCCCATAGTTAAGAAATGTTTGTATACATTTTATGCTATAAGTAATATTTGTTTCAAATCAGATTAATTTAACTTTGCTAATTTTCCTCAAATAAGGTTTCAGAAATATATTTTATTTTTGCAAGGTTTTTAAGACTGAAAATTAACTTATGTTTACAAATCTGTCAAAAATGGCTGTTTTGATCAGTTTTAATAAAAAAAAAGAAATTGATTCTGATCAGTATAATTTCTGTTTAAAGTATACCGCAGAATATTTTGCTTACTGAAAATAACAAATTTTAAATCCTTTAGTTTTCAATTAAAACTAAAATGAAAGCTTCAAGAAAGCTTTTTCCTTTTTTAAAACTTCATTTTAAACCTGACATATACAGAATTAGTGAAGGTACTTCTACAATTGTTAGGCCTTTGTTACTTTAAACATTATGAAAACATGAGATTTTTGTATTCCCTTTTTACTCATTATTAATTTTTTTTTTATCAATTTCAGTGAATTTTGTGTCTTTGAGACAAAAGACATTCAATAACACTGATTCCCACAAAGAACAAATACTGCCAGCATATGAAATTACCTTTTATAAACAACTGTTATTAACACCTGTCTGCTTTGTGTTTTATTATCTACTAGTGTAGACATGCTGTCAAAATTGACAGCAAGAAGGAATGTATTCTAAGTAATATGTATTATACTGTAAGTAATTTTAATTTAATCAATGTACAATTTTGTAATTTAAAATAGTTGTTAATGCTAATAATTGGACAGAGGACATTTTATAAACACCTCAGGCAAGATAGCCATATTTTATCCTCATAAATGTTGCACATTTATAACCCCAATTTTTTTTTTTTTTTTTACTGCAAAAGTTCCCAAAGCACAGTAACATAAAACTGTCCATCCTTCTACTCTGGTTTTTGTTAAATATCAAAATTTTGAGAGTCGAGATTTAATATAATTTAGTTTTTACTGTAAACTGTGTCACCCTAGGAAGCTTTCTCTTTGTAGTTCACCGTAACCTCCCTCACCGACTCATGCAAAGGAAGAGGGAAAGAAAGGGTTTGCTTTGTAGTTTGTCAGCGCATTAGCTTTTGTGTGTGGACATGAATGGGGTCTTTTGCACAGTGCCCATCAATTGTTACACATAAAACAACTTACATAGTGTAACCCGGATATAAGAGACCCGGATATAAGATAGATTTTCTCTGGTCCCAAATTAGAGCCTGTGTTAATAAAACAAAATAGGCCAACCCCGGATATAAGAGAAACCCGGATATAAGATACTTCTTCTCCAGTCCCGACAACTCTTTTATATCCAGGTTACACTGTATATATATATATATATATATATATATATATATATATATATGTGTGTGTGTGTGGCATATTATATTTAAGGATTGTTCTGAGTAAATAAGAGGTTTTTAAGACAAGCAAAAAATTCTGAAAAATGTGTACTTGTGTATAATACAATCCACTTTTTTTTGCCTTAATTTTCGTTTAAAATTTCTCGTATTATGCACAAGAAAACATGGCAAGACCAAAAAAACATGCAAGAATGACTGGTGCGGTTGCAGAAGTAGAGAAGTCATGGGCTCTAATGTTTCTCTAAGCCTTTCTCTCTCAGATTCCTTTGAAAACCTATGGTTTCGGCCGAAAAACAAGCCACCACATCGAGGGGACAAGTAGCTGCCTGACCTGTTGACATTCATCTGTGTCTCTCTTCCTCACACTTCCTCTAAGAAATTATGCTTACTATGATCCTTCGAAGATGAAACAAATATCAGTATCTATACTGATGATAAAACTATTTACTCCTGTTGTGCTAGGCAGTTTTTCTCTCCGGATCTATCTTACAAATTTATAAGTCTACCATTTGTTCTTGTGTTGAATATTCCTACCAAATCTGGTCTGGTACTCCTGCTGTACATTCAGAGATCCTTGATAAAATCCAAAGAAAAATCTGCAATGTTATTGTTCCTGACCTGGCATCTCAGCTTCAGTCACTTTCCACACTGCAATAATGTAGTTTCCCTGTACCTTTTCTATAAATACTTTTACTGTAATTGTTCTAATGAGGTCTTTGCTATGACATTATGAATTTAAATGCAATACAATGTCTCATAACTTTTACATTTGAAACGGCTAATGGATGCAACCGTAAGTTCTAGGCTAACAGTTTCTTCTATCGCACTTCTCACTTGTGGAACTCTCTTCTGGCTTCTTGCTTCCCAGTCAACTTTGCTTCAAAAATTTAAATGTAATGTCAATCATTATCTTTTGTATTCTTAACTCTTGTTCTTTTATTGTCCTCTCTCCTTAATAGTAGTTTTTCTCATATTCTCTAACACTCAGTAACCCCTTGCGTCCTAGTGGCTTTATTGCCTTTGATCTTCAAACATTTAAATGCCATGTCAATCATTATCATCTGTCTTCTTAATTCTTCTTCTTTTATTGTCCTCTCTCCTTAATAGTAGTTTTTCTCATATTCTCTAACACTCAGTAACCCCTTGCGTCCTAGTGGCTTTATTGCCTTTGATCTTCAAACATTTAAATGCCATGTCAATCATTATCATCTGTCTTCTTAATTCTTCTTCTTTTATTGTCCCCTCTCCTTAATAGTAGTTTTTCTCATATTCTCTAACACTCAGTAACCCCTTGCGTCCTAGTGGCTTTATTGCCTTTGATCTTCAAACATTTAAATGCAATGTCAATCGTCATCTTCTGTCTTCTTAATTCTTCTCCTTTTATTGTCCTCTCTCCTTAATAGTAGTTTTTCTCATAATCTCTCAGTAACCCCTTACTTTCTTGTGGCTTTATTGCCTTGCTCAGGGTGAAATGATTATATTTTTTTTAAAAAAAACAAAAAAAAAAACTGATTGTCATTATTGTCATTGATTGAGTCTAGGAATACAGTGTTGGGGTCCCTACTGAGGAATCGCCAGTAGACCACTAGAATGCAGAGATGACATTGAACGCAACAAATACTTTTTGCTTTTTTTTCATGTTGTCAAATTAGTTATTTCTTTGGTAGGTTGTTTTGTACTTTTGTTGAAAATTTATTTTTCCTTCTTTGTTTTTTTTTTTTCTTTACTTTTCTTCTTTTTTTTTTTTAGACTTTGGTCACTAGAAAATATCAATTCTTGAACATGGCCAGCCAAGATCTGCCAAGTGCATCTGCCTACAAATCACTGGTATTGAGCAAGGAATCTGTAA
The DNA here is from genome assembly GCA_964036315.1 of Acanthosepion esculentum. NCBI lineage: Eukaryota > Metazoa > Mollusca > Cephalopoda > Sepiida > Sepiidae > Acanthosepion > Acanthosepion esculentum. Next base: position 62,274,234 of record OZ038517.1, on the reverse strand, counting down.
TTAGATGTCAGACCCCTGATGACGAGCCCCTTGTTAGGCAGCCTCCCAAACCAATTGAGCTGAACTCCTTGAATGCAGTACCAGACCCAGATCTTCAGCTGACTCCACTGAAGCAAAATGAACAGCCAAAGAGCCTTTTACGTTCACAGACTGGCAACTCGAAAGTGCGACACCGGGTTCGGTTTCAAGAATCACAGTCTTTTTCTTCTGATTCCGAACAGGACATTTCAAACAAAATATCTGAAGTGACGATTAGTGACGACTTAGATCACTTCGAATTGGAACAAAAGAATCAAAACAATAACAACTTACGCTTGGGACATGATTCCTTTTCAGACATTGCACCCTCGGGGCCTCCCAATTTCATGTTTTTTGATGTTGATTCAGGTGTGTTCACTCCGCAACACACAGCATTTGAGGTGGTCCGAGAAATAAACCCGAAACAGACACCCTCTCCTACACCTTTGACTTTTGATTTTCCATCTGATTTCGAAATTAAAAGAAATAATTCTGCAAATTCACGACCTTACTGTGAAAAAAATTACCAGAGCAAAGTTCCCATGCCTGACATTACAACAAGCGCCACCGCAGAAAGAGATTTTGAAAGTCTTCCCAAAGAAGAAAATGACGCTATGCAAACCAACATAAAAAGTATCTCGAGCAAACCAGACCATTTCCAAGTCGCTGCAGTGAGTACTGATCTTTACCCGGGCAATGCCCAGACGTTGTCATTGCCTTACGATGCAAGCAGCATTGACAAAGAGCCAAGCCTCTTTGCCCAACCAAAGTTACATAGCACATTAATTATTGCAGAGAAAATCAAAGCGTTGCAAAAGAAACGTCCAGATTTGACCCGTGAATTGAAAAAAAGCCTTGTAAAGAAAGAACAGAGAGACAAAATTAATGAAAAGGTAAATTTGCTTTGTTCTTTATTCATTGCTAGTTGCTTTACTGTGCCTGGCTAGACACTTTTTCTTACCAGAATCTATTGTACAAGCCTACCATTCATCCATTTCTCAAATATTGTTGCCTCATCTGGTCTGCTGATTTTGCTACATATCTAGAGATTCTAAAGGCCTACAGCTAAATCACATTGGAACAACGGTTCCTGTATGATCACCAAAGTTAAGCAGTGGCAAGCCTAGTCAGTACTTAAATGAGTGACCACTTGGGGTGCTGTAAACTTGGATGTGCAGGTGGTGTAATAGATAATGTCCCAGAATTGTTAATCAGACATCCAAGTTCAAATTAATGTTGGGTTTGTTAGATTTGTTTTCAAAATATGCCTTTTTTTTTTCTTTTTTTTTTTTATAAATAAATTATATATTTGGGCAACAACTTTTCTTTTAAACATCTTTAATTAAATATTGCAAACAAGGAAGATTTAATTAGTTTTCTTATGGTTTTTCCAACAGCCTTGTGTTTTTTTTGTTTTCTAGGAATAAGGTTTACAAGAACCCTTAAGAAAAATTCTGGCCAAAAACACTAAAATGTCATATTACTGGAAACATGTCGCTATTAAAGAGGCCCTGTATATTAAACATCTCTCTCCTACTATCAACCTCACCTTATTTAACAATGGAAACAGTGTTAAAAGTGTTTTAAAAATAGAAAGATGCTCATGCGAATTCCAACTGTGCTCGACATGTGAAGGCTTGGAATAAACCGTCCGATTCAAAACAGTACAAAAATACAATACAGCTTAGATAGTCAAAACGTGAGGAAAAACCAGCCCCACGAGAAACCTAACTCCCTTGAAAATGTCTAAAGAAGTGGCTGAAAGCACTTCGGACAATGAAAATTATGGAAGATTTTTGTACTTCTTTTCTTCTACAAAAATGTAAGGATGCTGGAAAAACTAAATAAAAAATGAAGTCATCCTTGTCTGTCGTATTTGATGAAAGATGTATATAATTAAGTAAAAGGCTGGTCACTTAACGGATTGATGTTTTACCTTCAGCATTCCTACTGTAGAGTTTCAGAGACAGACCATCAGTAATCACTCTGTCCACTCGTCGGGGGATCTTAGCAGTCAAACAAAATATCTGAAGGAACAATTAGAGACGGCTTAGCTCGCTTCAAATTGGCACAAGAGAATGAAAACAATAACAACTTAAGCTTGGGGCATGATTCCTTTTCAGACATTGCACTTTCACATATGAAGTTTTCAAATGTTTTAAAATTAATACTTTAGAAAAGCAGCTATTTCTAAATTAGGATACCATTTCACTAGTATTGTTAATCTGATTTTTTTTTTTTTTGTTAAAGAGATTTGTTAAACGGATTCATTTTAGAAAAGAGTATTTGAAAACAAAACCCTTCTGAGCAGCAATAGAATTGAAAAAGGCAGACAATAATAAAAAATATATACTAATTTGGAGAATAGTTTAAGCTTTTTATTACAACATATTTTTATTTTTTTGGTTGGGGGGGGGGTCTTGGCTTATTTCTGTAGACAATGTTTTTGTCCCCAAAAAGCTGTCTGTAAAAAATAAGACAACTATTTTTTTTTTCTTTATAAATAAATAAACAGCAAATTCTCTCTGAAACCTCTCTAACTCTGGCCACACTTGCTCTCAGTTTAATTATGTGCTGTGCATGGTACACGTTTAGACGATCATGTATTTTTTGATACATGATTGATGAGGCTGATTTTTTTCTGCAGTAGACCAGTTGCCATCCAAGGCTATAGAACCCGGTCTGTCCTGCTTTTTGCCCATAGTTTTAGAAGAAGAGGATTTATACCTTTTCCAAGGGTATTAGCACGTAAGTGACTGTAATGGATTTGACTGGAATTTGAACTCGGCTCTTCGATTCTTCAATCTGAGCCACTATCCATTACTCTACTGTGCCTCCACTTGCTCTACATAGACATATTATACCTTTTTTGGAATCTGGATGATCCTGGGATTTAAAATGTTTTCATCTGGTGCTTCAACATCCAGCATTGGGATTCGTGTCTGGATGATGAAGGAACAATTAAAAATTTGAATTTTGAAATAAGTGAAAAAAAATTAGTGATTTTGAAAAGTTTTTCATTTACATTGAGTTTAAAGTAAAACAAAATCTTTGTGAATTTAAAAAAAATTGTTTTAAATTCAATTTAAAATATCTCCAAAACTTTGGGAAATTGGGAAATCAATTTTATTTCCTCGACATGCCAAGAAATCAGAGTGAAAGGTTTTGTGACATTAGGTTTTAAGGTTCCACGGAGTTTGTGATTTGAAGAACTCAATTTTCGCCCTGAATTAGAATTTTGGCCCAAATCGGTCTTTTGGCCGGAATTGGACTTATAGCCCGAATCAGAGTTAAAGTGAACTTTTGAAGTTCCATGAAGTGAATTGAGAAAATCAAAGTTATTTCTTCAAAATCATTGCTGTTTTCTAAGCTGGGACAGAGTTCTCTTTAGTTTTGGGTCAGAGGCCCAATTAGCCCTCCGCAGGAGCTAGCTGAAAAGTCCACACAGAGTGCAGGTTTTAAGTTTGTTTATAATAAATCAAGGACAGAATGGGCAACTGTTAGGATTAGTCCATTTTGATATTTTGTTAATAAACTATCTTTAAACAGGAATCTGTACGAGTCTTAGTCCAGGAGAGAAATTTCAAGTAGCAGCTGAAGTGATTGAAAAATACTGCTACTGCTGTTTGTCAATTGATTCAAAGCACGGCCACCAATTTCTCAGATGACGCAGCCAAAACCATCAAATTTCATGGCTGTGGGTTCACATTAATGACACAACCAAAAATATGTTTTGCTACAAATGAAATTTCTTTTACTTTTCTTTTTAATTTAGGCAGCCTCTAAAGTTGACATTCATTCCAACAAAGACCTTTATCCTGGACTCATCAGTTTAGATGTCTCTAATCTTCAACTTGCAGAAGCGGCCACTATGCAAAGAACAACAAAAATAAAACACACTAAAAAAAAGGTAAGGAATATTATTGTAGCACCAGGCAGTAAAAAAAAGAAATTATTATGGCTGTTAGTATAATTTATGATGTCATAGGGAGGATTTATTAAGCAAATGTATTATTCTCTCTATGAATGTCTGTGAATATACATCCATGACTCTCAGCTGTTTTTCACAGAATGGTCCTCTTCTGCCCCACATCAGGGTTCAATTCCTGTTTGTCTTCGTTTAAACAAAAACTGGGAAAGGCCCATTCAACATAGGAACAGAAGGTGAAACATGACTGCAGTGGGAAAAGAAAACAAATCCTGTTTTCAATATCCTGGGTCTTTATTTACTGGCAAAGTACAAGTCAGAGCTAGCACTCTCTTTGGGTGGCACTTAGGTCCCTATACATTCTTACTTCCACCAAGCAACTGTCACTGACATGACTTGTTGGATAGAAGGTATTTTTGTTTACCTAAACCATGACTCTGACTGATCTAGAATGCAGCCTGACTATATAAGCTGAAGACCGGAATTCCCTACTTTCCGACCAGGTGTCACTTGATTCCAAAAGTTTTTATTTATATTTCATTTCCTTTTTCTCTATTTGTGAGCAGTAAGTGATTGCTTTGAAGTCCTCACATCTGGATTTTACTGGCAGTCATTTCAGACCCTGGTAAAATCATTTGAGTGATTCAATCAAAGAAGTGGGGACCCATTGTGCCACAAATCATTTTTAATTCTGACACCAGGGAAACAATGTTTCATAGCTGTATTTTAGTGTGGACTACATTTGAAACTGACAAATGTAGGTGGGGGTTATGGTGGTCTGAGTTTTCCTTCTCCTCAGTGAGTTGTAATATTACATTGAAACACCAGTTCTCAAATGATCACTGAAGTTGAGCAACATCAAGCCTGGTCAGTATCTAGATGGGTGATGGCCTTGTGGATACCAGATGCTGTAAGTACCGAGGCGCTGGTAATATAATGGCTCGGAATTGGAAATCAGAAAACCGAGTGCCACTCGTAGTTGTGTACGTTATGTTCACTTTCACACAGATACCATTAGGAATGGTATGAACCCACCGCTTCCCCCAGCTATAGGTTAAATAGTAGGACCTGTATTATTAAATCATTATTATCACCAGAAAATTCTTTCAACCCCAAAATATTTTCTAGCTTTAAATAATATTAAAAAGGTTGATAAGCCATTAAAAAATAAATTAATCAAGTCTCGGCTGATTGTAAACCAAGGCAAATGTGCCTAGTCTACCCTGATATTTAACCCGTAGTTGGAGGAAGCTAGCTAGATGCATTCTCCAAGGGCATTAGTAAGTATATTCATGGTAATGTGACTACCTTGCCCAAGATTTTAGTAGTATATGAATAGCCAGCTCAGGGCATCTTGTTTTTGTTAAGAGAATCTTCTTTGAAGAAAATGCTTACATGATGATTCCAGCATCCAAAGGCTTTATAAACAGATAGAGTGCAAACCTGCAGGCAGCCAGTCTCTTTTTCAGTCAGTAAGGACTGTTTTGTCCTCTGGACATTAGAGATATGAAACTTCTTTTCGCCGAAGTTAGAGGAACAAAGAAATTAACTTAAAAGATACAACAGAGATGAAAAAAAGCGTCACTACTTTTGTTAGACTGACCGTTCATAGTAAAGGGCCGAAAAGGAAAGTCCTTGTGTAGATTAGCATTTGCTCCAGTTACAAACATAAAGAAGATGGAACGGTATAGTAATTGCCTATAGTTGTTTGTTATTATCAGATTGGCCTTGTGATTTGAATTTCTTATCAGCTAAAAGGTTTACCACAGGCCTGTCAGTTAACCAATTCAACAGGTAAACACAATACCAATCGCAGAAAACCGATTGCAGCATGGGTAATTGCAACATCGTGAGGACAGATTACGTCCGATGAGGTAGCATTCATAACTCATCATTCCCCTCAAGAACCAGTGAATGTTTGCCACAGGTAAATGTGATACGATTGTAATAGGGGAGTCACTGAAGATTGCTCAAGTCCTTAAGGCCTGTTCTGTTATTCATTGAAAGCAGATCGTTTCTTCAGATTTAAGCTGAAAACCTCTGAATATTTTGTGTCTTAGTTTCCAAATGGAATTGCCGAGAGCATCTGTTAAAAACTGATGGTTTGTGAAGGTTTTAAAAGGAAAAGTCTGACTAAATTCTGTCTAAGCCTGAGTTTTGAGGAATGGTCTAAACCAGGAGTTGGTAACCTTTTACTATGTGCTGACTTAAGGTTTTAAAATCATTCAATGTGCCAACAGCATATGTATTTTTATACAAGTCAAGGTCAATATATACCTGTTCTACAATATATTTTATATAGTAATATATAGTATTAGTTTCAGTTGGGAAAGGTGTGAATCCTCTTCTTCTCCCTCCAACTATGGTTAAATAGCAGGATAGACTGGGTTCTATAGCCTTGGATGGCAACTGGTCTAGGAGAAGGACAACTCTGAATTCAAAACCTGCGGGGGGTCGTTTGGGGACCTTGTGGCATCCGTTGCACCAGGTCCCTGTATTCGTCCCTCCAAAAAGTGTGGATGGCCCTGCACAAAGCCTTCACCACTATAATCAAATCCTGTGTGGCTGTCGGGCTTTTAGTTTCTGGGAACTGATCTGTCTGACCCTCATACGTCGAGTTCGACGGGAGAGCGATAATATACTTTAGTATATATTAAAATTGAAACTGCTAAATATCTTCTTTCAGTTGTTGTAATTATTGGTTCAGACTTAGTGATGTCATTTGCGACTGCGTGCCATTGAAAATTGCTTGGTGGCACACATGCCGTAGGTTGCCAACCCCTGGTCTAAACCAGTGTTTCTCAACCGTTATACTTCAGGGCGCACTTTTAGAATAACTAAAACTCAGTGGGGGTCACTCTAAACTTTAATAAGGAGAAATTAGTCGTGGAATTTGAAAATAGGGAAATAATAAAGAAGTCTTATTTTAATAAGAATTTATTTGAAGATATTACATTTGTAGATTAATCTGTGCTTAATGTTCTTTGACAAAGACAAAATTTACCTTTAAAAGTTGTCAGTTTTGGTTAAGCATTCCCAAAGAGGATTAGTTGTACAATTTTCATTTAAAGGAATTTATGAAGAATCTGTTTGTTTTTTTTTTTTGGCGGGGCGAGGTTAAGGGGCGCTAATAATGACTGATTTAAATCTATGTACCGCCACAAAAATCATGATGCCTAAAAATTGTAAAAGCTTCCTTGGAGTTTTCATTTTTAGCTTTAGTTGAAAGCGAAAGGATTAAATTTACTATTTACAGTAAGCAAAATACTCTGGCGTATTTCAAACAAAAATTATATTAATTGGAATCTTTTTTTTTTTTTTTTTTTTTTTTTTGTAACATTGTCAAAGTCATCCATATTTGAGACATTTGTAAACACAAGTTAGTTCTCGGTTTTAAAAGTCTTGCAAAAATAAATAAAGTATACTTTTTTGAAACTTTGAGGGATATTAGCTGGTTTAATGTACAATTAAGTTGATTTAAAACAAATATTATTTGCCTTAAGTATAAAATATCATAGAAATGAATTTTTTATGAAACAGTAGCTGTGTTCTTAACTGACAGTAACTGTGTTTACGTGTTTGACAAGGTGATGTCAGATTTAATGTTGTTCTACGGAGACTTTATTTTGTAAAACATAGTTTAAGAAAATAATGTGAGCACATTTTTTATATAATTTGTAAGTACTCAGTAATCTTAAAAATTTAGGAAAATATTCTCCAAAATCTAATGTTTTATTGAATTTTAGAAATTCCAGCTTTAAATTTAATATAGTTGTTGCTCTTATTTCCTGATATGGTCAGCTGCACATTTATACACTAATAATAAAAATTCAAAATTATTTTTAAAATATTGGTGTACTAAGCTTTTCCATTTATGATTAGTAAATATAGTTTTCACTTAATAATAATAATATCGAAAAGGTAGAAATTAATAGAGAATTTTAAAAGATTTAAAACTATAAAATATTATAAGTAAAATTTAAAAAAATGAAAACAATTCTTGTAAAAATTCATTATTCTTCAAAAACAATTTTTTTTCTTAAGACAATAGTGCCCTTAATATATCTTAATTATAAAAGCAATTAAAAGCTTTTCTAATTAAATAATAGGGTAGTATAATTGCATTTTTTATTTTATAATTCTAAGCAGATTTTTGGTAAATAAGTAACTGTTTGAAAAAAAATTGATTTACATTATCCAAGGAGTCGTGATTTAAAAATAATTAAAAAAAATATTCAAATGAAAATTTAATTTCTTAAAATTTCATAAAATTAAGTGGGAGTAATAGCTGTAAAAATAAAAATAAAAAAATTTTATATATATATTTACTAAGATTTTCTTAAAAAAAAAAATTCCAAAATAATTTCATTCATTTGTGAATAAATCCTGAAAATCTCATTAAGATCCAACAATTATTTGATTTTTTTTTTTTTTTTTTTTTTTTTTTTTTTGCAAGAATTTCCAAAAATGTCTTTTTTTTACCACAAAATAAACACTGAATTTCAAATACTAATCTTTGGCCCACTGCTGCAAAAAAACCGTGATTTTTAACCAAAATTTCAAACAGAAAAAAAGTGGAGGCACTTATTTAAATCCCTTGGGGAAGGCAAAAGGGAAAGGAAGAAGGAATTTAGTATCTATTTTAAAATATCAAATGACAAAGACTTGACTTAGTCATGGAAGCCATGTGATTGGTGTCGCTAGCTTTTTAAAGATTTTTTATTTTTAATATAAGAAATAATTAATTCTGTTAACGTGGCACACATCTGGTGACCTTTTCTGGACGCATTAGTTCGCCCGGGCTCACTGGTTGAGAAACACTAGTTTAGATGGTTGAATAAAAACTGTTGTTTGAAAATCAGGGTATTTATTCTCTCTCTCTTTATCTCTTCTCTTTCTATCTCTTTAGTTTTCTTACTCTCTCTCTCTTTCGTTTTCTTTCTCTCTCTTGTTTTTCTTTCTCTCGTTTTCTCTCTCTCTCTCTCTCCTTTTCTTTCTCTCTCCTTTTCTTTTTCTTTCTTTCTCTCTTTTCTCTCTCTCTCACTATTATTAATAAATGATCTATATTTTTCTCTCCCCCCCTCCCTACCAGCAAACAACCAGTGGACTCGAACCTGATTTATTAGAATTCTTCACTGAAGACCAGCAGAAAGAAACGGCGGACTTTTCTCTTCCGGGAATCCCAAATCCTGCTATTGAAACCTGCAAGGCTCCCTCTCTGATAGCCTTTGATCTTTACCGTCACAATCGAATGTGGGAGGGTCAGGCATCTACTATTTGACCCGAGGAAAAAAAAACAAACCAATGTCATCGCTTCTCAGGGAAACCATTTTGGCTGCTTGTACAGTGCTTCACCCTTTCTGGCATTCATTGTATAAAAATCTCTTGAGGAATCTGTCTTTTGTCTTTTGTCTTTCTTTTGAGCGCCAAATTCTGTGCCTGTTTCAAACTAAGCCATCTTCTGATGTATTCTAAAAAATCTAACCATGACACCCTTATAAAAAAAAAAAAAAAAAAAAAAAAAAAAAAGTGACTCCTTACAATCACAACTGCCCCACCCCCCGGCTGTAATGTTTGACTTATACAGGAATCTATTTTAAAGAGGATTTGTTATCCATCTATTCTATGAAATAAAATGTGATTTTATATATTTATCAGTTGTGCAACCTGATCTTCCTTATTTGCTAATGAGCTATTCCATTATTATAACAAGAGGTATTACTCAGCACCAAAAAGCAAACATGACTTGTGTTACTGTTAAAAAAAGGAATATATCACAAATGCAGCTGAACTAATAGGTGCTTTCTTTTTTTTTTTTTTTTTTTTTTTTCTTTAATTTTCTTTGGATATTTTTTGCTTTTCAGGATCCAAAAAGAACTCTTTCTTAAATGTGATAATTTCCAAGATAAAATTTGGGGATTATTCATAACCAATTCCGTTGCAAAATTAATTAACATTTTTGCTATTTTTTGTGATATGGCTAACACAGTGGATATGTAGTGTGTATTTTTACTGCCTGTGTTGAATAACACTTACATTTACAAGCACATTTCAGATATTACATACACCAACTAATATAATCAGGAACGAAGGCAGGCATTACTTGTAAAATACAACTATTATATGTATAATGTAAATGCATTGCTAATGATTTTATGATCAGGGATTGTCAGTGGTCAGGAATGAAGGCAAGTATTAATCGAATAGCTGTAATGTGTGTGTAAAGTATTTATTTATTGACGTAAAAATAAGAAAAGGCCCGAGGGGAAAGCCTCATAGAAAATATTCCCATTAAACTCATTTTAAAATCTAAATACGGACAATTTAAATAATTATTCTTATGCTAATTTGTCTTCATGTCGCCTTCCAAACAGGAAAATATTTTTTTTAAATATCCCAGCCTTTCTTGTTTTGTAAATCAAGGCTCAGTTACAAACAGGTCAGTAGAAATTATTAAATATCTCTGTTGTCCCATGGGCCTGGAATTTTTTAAAAAATAAATAAATAAATAGCTGACATTATTCTCCTTTTGCAGCCTCGCCCAAATTTAAGGAAGACTTATTCACATATCTAAATTCCATTCAAAACAAGTAAAACGTCAATACTAAGTTATAAGTCGAGTATATTTGTATATATTTTGTTATTTTAATTTGTGTTTATTACTTGGAATGACTGAAAAAAAAAAAAACCCTGGCCCAATTTATAGACATGCATGTTGTGATATCTTCATAACCTTAGGTCAATACAGAGTGGCGCTTGTCTGTTTCATGTGTGAACACAATCTTCAGGCTATGTGATGTAAGGGAGGCAACTATAGCTGTTTTTTAATCTTCCTCCACAACAGGGGAGTTGTTATTCTAAAAGGTATGATTGATGCTGACCATTTCCTGTCAGTATGTCTGTCTTTTTTTCTTTTTTTTTTTTCCATGATTCAAAAAGTAGTGTGTCTTGGGTATGACAATAAACTACATCTGCGTCCTGAGTAAGACAATAAACTACAACAGCAAGGCCTGTATCAGGAGGCTTTGAGGAACATGGAACCACCTCTTAATTGCTGGTGTTCACAGGTCCAACCAGGGTGGACCTACCTATGGGCAAATAGTTAACCCCCAAACTGGGGTCAAAGCATTATGAAAGTGTAAAAATAGGTTTTAATACCAGCAATAAAAAACTTGTTGGCATTAAATAACACATTGAAATTGATATGCCGGAAACCAAACCAAACCAAAAGTAGAATTTCTTAAATGTGACAATAATATGACACTATGGACAACACAGCGTGACAACAGTCTGTTTCGTGCTTGAACGCATTCTTCAGTTCATGTGTGTTGGTCCAAATCATATAAAAGCAATGTTGTCCAATTGTTAGATTAAGCTTTGGATCATTGTATCTTAGAAATGATTAAAGATATCTTACTGAAATTCTCCGAGGTTTTTATAACACTATTGGGCTCTGTATTGAGCAATAAGAATGTATAATTACTCTCTAAGCTTAACAGAAAAATCGTGATTAAATCATAACCGAAATGACATGTTCATCATTAATTAATCAGAACTACGTATCAAAAATTGGAATAAAATTCAAATATATATATATATATATATATATATAAAACCATAAACTAACCATACGTCAAAACAATCCTTATTCCCCCATAGCTGAACATTTTAAGCAATCAGGACACTCATTAGACAACTGTAAATGTTTATTGATAGATTCCGATTTTAGTTCCACATGCACACACAGAAAAAAAGAAAAATACTGGATTTTAAAATTAGACACATGTAAACTAGGGTTAAACAAAGACTTGGGAATTTTAAATCTGTATAAATATTTCAATAGTTAAAAAAAATTTTTTTTAGATATAGTTAAAAAAAACTTTTTTAAACAACATCTAAAATATTATCGTTAGATTTACATTAGAAATATTCTAACACAGCTGCATTCCACATCACGTGACGGACGCTAATTGAAAACAAACTTCTGAATACAATTTAATTTATTTCTGACGAAAGATCGGGGCAGATCTGAAATATCAAATATATATAAAAATATAAATAAATACTTTCACTTTTTCCATATTATATATATATATATATATATATATATATATATATAATGAATACAGAATCCTTAAAAATCTATCAGGTCAGGTTATAATTTATTTTGTGGGCTTCATTATTATATTGGTCTGTTCTTACAGTGAGCTCTTTTTGCATTTATATCCTCCTTGGAATTATCCTTAATAATGATCAAGTGAGATATATACTTTGAGCAATAAGGATGTATAATTACTCTCCAAGCTTAGCAGAAGAATTGTGATGATATTTAGTAGTTGACCATTTGTTTGTGTTTTTACCTGGTTTGGTGTTATCTTAAGTATTTTACCCTAATACTTAAGATAACACCTAAACAAATGAACAACTACTAAATAAGGAAAATTAAAAAATGGGTAAACCAAAACATATAAACAAGGATTTACTATATATATGTGGATTTTAACGTGTATTTAGTTTGTAAAAAAGTAGCAACATGATTATACTACAAGATAATTGGCAAATGTTTGTTTAAAAAATTTTGACTAAAAATATTGACCCTGAAGATGAACAATGATGTTCGAAAGCGCTAGGTCATCGTACGGACAATACTTATTTCGAAATCATTTTCAAATAAAAAGTCTCATTAGAGAATATGAGAAAATTCAAAAGAAAATATGCAAGACTATGTTGTCTTTAACATTCAATACTACATGTTTAAAAGAAAAGTTGCTGCCAAATTACACATATATATATATATATATATTAGTGCTTAAATAGCAAAGTAAATATTTGCCTGCACTTACCCATTATTTCATTTTTCGTATTTAGTAGCTTGTTTTGGTTTCTAAAATTATTTGTAATTTTTTCCTCTATGCATAGTTTACAGAATAATTTCCCATTTGATTTCAGTGGGTATATTGTTTCCGTTTCAGGTCCATATTTATTTTGATAGTTCTATTGTTGGTATATTTTTTCTGTCACTAGAGATTTTGTGGTTATATCTTTCTTTTTAGAGTTTACCTATATAAACGTTTGCCTCTGTGGTAATGTTATTAGTTACAGTAAATTTGTATATTATATTATTGATTAAACATTGGTTGTTAACTGGGAAATTTTCTTCGTTTCTGCAATTACATTTAATGGCATTATTCTGCTCGCTATCACTTTTGTTGAGTTTTTTTTTTTTTTACTGTGTTTAGTTATTTTCTTCATATTATCCAATTTGATTTCGATTGTATTTTTTATTAATAATTTTTGAGAATTTGCTCTTTTTAGAGAAGGGTTTGTTAATTATATTGGAAAATATTTTCCCTATTTTTGTTTTTATGATATTGTTATTGGGTGGATTGAACCAAATTATATTTAATTTTCTGTTTTTTTATTTGTATTTTTTTTCCTTTTAATTCCGCTTTGTTTAAATATCTGCTGATTCATGTTTTTTGTTAATTTCATTGAATATTTTTTTTAAGCTGCTGGAATTTTATAGTTTTTTATTTATAGGTATTTTATTTGCTTGAATACAATAGGAGGTGGTTGAAATTTTTGTTAATGTATATTGGGTTGTTATTTGATTATTTGAATGGTTTGTATGTTCCAGTGTTTAAGCTGACATATCAAGGAAATTTGGTATTTTGGGGCTGGATTTTATGGTGATTGTGAATCCTAGGATTTTGAAAGTTATTATTTCTTATGTCTGGTCTGTCATTAAAATTTCTTACTATTCACAGTCCATTCTCTGTAAAAACCCATGTCTTTTTGTTGCTAATTTGTTGATTATACATATGCCACAAGCTCGCTTACTTCTGCACCATCATAGCTACCCCTATTATCAATTTGGCCCCTTTTTTTTTATTACAGTATAGATTTTCTACACTGTTTTATTATTATTATTATTTATATATATATATATATATATATTTCATCATTGGGATAGTCATGATGTTTAATATGTTCTCTTTCATAAGTAGGTAAGTCTTTTATATCAAATTGTGTGAAAGAACATTTTTTTTTGTTGTCTGATATTATTGTTACTTTTCTATTGGTTTAACATGTCCCTTGGATTTGGGGGATATATATATATATATATATGTGTGTGTGTGTGTGTTCATAAGTAATGTGTTTTTCTTCCAGGCAATCCTTGTTCACTCACATTAACACTAAAATGTGAGCCCCCACTTCATTCAGTATGGCCATTTTACAGCCCTTGTTTTGTAGCTATATAACTCCTATTGTTAACGCATTCACTATATTTTTTAAATATATAATGTAAATATTGCTACCAGAGGGAAGCTAGATTCTCTCAGTAAAGCCAAATCCTTCAATATGTGATTCTATTTTGAAAATGTATTTTAACTCCAATCTGCATCTTTCTTGTTGGCTCTTAAATGAAAACACTAAAAGCACGCATCTAATGTTATCAATGCTATGAAACAGTTGGTTGTAGTGTGCAGCAACAGGGAAATTATTGTTGCCTTTGATGGGTTTTTTTATGGTTATTGAATCGAAAAGTTCTGTGCCTGTTTCGTCATCGTAATTGCCTTTATTGCTTTGGACCAAGAAAGCTAATGGGAGAAATGTTTATTTCAGGGCAAGTGTATCATAATCAAAACCATTAACAACTTTTATACAACTGAATTTTATTGAAACAAGTCAAAAAAAGTTTTTATTACATAAACTATTACAGTCTGACCTCTTGAATCTGGCACAAGGCCACACTGCTGGACTACAGAAAATAGGGATGGTTTCTGTCACTCACTATGTAAACATAGACATATCAGCTCATGCCACATATATTGTTGGGTTATCAAAGGAATAAAACAATCATTTGTGCTTCCAAACAAGGTTTTTATTGTTTCATGCAATACAAAGGTCTAAAACCCCAAAATAATAATATATACTTAATACTTATACTTACCTGAATGCGTAAATAAGGAAGACCATATGATCAAAACACTTTGCAACTTTCTGTAGCAGCCAACAACATGACGCTTCCCTTGTAGCTGCTCAACCATATAATGGCAGCTCATTCAAAATAGTGCCGGTCCATTGGCTTACCGAACCACGGAATGTCAAATTAAAGAGGTTAGACTGTAGTCATTATTTTATTAAATACAGATTTGCTTTCTTTTCTGATAAAAGTCTTAAATTGAAGACAAAGCACTTGCAGTTATGGCTGTTTGAAGATGTCCTTATAAAGAGATGAATATAAGAACAGAATTATCAAAGCATTTGTTTGAGAACAAATTTAATTAAACAAGTTTTAACAACATGATAATTTGCTAAAATTAGCAAGCGTTTTCACTGCAAAAAAAAAAAAAAAAAAAAGTTTTTCTAAAATTTTAATGAAAAGAGTTGTGTCCGAAATATGAATTCAAAATTTGCAATGTAATTTGGACGCAAGAAACATGAAATCATTATGCGTATATAATACAGATTAGGTATTAATGTTTTATATACATATGTAAGAAGATTTCTTGGAAAGAAACCCCTTTTTAACATGAGCGAAATTAGATGCTATCAGCATTTATTCCTTTCATCTGATTTCCTTAAGTGAGAATTGATTTCAGAAAGCAAATGCCTTGGCGAGTCAAATTTTATTTTGCCTCAATCCCCACACAAATTTCAAAACTTAAATTAGGAGAAAAAATACTGCTCTAACCTCAAAATGTTTACATTAAGTACATGTGTGTGTATGGGGGGGGGGGTACACTCACCCACCATATAATACACACCTATAATATTGCAATGAATACTTGGGGTTGGAGAGTAGATAGATAGACTAAGTATTAATGTTTTATATACATATGTAAGATGTTTTCTCTGAAAAAAAACTCCTATTTGTGCAGTAATCCTTCTTTAATACACATTCTGTTAAAGATGACTGGCAAGGGACTACGATTATGGGTTTTTTTAAT
Source organism: Acanthosepion esculentum (assembly GCA_964036315.1). Classification (NCBI taxonomy): domain Eukaryota; kingdom Metazoa; phylum Mollusca; class Cephalopoda; order Sepiida; family Sepiidae; genus Acanthosepion; species Acanthosepion esculentum. Next base: position 62,258,334 of record OZ038517.1, on the reverse strand, counting down.
TTTTCTCATGTTTGTGTCTAGAAAAGGTAAAAAAAAAAAAAACTTGAACAATGTGTGTAAAAACAGTTCAAAAGTTCTGTAAATCCAAGCACTTTCAGCCATTCTTTTAGCTATTATCAAGAACAATTTTTATTCTTAACTGAGAAGGTATAGTAATGTTTTATTTTCCAAACAGGGTCAGCATATTGTGGCCATGTTCATACATAATGTTACTGAATGTTGAATTTTCCTTTTATATTATTAGTGCTTCCATTATTTTTAATCTTTCTTTACATGAGGGTGCATGAGGGTATTATGTTTGAATTTTCTACTAGTATGTTGTTTGCTGGGTTTCCATATGTGTTTAAATGAGTCCTAATTGAGCTAATGTTAGTTAGGTCTAACGTGAGTCATTTAGATAGGCATGTAGTGGTATGGCCAATATAATTATTTGTGAGTTTGATCAGGACAATGTTCCTTAAGGGGCATGCGAGCTCGTAATAATATTGGTTCTGTAATTTAAATTTTGCAGGTGTGTTGTTATTGTTGATAAGGTTAGCGGTTTAAAATTTTTTGTAGTAGATAATTTTCTTGTTCTGGTTGACTGGTGTTTTGTCTTTCTTTATATTTCTAAGAGAAAATTTGTCTTGCTTATAGTGAACATGGATTTGGCTTTTATAGAAGATATTAACGTTATTGTTCGACTCTGAGCCCAGAAAAGAAAACACTCATACTAACACAAGAAAAATAAAATGCTTAATTGCAGTACCGTGTCAGCCATCTTTAATGAAACTTGTATGTGTATATATAATACATAGACAGGATAAAATTTGTCACTAGCTGTGATTGGTGTTATGTTCAGCACCCCAGGGTTTCTTAGACAAACCCCTTTTGTAATTGTTCCGTCTACTCACCAGGTATTAGCAAATGTTTGACCATTTTCTTGTTTTCATTATTTTTATTTATAAGTTTTAAAAAATAATTTATGCGCATTTTTATTGGTGTTAGGTTGATTTTTCTTCCTTGTATGTGGATATATATATATATATATATATAATATACACATATATATATATATTATATGAGAGAGAATGTCATGGTTATTTTTTCTTTTCATAATTCCCTTGTCTCTTTAAACTGTTGTTATTCCTTTTCTTTTATATTTCACCTCTAAGTGTCAAGATAATATAGCAAAGTTATTTCCAATGTCAGAGACAACTAAAAATTAAGTTAATATTCCAGAATATTCTGGAGTTTTCTAAAGTTTTTCAAAATATAGGTGTATTTTGTTTTGTTTTTTTAATTTATTTATTTTCTTTATTTTAATTTATTTCAAAATTTGCGATGGTTCAACAGAAGGCTGCTAAACCAAATATGTGAGCAAAACAAAAAGAAAACTTATACTTAACAGTACAAGGAAGAGGCAGTTTAAATTTCTGGGAGACATAACGAGGAAAGAGGGTTTGGAAAATTTGATACTCACAGGACAGAGGAAAACAACGCATAACTTACTTAGTGAGCTTGAGTAAATGGATGGAGGAACAGCATTTAGGAGAAATAGCAAAATGACAAAATTTCTTAAGAGCTAAAAAAGGACAGGAAAATGTAGAGAGCTATGTCCTGTGGGAACAGGACACATTAAGAGGACAAATCATAATTTAATCATATAATAATTCTGGGGGTCATCATGGGTCTAGTGTCATATACAAGGTATTTAGGGGTTAGTAATGCAAATATCAAAGTGACTTTTGCAAGTGGGGGGGTACGTCTTTTGACAAAAAATAGTGTATCTATACAGTGAGTCCCCCATATTCATAAATAGTTAGAATCCATGTAACCGCCCTAAAAGTGCTTATAAGTACTTATTTTGATTGTTAAAACCCCATATGCCTTAAAATTTAACCCTAAAACCTTTAGAAACATTTCAGACCCTTTTTAAAACATTTTGAAAAAAAGCATTGGCAACCATACACAAATTTTCTTTCATACGTACAATAACCATTTTTAATTACACATAGATTGATACAACCATTGAAAATACTGTATCAAGATGTAAAATATAAAGTTTAAAACATTTTCTAAAAACAGAACTTTGATGATGCCCCCATACTAAAAACATGAGCCACTTTTAAGACCGCAGCCCCTAGCAAAGAACAAAGCCCAAACACTATGCATGTTTTTGCGTTTGTTTTTTCACCATCAAAATGGACTGTTATATGTTTTAAGTCGCTTAAATAACAGGAAAATAATACAAGAATATTTTAAATATGTTCTATCGAAAAAATACATGAATCGAGGGAGTTCTCAGCGAATAATCTGTACATATGTTCTTCAGAAAAACACGCAAATATTCAGGGTTTCCACGAATAACAAGTACATATGTTCTAAAGAAAAATCCACAACTGCGTGAAGCCATGAATGCTGAAATGCGAATTGGCCGGATGCTCACTGTACATGTTTCCTCATACATAAATATAAACTGTTTCAATAGAAATGAAATTTCTGCACATTTGAAAATGTCTTTCCTGTTTCCATGGCAACAAAAAATTTCCTTAAAATTTAATTTAAATTTACTTCAGATTTTTATGCAGAATTGTTAAACTGCAACCAAGATGTGGAAATTGTTTACAATTAGGCTCATTATCTAAATAAATAACTGACAAATTCTGTCTGTCCATCCATGTGTTTGAAAACTTCTCTACCTCAGGCCACACTTGCTCTACATAAACATATTATACCATTTTAAAATAATCTGCCCTTTATCTGGTGCTGAACATCCAGCATTGGGATTTGTGACCAAATGAGGAGGGAACAGTTAAAAATTAAAATTTTAATAACTGAAAAAAATTATAGATTTTAAAAGTTTTTAATTTATATCAAGTTTAAAGTAACAAAAAACTTCGTGAATTTAAAAAAAATTTTTTTAAATTAATTTTATTTCTTCAAAATGCCAAGGAATCAGAATTAAAGTGAGAGGTTTTTGTTTTTTTTCTAACTTGCTTTGAAGTTCCGCATAGTTTGTGATTTGAAGAACTCAACACAATTGAAGTTCTACAGAGTATGTGATTTGAAAAACTCAATTTTTGGCCTGAATTGGAATTTCAGTCCAAATCAGACTTATGGTTCGAATTCAAAATTAAAGTGAGATTTTAAAATTTCATGTCGTGAATTGAGGAATTCAAAGTTATTTCTTCAAAATCATTGTTGCTGTTTTCTAAGCTGAGCCAATGGCCCAAGTCGCCCTACACAAGAGACTTTTAAGCTAGTTATAAATATATTATTAACAAATAATGAGAACCAGAATTTATTACATTGTATTTTCTTTTAATTGAATTATCACACCCAGTCATCCACCCAGCACGTAGAAGGTACCCCCTAAATTACCAAAAAAGTTATTTTTTGTCTGAATTTAGGATTTTATTATTTCCAGTGAAACATTTCACAATGAAAATGGATATCATCGGTTATTATTTGTAACCAAATCTTGCAGCAGTGCAATTCTGTTGTAGGTCTATACTTATTTCAGAGGCAAATTGTCAATTTTCAAGGTTCTCTTATTATTTGTTGACATTGTTCTCACTTTCATGCTTCTCTGCACATATAATGCTGAGGACATTAGACTGTTGTTAAAAATGCGCACAAAGACATTAATTATGCAGTCATTTCAACAAAAACACACACACTTGCGCTCTCTCTCCACTGAAATGGTTGCAATATAATTATCACTGTTGCCAGAAAACAGCACAAATGTTTCCCTGTGTCATAACAAGTGCAATAATAATAATAAGCAGGAAGGAAATCCTAGTCAAAAATGAATAATGGTTAATAAAAATTCAAGATATCACTCAAATATAAAATGCATTTTTTTTTTTTTTCAGATTTGAAAAGATTTGTTAAGATTCAATAATTTTTTTAAATTATTTTTTTTTCTCCTCTACTTCAACCTGGTTCTATTTTGACCTATGTAAAGAATGCGATAGACACACTAGTCATATTGCATTGTGAGGTATGCTGATCGGAACACCTTGGTGTGTCTGGGCCAAACAACCTTCTGAAAATATATATATATATATATATATATATATATATATATATGGTTGCTCAGTTCTTTGAAGACGTGTCTTTTAACAGCTCTAACTTTTTTCTAACCTGTTCTGATTATCATTTCTCTTTTTTAGATGAATGATGTTAAATATGAAACTATCTGAGCAGATGAAAAGGCAAAGCTGTAATCGTTGCTGTAAAGGCAGAGTGTAACAATTTAGAGATTGCTTGCTTCCTAACAGTTGCACAGTCATTTGTTGTCAAAGTTCGCAAAGAGCTGGAAACTGACAATGGAGATTTTACAGCAATAGGCAAACTTAAAAAGCCTAACCCTACCCTAATAGCATCAGGACACCCAAATTTGTACAAAAAGTGCAGAAGATTATGGATAAGAAAACCCCAAAAATTCAATTAATGCTAACAAGGTCAAGGTTTCAAGGCACTCTATGGGAAGAATTGTCCATGAGGAACTTTGATACAAGTTGTATGCAATGTGCAAAAGGCCAATTCATGTCTGCAAGAGACAAAGATAATCGTCTGATCTGTGTAAAGTGTTTGTTGAGCAAGTTGAAGCGTCAAAAGCCTGAAATGATTTGTTTTTTCTCAGATAAGAAAAAAACTGATCAAGACTAAAAGGTCAACCAAACGAATGGCAGATGGTTATGCAGAGGCCCTAAGCACATTTCAACGGGGGTCATGCACACAAAGTTTCCAGCAACTGTGATAGTTCTGAGAATTCTGCGCAATGGAGGAGTTGTCATGCGCCTCCTCACTTCTTTCCTCAGGTCTTGAGGGTCAATGCTGATGACTATAAGGAGGCGTTGGGAAGGGCTGTGAGGGTTTGGATAGGGAGGGTGAGCAAAGTAAGACCGTACAGCTACCAACAAGACTCTGGGCCACCTTGTAAGGTGAAGACAACCCAGGAATGAAGGAGTTACAAACTCCATTATCACATCATCCCAAATATATGACCCCCTAGGCCTTCAGAGCAGAATCCATAGTAATACAGCATAGGCGTCAAGAGGGAAGTCGATCAACGTCACCATAAACACTATAAAATCTCTTTGTCCACCATAATTAGTACAATGTGCAAACTAGATCAGGATCAGCTGATTCAGACCTTGTATTGAAGCCATCATCAATGCTAACGGCGGATTGAGTAGATGCGTCAGAAAGAGTCTCGCAAGCTTATTGAGGCTAATAAAGATCTTCTTTCATAACCTTATGTGTATCATAATGGAAGCAATAATCTAAAAGCCTACAAGATTAAAGCAAAAAGAATTGTTAATTGGAAAATGACAAGTGGTTCAAGTGAAAAATATACGGCAGGCTTTGCTATAAAGTAGGTCAGAGAATGAACCGGGGGGGGAAATGTTGCTTTGCTATAAAGTAGGTCAGAGAATGAACCGGAGGAAATGTTGCTTTGCTATAAAGTAGATCAGAGAATGAACCAGGGGAAATGTTGCTTTGCTATAAAGTAGGTCAGAGAATGAACCGGAAGAAATGTTGTTTTGCTATAAAGTAGGTCAGAGAATGAACCAGGGGAAATGTTGCTTTGCTATAAAGTAGGTCAGAGAATGAACCGGAAGAAATGTTGTTTTGCTATAAAGTAGGTCAGAGAATGAACCGGGGGAAATGTTGCTTTGCTATAAAGTAGGTCAGAGAATGAACCGGAGGAAATGTTGCTTTCCTATAAAGTAGATCAGAGAATGAACCAGAGGAAATGCTGCAGGCGGGGGTGGGGGGAATATTACAAAAATTGTTAATTAACATGAAGACAAAAAATAGAGGGAAAAAAAACCTACAGTGTAAGTTAATCTGTTCCATAATTATTAGATTTGCAGACATTTCATATGCTAATTTAGTGATTCTCAAACCGCTGTGCCACGAAATATTGTCACAGCAATAACTCAGTATATGTGTGTGTAAAATTATTAATGGTACAGCATTAGTATTTGAATAAAGGAATAAGTGTTAAACTTTTTTTTCAAATAATTCTTTTCACTGTGTTCCTTCAAGGACTTCAAGAATAGGCCACCTTTTCTAGGGATCAAGAACTTAAGATAAAACATTCGACGGTACTCATTGATACAATTTGGATTTCAATACAAAAGGAATATCCGACATTAACTAAAATGACTTTATCAATTTTATTGCAATTTTCCGCTTCTTATTTATGTGAATTCGGTTTCTCAACCTTAAATAACATCAAAAAATAAGAAGCAAGAAAGACTACGCTCAAATGAAAAAGAAATGAGGGTCTGCCTATCGCACATTCGATCACATATTGAAGAAATTGTGAAAAAACCCCAGGCACAGATTTCACACTAAATAAGCTGCACCAATAGTTGAATAGAAACATTGAAATAAATTAAGTTCATATTTGTGTTTTTTTTTTTTTTAAAATCTATGGTTTTGTTTCAGAACATTTAAATGGCTACCCTTTCAAAATGTTGCTAAGTTGTGCCTTTGCTTAAAAAATATTGCGAACCACTGCACTAACTGAACCAGTTATAATGGGTCTGAGATAATATTAATAAAAAAAAGGCGTTAACTCTGCGTGTTCGACTTTTCATTGTGAATATTTATAATTTCCAGGGCATTATCTCCCTTGGAACTTATAAATAATTCAGTTCCTTCCCCTTAAAAGTTAAATTTTTCAAATTCTTATTTTAAAGGCACTTATCAGTTATGCAAAATTTCATATGGAGGATAAATAACACCAGCTTAATTAATGAAAATCTTTGAAAAGTGATGGAACACGTGGGCAAAAAACAGAGGCACAGAATTGAACCGAGGCAAATTTGTTCAAAGAAATGAGATTGGATTTTGGAATTAAGAATTTCAGTTAAAATTTGGTTTAGCAAAATCATGTTTATTGTCGAAGGAATATACATTTTCTTGACTGGTTTTAACAGATTTAAATGAATAAGTCATTAATTTCTTTAGGAAATTAACTTGCTCGAGTTTTTATCTTGGGGGTTTCGCTTCATAACATAAGGATAATGTTAAAGTGAACTCTTACTTTGTGTTCACTTTTATTCAAGTAGCAAGTTAGTTTTTATTCATCCATATTTGCCCATATTTTTAAAAGAAAATAGATTAAGCTTCATTTTCTTTTTGCCTGTGACTAGAAACTTAATTTGTGACATTACAAGAAACCCTAAATCTCAAGAAAACAAAAAGATTTTTCCCTCCCACCTTTCTTTTTAGACTTCAATATGTTAAAATTAAATACAAAATTATCATAAAGGCGGACACAAAATCAGTATTCAGTTGAACATGTTATCAAGTGGGCACCAAGGGTCCAGTTTTTCATTATACATGCATTGTAAATGGAACCCCCACTTTAAACCAGTTCATCCACTCCCATTTTAAAACTGATTTGTTCTCAAAACAGGACGACTGAAAGTCATATTTAGACAAAGAGGATCAAACTACATCAAAGGAAGACATTTTCCAATGAAAATTCCCAGGTGCACTAAACCAAACCTTAACTGAAATACACAATCCGGTTTTTAATGTACATACTTATACAACCTCCGCATATATGTATTCGTGCAAATGCAAGAGTTGTAATATTTGTGATTATAATCGAGATTTAATGACATGTCAGGGAGGACATCAGGTTTCAGCCTTTAGTCACGTGTTCATGTTGAATTCTTTGTTGAGATGATTTAAGTCAAAAGAATCACATGCAGCGTGCAAATCCATACGGTTCATAAGGGTGAGTGTCATCCGAAGCGTTCCCCAAATATTCTTAGACATAGACTGACCAGGGCTGGTAATCAAAGTTGGATTTTGACTCTCGGATTTTTGCTGAAGGTTCAGAGCCACAAGAAAATGCTCCACGGCAGAGCTGCAGTAAAAAAAAAAAAACAATTTTTAAATTTAACCAACAGAGTTGAATATTCAGACAAAAAAAGAAAGAGACACACACAGGACAGGGAGAGAGACATGTACAGGAAATGGAGAGAGGGAGAGAGACACAAACACAGACAGAACGGGTTGAGAGGCACAAACACGGACGGAACGGGTTGAGAGAGAGATGCCCAGTGAGTGATAAGGACAGATTGTGATAGATATCTTAATGTGAATCTATTTAAATAATAATAAGACCTTAAATTTTACTCCAATGTCATACATCATTAGCCACTTGGAGCAGAAAAATGATGTTAGGAAGGACTATGAATGGGTTGAGAGAGGGAGAGAGAGACATACAGGAAACAGGATGGGTGAGAAAAATGTCAGGAAGAACTATAAAAGCTGTAGTAAAATTAGTTCATTGATTCCTATCTCCACAAAAAAAAAACTATATCTTTAGACTACCATCAAGGGTTTTATCACTGGCATGTCACAATAATTAAATGAGAAAAGAGATCAGGCTGATGATGGAGATTCATTCTTGCAGCTAGGATCGTCACATGGAAAGGAAAGGAGATGGGCACTGTCAGATAACCTCCCTTGCATTCTGAGATCTCATGAGGGACAAAATTATGTCCCACGCCATAACAATTTGGGGATTAAGAGATTTATCAATCCAGCAATTCATTCAATTTTCCTATTTACTATAAAGCAAAAGAAATCACTTACTTGTGTGCTCCCAGGTTGATACAAGCTATTCCAAGATTGTACCTTGAACGGATGAAGCCAGGAGCCAATTTCAGCGCCTGGTGGTAGGCTTCAACTGCTTCCTCACTTTTATTGCTGTTGGCCAATGAGGCTCCTAACTTGTTCCAAAGTTGGGCATCCTGCACAACAAACAGAAAATAAATTTGTTAGAATCATTGAAAACAAAAAAGATAATAGTTTTCTCTTTACTGATCAAGTTAAAAAAGCAAAAGAGGGGTTCAAATTAAAAAAAAAATACAAGTCCAAGGTCATAATTCTGGGAATCAAAAAAAAAATCAAATCTTGCATATCCAATGTCAGAAAATGCTGATATCAAAAAACTGACACAATATGTTCAAGGATAGTGTTGTAGAGTAGGACTCAGATTACTTCCTGATCTTCCCTACTACTGTGACAATGGACTGCTCCTACATATAAATATGGTAAGTAGCCACATTAGAGTAGCGTTTGAGGAGTAGTTGATTTACTCAAGTTTTTTCATTCTATGTATGAATGTTTAATAAACCTCTTCTTTGTTTACCACACCCAGTCTTATGTTCCTCCGATACTCTCTCTTATTCTTGGCTACTTTGAACATATAGAGTATTGGCAAGTGGGGTCAGGTTACACAGTCGATTCAACGCTGGAAGCATGGTGGGTCCTGGCTGTAATGGTCTGAACTGGTGGTACTAAAGCTTGTCTGAACATTGGCCCTGGAAATAACGAGAGGTTTGCGACGTCTTATCTGCAACAATTCAGTCTGAAGGGATAAATTCAAATTTATGGTTGCATTATCAAATAAGAGGGTATTGGGTATCTTACTATTAGCAAGTAGTGACTGTGATACTCACTAGGTGGCCTGTACTTCTGTACTTAAACTAAGCCAAGATTGCCAAACAACAATACACTAGAAGGAATTGTAGTACTAATTCTTAATACATTTACCTGGCTGACAAAGAATTCAGTCCCTGTTAACTAATGTGTTGTTGGTTAGAAAGTCTGAAAGGTTTTACTCACCTGTGGACGGACTTGGACAGCAGCTGTGAAGCAATCAATGGCTTTATCGAGATCGCCACTCAAGTTAAAGAGGACACCTAGACCACACTGGAGGTTTTAAAAAACAAAATAACAAATATAAAAAAAGGAAAAAAATGAGATGAACAGAAATAATCTTAGAATAATAAGATCTTTAAAATCTCCTTTTTTTTTTTAATCATCTCTCGCAAATTAAAAGAATGTGAAAATTTGTATAGCTAAAGCTTGGACCACCTTGAATAAAATGGATGCAATCTGGAAATCTAATCTACCTGAAACAGAGAAATGTCTGTGCCAATGTCGAGGTGGTTTTAATGTACGGTGCCACTGCTTGGCTATTAACTAAAACCCTAGAGCAGTGATTCTCAGCACAATCTTCGTAAGTATGCTGCTAAATAACGTCAAAAATAAGAATCAAGAAATGTTAAATAATAGTCTAGCAGACTATTGTTGTTTAGAGAATTATATTTCTCCTCCCACGTCCTCATTTTGACCTTTGAGGTCAGATACAGGAAAACAATGGAAGTCATTTTTTTATTGGCTAAAACTAGCGTGGGAATGTTAGAGAAAGAAAGAGATTTCAGGAGTCTAGTCTTACATATTGAACAATGTAGACATGTTAAAATCGTGTCTGGAAACTGCTCCTTAGTGAGGTGGTATAGCAGCCCCACTGGCTAGTTAGAAATGTACATGTCAACATGTTGAATAAAACTAGATAAGTTTAAAATTCCTTTGAAGTTCTCTTATCTCTGAACTAAAAGAAAACAACCAGCGATCAGCAAGCGAGAGAAGATCCAACAATGTGAGTGAATCAAGACCTTCGCCCCAAGACTAACTCCCACCAAAGGGCTATGCAACAGAAAGCAACTGCTTATCACACATTCAACCAAACATTAAAGAAATCACAAAAAAAAAAAAAAACAACACCAGGCACATGTTTCACACTAAATAAGCTGCACAAATAGTTCAATAGAAACATTGAAGTTCATTGTTTGTATATTTTTTTGTAAATCTATGGTTTTATTTCAGAACATTTAAAAATTTTGCTAAGTGTGCAATGATATTTTTATTTGCTCCAAGGTGTGCCATTGCTTAAAAATATTGAGAAACACAGCCCCAGAGTCTAAGCTTGATTGGAACCTACACTCACTTAACATCTCCTGGTTTGGTTTGATTTTGGTTTGTTTAATGGTATATCAACTCCTTGCGGGTTATTTAATGCCAAAATTTAATTTTCTTGGGAGCTTTGGTAATTTTTCTCTTCTTTTTCAAATAATGTATTGCAGGTAATTTTTTTTTTTACTATGAAAATGTATTGCTGGTATTCTTACTACAAAAATTTATTTTTATACTTTCATTATGTTTTGACCCCAGTTCACTATTTGCCCATAGGTGCGACCCTAACAGATCAGGGTGGATCTGGAAACAACAGCAGTTAAGAGGTGGTTCCACACTTCTCAAAACCTCCTAATTACAGGACTTGCTGCAAGATATAGTTTATTGCTAAACCTAGGATGAACATCTCTTCGAGACAACATCCAACAAAATGACAGCTTTATAGACACATCCCTGATATTTCTACAATCTTACATGAACTTACAGGGCACTGCTGACAAGCAAAATAAGAACTTGCAAGTGATCTATTGCTCTGGACACGTAGCCATGGAGCAAGATGGGTTGGTCACCCAGCAACTATCTACATTGACTGACTAAGTAATGACATAGAATGCCTCCCTAATGACCTTCTGACCCTGATGCAGGACCATGATGGATGGCGTGATCAACTTATTAATGTCTGAGGTAGCTCAATTAAGTTCACAGGTGATCCTTTTTGGGAACACCTCCCCTGCTTCACAGTGTAGCCAGTAGCCACTGTTTGATACTCACCTGAACATCAGGATCTATTTGGTTGGGAGAGAGACGAGCAGCTGCGATGTATTGGTCACGGATTTCCATCATTTTATGCCTGCAACAAACCCAATAAGAATCACATCAATATTAGTACAAATGTGATATTGTCCGTAAATCAAAACTAATAATGTTATTTATACAAAATATCATCATATTCAAAATATCCAAATTCTTTTTGTCCCAATGTCGTGTTGATGACATTTGCCAAATGAGAAGGAATCTTTAGTCTTGAGAATTTAATAAGGATCTCTTCATTTTTCTTCTACTGATCCAGACACTAAAAAATAGTTTGACTTATTTATTCCACTGGTATACAGACATGGCTCACCGTCCAACTGTCTACTTATGAAAAAGAAAAAAAAATGCCACTGTTTTTTTTTTACTAGATTTTATCATCTGCTCTATTTACAAATAGAAGATTCAGTCTTGATAATTTTGGTCCTAACACAGCAAAACAAACAAAGACAAGGACGTGGAGATGTGAGATTTAAATGAAATTGGGTGGTAGGAAAAATAAATGTCCACTAGAATCTGTTCCTGCTGACAGCTAACGTGGAAACCAGAACAATGCTTCCCTCGGGACTCTGTTTCCTACACACCGTAAACAACAGTATTATTGCTCTTTCTCTGGAACACAGGTATAACCTTCACCAGTCTCAAAGAACAAAACTGCTCTGAAACAAAAAGTCAGCTCTTTTTATCCTTCCTTGATCTCAGGCAAGAAACTCAGATCTCTCACTTGTGTTAGCCTTGTTCTTGCCGATAACACATGCGCTGTGTCACTTCAATATTGAATTGCCGAAGTTCACCTCACAGGTCTATGATGTCTACAAATACATGTACAGACAATTCACCTTCTCTTGCTTCGCCCCAGGAGATAGTATTTCATGAATTATTCAGACTAACAACATTTCATCTCAGACCTTTAGACAATACAAGATGGCTGGAGAAGGTATTGGTCAAAATGTGATCAAAAGAACAAAGATAAGGATACTAGTCTGAATAATTTATGGAATAGTAACTGTTAACTATTGTTTATTGTAACTAGTTATCTCCCCCTCCCCAACTTAATAGACGGTTCCTATCAGCAGTGGCAGCAGCAGGAGCATAGACATGTCCCCTTCTGCCCAGGGTGGATTGGGTCATTAGATACTATTTAAACTGTTTTGATTTCTCTCTTGGCACTTTGACTTGCCTATAGGAACTACTGGCATTTTAAACCAGACCTGTACTCTTATCAGTAACAACGCTTCATCTCAGACCTTCAGACAATACAAGAAGGCTGGAGAATGCATTAGCCGAAATGTAGTGATCAAAACAACAAAGATGAAGATACTAGTCTGAATAATTCGTGAAATAATGACACGACTTCATATCGGAATTTCCAAATTGAATGAAATAAAAAGAACTCCAACCAAGAGTTACGATTGCAAATAAAATGTTTAACATGAGGCCTCACCTGGAGGCAATTGTACCAACATTGGCACTGGCATTTGATTGTTCAAAGTCTTTGACCAGATGGGAATATTGAGGATTGTGTGTCAGCCAAGACTTAAGTGCATTGCAGGCTAAAGCTTGCTGGTATTCATTGGTATAACTCACAGCAATTGCCATCCAAGCTGTCAGATTATCCGGCTGAAGCTCCAGACACCTGCAAAAGAATTCAATAACACTTTTAGTAAAATAACCTAGCATCATCCAGGAACAATACGACTTAACATCTTCATTCCCAATTTGGCATTGCTTAAGAAGACTGGCCCACTTTAAAAAACAGGGGAAAAGTTTTACGGGAATCATTTTTATTGATTAGCATTCCTTAGCGCTTCAAGCTGCAACAATTGTCACAAAAAATAATGGATATTTTTTTATCAATATAGAAGATAGGTCCTATTCTTTTTCTCTATTTTTTACGAGTCTATCTAAGCAGTGCCTCCAGTTTTTGTTTTCTAATGGCAGAAAAAACATGATAATAATGTACACTAAACTTACCGTATATACTTGTTGTAAGTAAACTGGGATTACAAAGGAAATGTTTATTGCAGATTATTTCCACGTCACAGAGAATAAAACACTAAGTTCCAACTCGAACATCAAGGGCAGAAAGAAATGCCGAAAACTCGATTCGCAGCTACTATCTCGCTAATCAAAATGCACGCCACCAGTCAGAAAAATAACTCATTCTCCACCAAACGTGGTAGCCAAAATTGCCGAATTCCCAGATTTCAAGAACACCAACTGCTTTTATCGACCAAACATTTTTTCTATTCGGCGACAGCTGGGAGAGGATGTTCAGTATTTTGCATATCAAAATACTTTTATTGCGACTCCTGCGACGGACTTGTTTTTTTTTTTTAATTCAAATATTCTGTCTTCAGCATGTCATACGGAATACATGCCCTTTTGTTTGGTAAGTAATTTTCTTTTTCGCCACATTTTCTGTCGTAGAATACACGTGACGCGCTGTTGCTTGGTTTGACGAGGTAAGTCGCTGTTTCCTTGGCTATACTTGTGTATACGGCTACTTCAAGTGCACCTCCTGAATTTATTCTTAAAAAACCTGATTTTTTCATATCGCCCATGTATAATGCGACCCCAGCTTCTGAGCAAAGCTAGTCGGCTTACCATAGTCAAATATTGCAGTACTGAGCAAAATCCTGGATATATTTCATAGTAAAAAACATCTCTTGCTCTCTCAAGCCTTTTATAGTTCTTCCTAACATCAAAGGTACCCCCCAAAATAGGTGAGAAGAATGATGATGGCCTGTATGATGATCGGGCTCAAGCAGAAGACTTGGACATGTTATTTCGTATTGAAGACGCTGAAAACAAGACGTCCATGTTTTTTTAGTTAATATGGATGTGGTGTCCATCAGTCTTGAGAGACCAGGGATAACACCTCAGCTGCCAATGACAATGCAGCATCTGTTATGGCTGTACAGGCCCACACAGAAGCAAGTCTCAATTGCAACCAATGCACGTGAAAATGCTCTCCCCTAATGTCACCATGTTGTATTCTTTCCTTCAAGCATGTTTCTCCCCAGGAGAAAAACATCCATTTCTTCTCTCCTTGCTCCAGCCCTCAATGTAAATTGCGTCTCCAGCATGAGCAAGATTGCTGGCAGCATCTTTCCACCTCTCAAATTCCAGGTCTGTTGCCTTCAGGTCCCTTTTGCAGACATCCTTGAAGTGAAGATGAGGTCACCCCCTTCCCAGTGGCCAGTCCCCTGTACAGAAATATCTTTCAGAATCCTCCTATTAGTAGACTTTTGCTTCTGGTGTTTAGACATTGTAGTGAGGCAATGCCAGAGTGTCCTCTCCAGGGTACAGGCCTGGGCAGGATTTTATGAGAGACCGGCAGTTGCCCGTGCACTATGTCTCTCCTCTCCACAACACTGAGGTTGTCCAAGGGAAAGGCAGAGGCCAATACAGCTTGGCACTGGCATTATTGCAGGAGTTGCCAGAAGTCAGGCACCAGATTTGTCCTCAGGGTTTACTCCTGAGGCCTTGATTGGGTATGACCACAAGGCATCAGATGTTTAAAAATCAGAGTTTTTAGTTAATAAATGTTCGGTAAAAAATCTTCTTTGGTGTATCGTAAATAATTTCTTCCTGTAGCATGTGTTGTAATACTTTGAATAGAGAATGAGGAGCACAACTGAAACATAAATGGTGTACAGCTACAGATCAGACAAAAGGGATGCTGTTGAAAAAGCATTACCCCAGCAATGTAAACACATGCAAACTAAGTTGAATGCAAATTGGAGAAAGAAAAAGAAAACATTGTCATGTCTTCATTAATATAGATTTTAAGCAGCAGCACATAGTGTGAATGATGCCCTGCTGTTCATGTTGCAACAGAAAGAAAGAATCTAGGCTGTGGGAGGCACAGGCTAAAAGAGCACTTACCTGTACCATTATGGTTAGCCAAAGGTACCGTGAGAATGTAGGCCTAACAGGTAGGTTAGTCAACAAAAATGCACAATTTTCAACCTCTTCAAAAAAAATTATCTGTGCATAGTGCAACCTCCTATTTCTTGTGTAAAAAAAAAATTGATAATAAAAACTATCAGTATACTTGGGTATGTACAATATTTCATAGTCTTCAGTGGAGTGTCCTTTGAAATGTAAAATTTTGATTAACTCAAACTGAAAGATCGTACAATTTGATAAATAATAAAATAATAGAATCAATCATTGACAAGTTGAAGATGTTTCTTTTAATGATTTCAATGTCCTCAAAAAGCATTTTCTTGTGGGCTTTACAAGTGGTTATCTTTGGATAACGTCATTAATCCAAATATACACCAATTTTGGGCCCTTTAAAAATGCACGCAAAGGTAATTTGTACAAAGATATATTTTGCATGTACTGATAAAATTTTATATCTCTTAAAATAAAATATACAATAAAGAGTTCATATCAGAAAGTTCTTGTGTTGAACGTCTAAAGTCCTTTAGCATATAAGAGAGAGAAAAGAGTCCTTGTAAATGTGTATGTAAGTATCTCGTTGATATCAGTCTCAGTAATCCTTTTGACTTTCTGTGCGATTTTTAGGTGTCCGAAAATGTAGGGCATAGGACAACGGACCAAATTATTTCATCGAGTCTGGTTCCTTTGCCGCCTGGTTGTCTTTTTTTGACACTTTTCCAAGACAAAGGAATTTATTCTAGAATTGTCTCTTGATTCCTGATTGATTTACAGGTGTGAATCATTTGACCATCCCTTTTTTTCTTCACCTCCATTTAGGAATGATGACCTTTTGGTCTCTTTTATTTATTGCCTTTTTTTCTTCCTTATATTTGTGTTTTTATTTCTTTATGACAAACCAAAATCGTTTGCCAACTTTCATTTTATTTAAATAGTGAACTTTTTATTTTTCTATCACTACACACACAGAAATTGCTTCATGTTCAGGTTGTGAATTCATTCTTGTCTTTGCTTGTATATTTTTTGTGTTGCCTCCATATCCAATCTTTGCTTGATCTCAATCTCTTTGATTCCATGATGCCTAATTCATGTTAGTCAATCACATACAAATGTTTCACAATTGAACAGTTGAATCTCAAATTTACAGAGAGTCGCTTGTATTATTTCTTATATCATTTTTCTGACCATTCTTTGTTTTTGTTTCTTCTTAAAGTTCAAAGACAGGGTTTACTTTGTAGGCCTTCCATTCTTTTTTTTTTTTAAAAAAAAAAAGAAGAAAAACAGTCTATTAAAAGTTCAATAATTACTTTCCAGCTTGTAAAATCCTCTTCTATTGTTCCTATCTTTAAGAACACTGGTGAACCTTCTGTTCCTTTGCTTTATCGTCCTATTAGGCTTTTACCATTTTTGAGCAAAGCACTAGAGGTTCCAGATAAACAAGATGGCTTTTGCTTCTCTAGATCAACCACTGATCTGTTACCGGCTATTACTAAATTTGTCCAGCAAGGTTTAGATAAGAATGGAGAGGTTCGGACTGTGGCTTTAGATATCTCAAAGGTGTTTGACAACTTGCTGCTACTTCTATCTTTTCTTAACTAATGAACCAGATCTTTCCTTCAGCCAGCAAGAACTCTAGCTGTTCCTCTGACTGCAATAGTTACTCTCACTAGCTCTCACTACACTTTGACCAATGATTTCTATCACTGGCCTTGATCTAAAATGCAGCCTGACTATATAATCCCATGACTGGAATTCCTTAACTTCCAGCTGAGTTGCACTTGAGCCTGAAAGTTTTATTTATTTATTTTTCCCTACTTCAGGATGGTTGCAAGTGCAACATAAATCTTTGTCACTCAGATTTGTCAAGTGTTTTACTTGGATAGGTGGTGAACGTTTAAAAAATGTTTTTGTGAATAGCAGATAACAGATTCTGTTGAAAGCTCCTTGGAGATGATCAAATTTAAAATATACATGAAGAAGGCAGAAAAACACACCAACCAAAACTTGTCCACTTCTATCAGATGTATTAAATGGCTCATTTTAATTTTAATTACTTATAACTTCTATAGTTGATATAGATAAAATTTATCCAAATGAAAAAAGTTACAGTAAAAACATGTTGATTGAACTTTGTCAGCTCCATATCTAGTTACATGTCTTTTATGCAATCCTCAGAATACTCAATAACTAGATTCAGGTTTGGTTTAGGTTTATTTTGTTTTAAGGCATATCAACACCTCAATGGGTTATTTAAGTCTTGAGGTCATTTTGGACATCAGCTGCCATTTTGACCTCATTTGACTTACTATCAAGGCAGGAGTAAATGGTAATGTTGTCAGCGTAGATGCCAAGTTGAGAGCTGATATCATCGGGAAGGTCGTTAATGAAGATTAAAAACAGCGTAGGACCAAGGATATGAAAGGATGTACGTGAGTGGCCGTTCAGGGCAAGTTTCATCTTACGATTTGATAGGAACAACTGGATCACCTCAAAAATGTGCCCGGAATTACCATAGCTTTTTACCTCGTTGAGAAGACCTGAATGCCAGACTCCGTAAAAGGCTTTCAAGATGTCCAATACTACAACCCAGGCTTCACTATTTTTATCTAGAGAATGACAGACTCTTTCCGCAATTATCCTTAGTTCATCAGCAGTTGGTCTAGAGAAACGAAAGCCATATTGCTCATCTGTGAAAAGGCCTTGTGATGAGAGATGACAAACTAATTCAGCATTGATTAGGACCTCTCAGAGTTTCCCAAGCAGTGGCAAAAGGCTAATTGGCTGATAGTTGGATGGGTCAGTCAGTTCACCATTGTTTTTAAAGACTGGAACAACAGATGATGACTTCCAGTAGAGATAGCAGGAGATAGTTCAGGAGCACACTTCTTAATGACTATTACAGGGATGCCATCAAGTCCACGTGTTTTGTGGGGACCCAGGTTAGAGATGATAGCAGAAACCACGGAAGCTGACATTAATACAATACTTAAATGCAGCAATCAGCTTTGAGTTCTTCTGTAGTTTATTTTTGCCTATCGCATCTACTCCTCCCTACCTATTATGACGAAGGCCCAATGAAGAGCCCTGCACAGGAGCTAGCTTAAATGTGGCCCAATAGAGTGGCTTCTAAACTAGTTTTGCCATATTTCATAATCTCTGCTCTGCCAAAATATTGTATTAAAAATTTCATGCATTAGTGAACTTCTTACTTTTTCAGTGCTGAAATAGCAGCAGGTTCTCGTTCATTTTCAGCTTGAGTGGTTCCTAAATACTGCCAGGCCTGAAAAGAAAGAAAATTAATTTTTAGATGAAAGACGCCCGATTTCAATCAAACTCTACGGCCTACCTACCCCTCAGCTTTTATATAGGCTGTCATTTCCTTTTCTGCAAATTCAATTTACTTAAGCAGGTTTTATGTTGCTGAAAATAACAAGGGCAAAGAACAGGTTCATGCCTTTTCCAAGAGCCTTTCAATGGAGCTTCATTCCTGGTTTTTGAATTCAGAGGTTTCCTTTTCGTAAACTTCTACATTATTTCAGTTTTCATACTGTACAATGTACAACACCGACTGGTTGGATTGTTATCTTTTAATCTACGAGATTTTATGGTAATAGTAATGTTAGTCATAGCCTTATGGAAAAATTAACCCAAGAAGGCACATTCAGTCACTCTCCGGGAGGTTAGATTTCCAATTTATTTCTAAAGCTCTACACAGTAATAATACCGAACAGTATATGATATACAGGATGCGATGGATAAATTGTCATCTGAATGATGCAAAAATGAAAATAACACTGACATCTCATTTTAACAGATATATTTACCAAAATTACACAAAAATATTTTGAAATACTAAAGAGTAAATTTATTCACAAAAGTCACCAGTGGCTTCAACCACAGCCTCCAGATGACTTTGGAATCTCCTGCAACTCTTCTGGATGGTCTCCTTGTTTAAGTTGGTGAATGCTGCCATAATCCTTGCCTTCTGTCCATCTTTGGTGTTACAAGGAGTTTTGTTGGTCTCTCGCTCAACTGTGCCCCACACATAATAATCAAGGGGGTTGCAGTCTGGAGAGTAAGAGGTGATGTCGTCACAGAAATTCTCGACAGCCATCACTGGGTTCTCCCGATTACATGGCATAGTGCAGTGTCCTGTTGCCAGACATAGAGTTTTCTCACAGACCCCCCTTCACCCAGGACAACTCTACCTCCTCAAGGCACTTTGATGTAGGCCGCCATGTTGAATCTGAGGCCCTCACCAACAAATTCGTGAGTTCTTTTCTTATCAGAAAAGTCAGAGTGAGTTTTCCAAGCTGCCATACTTTCGTAATCACTATTAGACTTATCCAACTCTTTCCGAATCCTCTTCACTGTTATCAGATTGACACCCAAACACTCTGAAATGTTCATATTAGAGTTTCTGGCATGAATTCCAAGCAGTACAGTATGCCATTTCCAGATTTCTGGCA
The DNA here is from genome assembly GCA_964036315.1 of Acanthosepion esculentum. Classification (NCBI taxonomy): domain Eukaryota; kingdom Metazoa; phylum Mollusca; class Cephalopoda; order Sepiida; family Sepiidae; genus Acanthosepion; species Acanthosepion esculentum. Next base: position 62,238,358 of record OZ038517.1, on the reverse strand, counting down.
GAATGAATTATATCATGGCGTTCTTTTTCTCACAGACAGTGTCCAACTGACCCCCACTATACTATGCAGTTGGCAAAATCAAAAACAATGTGCATGTGCAAAATTAAAAATATAAAATGGCAATAATTTAGCCATCGCACCCTCTGCTGTACATACAGCAATAATACAGAATAGTAAACCTAATAAACAAATTCAAAAATTAGCTCGTCAATATTCCGTACAATAATTTGGTTTGCATATGGTAAAAATAGTACAAGTAAATTTTTATCTATTTTTCAATTTATTTTGATTTCTCATATTTTGAAGAACAAGAAAAACAATCAGGCTCAAAATTTCCATACAATGTAATGGCTGGTCGGATTTTAAGAAATTCTTTTGAGATTTTATTGCTGGTCGTAACTCTAGGGTGATCAATAAACGGGCAAGTTGTTAAGTTATATGTGGCTGTATTGCTAATGCACAAAAGGGTGCAGAAACTCTGTATTTTCCTAATACAGTACCTGTTGTTGTCACATCAATGCATTTGCATACAGAAAAACTGACCAACATCCACTTACTTCAACATGATTATGGTCCTTCTGTACGGCCGATTCAAATAGTAAGACAGCGTTTGGAATGTCCCCTTCCTTTAATTTGGTCAGTCCAGCCTCAAAAGGATTTAACTGAGACAAGAATGGATTTTCAGAAGCAAACTCATAATTCTGAAGACAGTAAAGAAAAGAAAAAACGAATTTGAAAATTGAAAAATATATTACGGCATCATATAACAAAGACAAAAAAAGATATCTTCATATACACATACATTTCATATTAACAGATTGCGACAAGGAGATGTGATTAAATATACTTTAATGTTTTAAAAAAAATTCATTGAGTATTATTATTATTATTATTTAGGTAATAAGCCTTACAACAGCACAAATGGCTATATTGTGGAAAAAGGAATTTTCAACAATATACGCATTTTTTACGTATTTTTGGTTATTTTTAACTTTTATCAAAAACAACATTCTTATACATGTAGTTATGGATAATATTATACATTAATTACTAATTTTTTTTAATTACTAACTATTTGTGCTCAATTGTTGACATTAATAGCTATCTGCCAATGTGTCAAAATTTTGGAATAACATAATAAAAATTTAAATTTCATCTCTCTGATAGATGTCACGATCTGTAAAAACAAAAAAAAGATTTCTTCATATATACACATATTTCATATTAGATTGTTACATATATTCGTTCATTTCTTTCTGATGTTCTGTGAATGATCTCAAAGAATAATCTTTCGTAGAATTTTTTGTGTCTTAGTAACTCTCATCCTTTGAAACCATTTTCTAACATATTGAAATTTTATTTACTGTCGCTCGCCATTTCCACTTAATGGGTAGGGTTCAGAAATAAGGCACATGATTGCCACATGCACTGACCAAGAGAAACAATCTCTAGCATTTCTCTGTTGCCACCAGTTTACTCGCTCAACACCAGGCTACTTGTGGATACAATTAAAGAGCTCGGTTGGGTGTGAAGTTCTACCACACCCACCATATCCTCCTAATTTTGGCCCTTAAGAATATCACCTTTTTTGGTTGCTTTCTAACAATTTGAGGTTTGTTTTGTTCAACAACAATGTGTAGCTTAAAATGTTGCTTGATGAATTTCTTCAATAAAACCTTAGTGATTTCTATCGTCAAGGCATTGAACAGTTAGTGGATTGTTGGCAGGAAGTCATAAACATTGAAGGGGAGTACATTGCGGAATGATTCGTCTGAACTATTAATAAATAGCAAGTATTAAAATAAATTATAAAAAAAACGAGCTAATTTATGTAACAACCATATATATATTATGAAATGGACTAAGTCTGACAATCATTTTAATATATTTTCTGTTTATACATTATTTTTATAGATATGAATATTTAAGTAAATTCTCTGTTTATAATAAAACAGTATTTTACTGTCCTGAATGTCTGAGAAATTTCATAGAAAATATGTATCCATTGACAGGAATCGAACATGTATCCTACACAGAAACATCATATAGCTTGACATGCTATACCATTTAGCTACAGAGGAAGCATTGTTTTTTACAGTTTATCAAATCTGCAGGTTATTTAAAGCCAGAAATCTTTCTTTTTTTTTTTTGAGATAATGATTTAGTGATACAAGTCTTATGAATTAACCCGTCATCGAGGGGGGAGAGGGTGAAAGTGGATATGGTTGGAAAAATTATTTATTTTTGAGATAATGATTTTTTTAAAGATACTTGTATTTTAGATAAAAATTTAGAGATACAAGTTTTACTAATTAGCCCATAGTCAGTGGAGGGGAGGGGGGCGGTTGAAAGTGGATAAAGTTTAAAAAATAATTGTTTTTGAAATAATGATTATTTCTGAAGATTTTTGTAATTTTTTTTTTCATAGTCGTGTCAAGGGTGAAAGTGGATAAGGTTTAAAAAAAAAAAAATTTATTTTTTTATTTAATGATTTATTCTAGATTTTTTTGTAAGATATTTTTGTGATTTTTTTTTTTTTTTTTGAGATAATGATTTAATGATTTTACATAGTCAGTGGGAGGAGGGGTGAAAGTGGATTCATGCCTTTCCCAAGGGTATTTGCATGTAAGTGAATATAACGAACCTGATTGAAATTGGAACTTGGCTCACGGATTAACAATTCTGAACCATTATCCATTACACTACTTGTGCATCCAAGCTTACAGCACCTGCTATTCCCAAGCAGTCACCCATCTAGGTACTGACCAGGCATGATGTTGCTTAACCCTTTGCCTGCCAATTATTTTGTGAAAAACATTTAATTTTCAGACAATTTTTTTTTTATTTGTTTTTAATATAGTAACTAAGAAACTGAGGCACCTTGAAGTACCCGAGCGGTGGCTAGCACCTCTACCAGACGTATGAGTTGACAATTAGGCTCATTTCAAGCTTAGAAGGGCATAAAAAGCATCAAGATTGACATCTAAACACATCTGTAGCTGGTTTTTGAAAGTCTTGATTTGGGCAGGTTTATTTCATCCATGAGTGAAAAAGACACTTTCGGTAAAAACATATGTAGACATCTACACTGGGGAGTAGTGCTTAAATTTGGTGATTGTACAGGAACCAATGTTTCAACATGCAATGTCAGTAAGGAAAAAAAAAGAAAAAAAGTTTTATTTTTGGTGACCTCGTATTTTCAAGCTAAGAATTTCATATCTTTTCAATATCAAATACATATTAGTGATGACGGTAATCTGTGAGGAAAAGAAATGAGTGTGAGTAGTGAATGGTGCAGTAACACACGGATGTTTTCAAATATTATAAATAACTCATGTTTACCTGATAAAGTTCTTTGTTTGTGTATTCTGTCAACCAAGGATGATCAGGGTTAGCATTTCTATAAAGAGAATGACAGCAAAATGACATCAAACAAATTTCTTTTAATCTCCTTGGATAAAAAAAAAAAAAAAAAAATAATGGCTGACTGACTCTCTCTCCTGTCCATTGCTCATTTATTATTTTCTGTAGAGATTAAAGTTTGAAAAATTAATCAATGTCGTCTCTTCACTGCTACACAAATACATATTCAGGAAATGTGAACAATATGCCCAAAGCATAGGTTTTTTTTGGGGGGGGGGGGGGGGTCAGTTATTTCACCACAAGAAAGGCAATAAAGCCACTAAGACAAGAGATTACTGAGTATTAGAGAATATGAGAAAAATATACTATAAAGAAGAAAGGACAATCCCTAACTTGGATAGTACAAATTTACTCAGACTTAGTAGAAACAGGGTGAGCAATAATTGAATGGTGTGTACAAGAGTGGAATGTTTTAGATAGTAAGAGGTTGCATAGATCTACTCTCTCTCTACATCCTTCTCTAGGATCCAGGGACAGAGTGGGTCCAGAATGGCTGATAGTGAATCATTTGCTGTTAAAATTCTCAATGTAAGCCAATGTATGCACAAGCAGTTTGAAAATTTTTTTTCTTTAATCTTTTTGTCCCAAAGCAAGGCAATAAAGCCACTAGGGCTTACTGAGTGTTAGAGAATATGAGGAAAATAACTACTATTAAGGAGAGAGGACAATAAAAGAACAGGGATTAAGAAGACAGAAAATAACAATTGACATTGCATTTAAATCTTTGAAGATCAAAGTTGATTGTAAAGCAAGAAGCCAGAAGAGAGTTCCACAGGTGAGAAATGTGATAGAAGAAATGGTTAGCATAGAACTTATGGTTGCATCCCAGCCAATTCAACTGTAAAATGATGAGACCTTGCTGACAATCTCGTACGGCGCTTAACTTCACAAAATCTAAGTACCATAAAGGAAAATTAATCAGAACAATTCCATGAAAGTATTTATAGAAAAGGCACAGAGAAACTAATTACGGTATTGGAAATGTGACTGAAGCCATGATACCAAGTCAGGACCAATAACATTGTTGTTGGTTGGGGTGTTACTTATTTCCCCCTACAAAGGATGATAACTCAAAATACAATAGAGTTACATCCCTTGTCCGCCAGTGGGAACGTGGCACTTCTGAATTTAACATGGTGATAATTCGATACACACATGAAACTCATGGTTTAAATCCAAATAATCCATTGCTGTTATCAGGCAGTAAATGAATAAAAGTTATGTTATTATATGTTAAAATACACTCGTCTTTTATTTTCATTCATTTTTGTTCATCCCAACAACCTGGGATATCCACTCATTTTTAGGAAAATGTATAACAAAGTGGAAAAACTTTGTGCAACATGTTTTGTCCTTTAGGACTTCATAGACTTCTCATCCAACTTTACTCACACAAGCACATCATCCAATCTAAAACCATCAGAGTATAACACAATGGCTTCTTTTACACAACCAAATGAACACATGTGAAGTCAAGTGGACACTAAATAATGCTATTGGAGCTGGAAGGGTCTGGTAGTTTTTTTATGGCTGGAAAATAAAGTCTTTGTTTTCTGGTGTTCAAAGCAGCAACCACTTGACCAAATAGAAAAGAAAATAATAAATAAAACTAAATAAATGATAACTTGTGGAGTCAAGTGATACTTGGTCGGAAGTCAGAAGTTTCCATCTGCAACCTTTTGTAAGTAGATTCCTGATTAGAATGAGGTAAAGAGAGATAGGAGCTGTCCGTCTAACTAGTCATGTTGGCAGCAGTGCCTCAGTTGAAGTAAGAAGAAGTGAAAGGACCTATGTGCGACTTGCTTACTACCAGAGAGAATACTAGGCCCATCTTGGAATCCCAGTGAATAAAATGCCAAATAATTGGAAATTGGGTTCCCATTTTCATTCTCGGTGTGGCATTGCTGAAGAGAAAGAAAATAATAGACAAGTAAATGAAGACCTGGAGTTAAGTGCCATTTGGCCACAAGCCAGATGCTTCCATTTGCAGTCTTACATAAATCGATATACACTACAGTTCAAATGTTTGAAGCCATCCCCAGAATTAGCATGGGATGAACTTGGCAGAAGAGTGAAAAAGAGCTCTTAGAGTCATTGAAAAAAAATGGAATCAATTATCAAACTTATACTTTGAGAATTTTTTGCAACAAATGCCAAAAATTTGTGCTGTAGTAATCAAGTCTAAAGGAGGAGGTTTTGACGAGAGCAAAATTTAATCATAAAATGCTTTTTTACTTTTTGTCATAAGAAAATTTCTAAAAAAAAAAAATCATGTCTTTTTTTTAATCATGTATAATTTTCTTTTAATAATTAAAAGTACAAAACCACTACTTTTTGGGCCAATTTAAAAAATGACGAGGGGTTACCTCAAACTTTTGAACTGTAGTGCATATAATAACCCCCCATTTATTAGTTTCTGACTTTTCCCTTCTCCCTATTTCTTAATATTCCCATTTTTATTTTGTACTCAAAAGTACATAAAAATTAAAATTTTATGCAAAAATACTAGGATGAAATTAGTCAAAACTTTCCTCCATTTTAAATTGATCACATTAATGTTCTTGATAATGAAAAGTGATCAGAAGGACCCGTATTCATGATCCTCATGTATTCTATGAAAAATTAACCCCCATCTTGCATTTGTTTTAATCCTTTCATCCCAAGCAAGGCAATACAGCCATTAAGATGCAGGAAGGTTACTGAGAGTGAGAGAATAGAAGAAAAAAGAAATATTATTAAGGAGAGAGAGAGAACAATAAAAGAACAGGAATTAAGAAGACAGAAACCATTTGTTTAAAAATAATAAATAAAAGAAAGAAAGACATTCTCCTGACCTGTCAACATCTTCCCAATGTTCTTGGAGTTTGTTCCAAAATGTTTCTTCAGAAATTTCTTCATTCCCACTCACTTCAGCAAATTCCTGCTGCCATTGGTCAACTAAAGACTTGGCACTCTGAAAGAATAGAAAAAAGAAAAGACAATTTTGGTTAAAGTGATTCTGTAGTGTCTTGGTCCATTTTTATTAACAATGGTTAATGTCTGTACAGTCTTCAATCGCCTTTTCACTCTTTTTCCAAAAGTTTATTTTTTTTGTCATAAAAAATGGGATTCAAATTTCTAAAACCACAACAAATTCAACAACAAATGAGTTTAATAGTAACTGGTGAGGTCAACGCACTTTTCACAAAAGGAGAGACACATAAGATATTTTCAATACATTTACATGCTACCTTTTCCTGCTCAGGTTAGACAAGCTTCCGTAGATTTAGTGTACTCTAGATCTATAGGGTTTGCAGGTTTTAGACATTCCATCACCTCAGGTTTGCTGATTTCAGGCATTTAAATGGATTGCTGAATCCAGATCCTGCACCACCTATAGGAGGTTGCTAATGTGACCTTACACCACCTATGGAGGGTTGCTGATTTCAGAACTAGCTCCACCGATAGTAGGTTGCCGATTTCTGACCATCCAACCATCTACAGAGGTTGCTGATTTCAGACTTTGCACCACCTATAGAGGCTGCTTATTTTTTTTTTACGCTGCATCAGCTGTAAGATCTACTGATTTCTTATTGCACCCCAGAACTCCACAAGGAGTAATAAAAGTTAAAGTAAATTGTTAATGTATTCGTTTTCTATTTTGCTTCATTTTTTTTTTTGTTTCCTACATCAAAACATGCATGCAAAATGTAATGCATTATGTCAAAATATTACTCATCCATTCTTTTATTAGTGTACAAAAAATAAAATCTATACACACAATACAAAGAAAGTTATAACAATTTTAAAACAGTAGATGTTCATGTTTTTGCTCACTCAAAAAAAAAATAATGCAGTGGCAGGGTGAACAATTCTAGAAAGAAATTAGTATTGCCCAAACAAAACTTTTGTCTCAATGGGTTACTTTTGCTAACAGATAAAAATGAGATAATTTATTAAAATCTTAACCTGGCGTCTCGGCTTCAGTCACTTTCCCCACCGTCGTAAAGTTGCCTCCTTGTGCTTTTTCTAAATATACTTTCATGGTAACCATTCAGATGAACTCTATGGTACCTAGACTTCATGAATTTAAGCACAGTACTAGATTGGCGGTAAAGTCTCAATTGAATTGGCTACCATTTTGAATTGTAACCATAAGTTGTATGCTAACAGGTTCTTTTCTCACAGTCCCCACTTATGGAGCTCTCTTCCGGCTCCATGCTTTCCAGCCAACTTTGATCATCAGAAATTTAAATATGATGTCAATTGTTATCTACTTGATTTTACTCTTCTATTGTTCTCACTCCTTAATAATGTTTCCCTTTTTTCTTATTCTTCCATACTTTATCACCCCTTGTGTCTTAGTGGCTTTACTGCCTTGAATAGGGTGAAATGATAAGAAAAAAACTGTATATGTAATTCTATTAAGACTCCAAGTTCTCTTAATGAACAGTAAAAAAAAAAATGTGATTTTCTGGATATTTAATAAAGGGATTCTCACCTGTTCAGATACAAAGTCAAGGGCCCATTCATCAGCTGTATCCAGGATAGACTGACCGTCCTTTTCAACAGGCTCATTTTTGGCAACATCTGAGATTAATTTCATAAACTACAAAGCAATTGGAAAAAGAATCCATATATACACCACAATTAAGTACCATATATATATATATTATATATATCCCCTTCCCAGCAACCAATAAAACTGTCAAAATGACCAAGGAGGGTATTCTTAAAGCCAGGAATCTCCCATTCTCTTAGAGACAACTTGAAAAAGGCCGTTTGACCAACACAAGGACTGACCAAAATCAACGATAAAGAACAAATGAAAACTACAGATAAAGTTCACTTTCTTCAGAAACCGTCATTCACTCCTATAGTTCACAGCTACTAACAAGCAGGGATTTTTTTTCTCCTGATGATAGCTATGCTCGCTGAAACTAGATGATGAACCTAATTGAAATAATAAAACAAAAAAATATTAATATACAAATCAGTGTCTGAAAATTTTAATTTTCCAATATTTTTTATTGTTCAAAACACACATTATATTTATAGATATTGGGGACAAAAGAATTCCAGTTGGTGAACATAGGTTTTCAGTAGACACTGGTAATGAAAGAACCTTCCTTCCGTTCAACCAGTACATCCAAAAAAGGCAACACAAGATTACTCTACCTTCATAGTGAACTGAAGGGAAGGGTGAAAGGAATTCAGTTGGACGTAGAAGGTCTCTACAGCCTCAATGGTTTGGTTTGTCTCGTTTTATGACATATCAACCTCAATGGCTTATTTAATGCCAACAAGATTTTTTATTGCTGGTAATATTTTCTTTTTCCAAATATGTATTGCTGGGATTAAAACCTATTTTTACACTTTCATAGTTTGGGGGTTAACTATTTGCCCATAGCTGGGACCCTAACAGGTGCTACCACCCAGGCCAGGGTGAACTTGAGAGCACCAGCATTTAAGAGGTAGTTCCATGCTCCTCAAAACCTCCTGATTGGATGTAGTTTATCATTATACCCAGGACACGGATATAGTTTATCATGCCCAGGACAATACATCCTCAATCGAATCACAGACGGAAAACATGCCACCCACATAACGTAAGTATACATGAGGTTTACATACACACACACACACATATTTTACATCAAAAAACAAAAATTACGTCAACATAAGGATAGTCTCTTTCAAGCCGTTCTGTATATGATTATCATCAGCCTCAGAGCATTGTTCTAAATTTATTTTCAATATCAGTTCTCCGCTGATAGATGACTTGTTAATGAGAGTGGATTTGTGTTAGCAATTGGTTGGGGTGTAAGGTATCTTATCCCGGGGGAAGCAGTCTGGGTTTGTGGTTTATTTATGGCCAAACCTGTTTGTAGTTTAATATCAGTTCCTACTATGTGGTGTTTTTTATAACAGCCTCAGAGTGTGTTTTTCTGGGATTCACACTAAATAGTTTTTGTACTGCAGGTGTCCAATATTATTAATAAGCGATGGGGGATTTAAACTTAAGCCCATTGTGGGTAATACTGGTGCACCCAAAGAATAAATCATGCATACATATCTTCATACATACATATAGGTGTACCTTTACATCTTCATACATATACACCCCCACTTATATTCTTATGTAATTTGGAATTTATTCGTATGTCTACATTTCATGATTAGATCTCTTCGTTGATTTAATAGTTTGCATTGATCTTTATATTTTATTATCCTGATTTTTTCTTCTAAACATAGCTTGAACCTCTCTCTCCCTAAAACTATTGGGGGTGGTGTTCACGAAACCTAGAATTTTCCAATTTATTTGAGGATGTAAATGTAATTGTTGTGGGAATTAATAATCTACTCTTGGACTGATAATATGTACCAAACCATTCCCATAACAATTACAGTTTAATTAAATTCCATGCGAAAAAGAAAACTAAATCTAACATGGAAACACCCTGTAATTGTAGAATTTAGGAAAACTGCCCAGTAGAGGGCAAGTGCAGATCCACTAGGGTAGTATACCAGGCAACCATTACCCCTAAAGAAAATACAACAAACCATAATTACATCGGCATTTCTGCAGGAGAATTTAAAAAGAGAATCAATACACATAGACATTCATTCACTAATCCAAATTTAAAACACCAAACAGCCATTTTGAAAAAAAATTGGGGGAATTGAAGTATTGTCATGTAAAAACTGTTTAAAGATATTTTTGTGTTTGAATAAACAAATTTGAAATTATATTGTTATAGATTTATTTTTTAACTTTTTAAATCCTTGCCAATGCCGGATAGCTCTGCTAGTGTGTGTGTGTGTGTGTGTGTGTGTATATATATATATATATATATATATATATATATCAGGATCAAATAACACAAAAGTAAAAAATACCAGAATGGTTCAATTTACTATTTCCAGTAAGAAAAACACTCTAGTGTATTTCAACTAGAAATTATATTGATTCGAATCTCAACTTTTTGGCCACTTTCAAAAATTCATTTAAATTTGGCTATGTTGACACATTTGTAAACAAAATTTAATCCTTGGTTTTAAAAATCTTCCAAAAATAAAATATGTATTTTTAATATGTTATTTGAGGAAAATTAACAAATTTAAAATTAAATTAATCTGATTTGAAACAAATATTACTTACTTATAGCATAAAAAACATACTATACAGCATTTCTTAACCACAGGGTTTTGTTTTTTTGACATGCTAATTGATTCAGCCTCAGTTGTCGACAGCTAAGTATGTTTGACCAGAATTGACATAAATTTACAAAATCAAATGAATGCTTTTTTTTTGGTTTTTAACTACCTAGTAACTTTTAAAAATTAACATATTTTCAGCAATTATCTAATATTTTATTGAATTTTAATTACTTTAGCATTATAGCCTTACATTTGAAGATGCTTTCTGAAAAAAATAATAAAATTTAAAATACTATAAAATTTTCTTAAATTAATCTTAAAATTTAATAACTGAAATATTAATGAAATACCATGACAGAGGTAACCAGTCTACCTCAGAAATAGCAAACTACTGTGATAAAATCTTCTGCCTAATCTTCAGAGTTGGAATTAGTTCTGCTTTCTGAGCAAAGAGCTGACATATATAAATCTGTGATCACCTTCAACGTTCTCCCAACATCCCCCCCCCCGACTCACCTCCTTCTTCTTGGTTTTAGGGTCAGCCAAAGAATCCACCAATTCCTGAGCAGCTCTCTGAACATCATCATGCAATTTTGCATTACCAGATTCCAGCTCATTTTCAAATTCATTCAACCTAAAATGAATAAAAATGTTGTCAGAATGATAACATTTGAGAAACTTAAAATTATCTGCCCTACAACCAGTATTTAGCCACCAACAACTATACAAGACTTTCCACACTTTTAAACTATTGCAAGTGTTAAACTGAGTTTAGCAGAAGGGAAATATTTCCCAAAAGAAATTCATTTTTCATAAAGTTTTTTTTAAATTTTAAATTGATTCTTATTCTGAAGTCAGCAATGAATCATTCAATAAATCAGTTGTAATTTCTGATTTTACTACATGACTAGCAGACTACCCATCAAAACTGAAAGGATTTTTTACAAGTTTCTATACACTCCTCCAAGAATCAAAATTTCATTCTCCAGCATTTCTACCGAAGAGCAGAATATGGTACCTGTGCATTCAAACTGAATACACACACATTTGCCTGACAAATGCTTTTAATGTGAAACTTTCAGTTATAAATTGAAGTTATTTGTGGTTCTTATCAGGTTTTACAATTGCACGGAATTTACTGATAATATGCACTCTTTATAGAAAGAGCACTTATCAAGAAATATTCACTGAATTTATTCAATTTATTATGTTCATTTGAAGAATGTTTCTCTCATAATAATTCACAAACATGCACATTGGTTACACAACCACTACATTATCACACTGATTAACATGCCAATTATCCAATAGGTTTGGTCGTTTTGTTTAACGGCATTGCAACCTTAGTGGTCATTTTATGCCGAAAATGATTTTGAGTGTCTTTCCATTGCTGGAGACATTTGGTTTTCAAAAATGTATTGCTGGAAACATTTGGGTTTCAAAAATGTATTGCTGTGGAAACATTTCGGTTTCAAAAATGTATTGCTGTGGAAACATTTCGGTTTCAAAAATGTATTGTTCGAAAATGTATAGCTGGTAATACTATTTTGTCCAAAAACGTATAGCCAACAACCTTATTTTTTCAAAAACAGCCTTTCTGTTGGACATAGTTTATCGCCGTACTCAGTATGCATATGCAGTTTACCGTCATACCCATGGACGCGGATGCAGTTTACTGTCATACCCATGGACGCAGGTGCAGTTTACCGTCATACCCTTGGACGCGGATGCAGTTTACCGTCATAACCCAGACGAGAGAGCTGGAAGTTCACTATTTGCCTATAGCTGGCACCCCAACAGGTGCTACCACCCCGGGTCAAGGTGAACCTGGAAACACCAGCAATTAAGAGGTGGTTCCACACTTCCTCAAAACCTCCTGATCAGAGGACTTGCTGTTGGATGCAGTTTAACGTCGTACCCAGGACGCAATTATCCAATAATAGTTGAATTAAATCACATATCACAAAGCAACACAAAAAAATCTGACAAATCTTTACCAACACAAAAGTGTTATGTCACATAAACTGTAAAAAATGACTACAAATACTAGAAGCATTAAGCATAAAAGACAAACCCTAAATCAATAAGAGAAATTTTGGAATAAACTTTTTCATGAAATATATTTCATAAAGAAAAAAGATGACATGAAAACGCAAACTGGCACGTGAAGAGGCAATAATTTTTAAATCATTACATGTGAAGACAGTATTTGAAAAATAGTTAAACCAGCATAGCACAAAAAAAACAACACTTTAATAATAGCTTGAAAGCCAAAAGTAATCTGTCGACAATGTATAAAATTTCACTGGAAAGCAAGATAATGGTCTGAAAAAAAAAATAAACAAATATATATATATATATCAGATGTTAAATTAGATCCTTCTTCCTAAGATAATATAATCATTTCAATATATTAATTTTTATATTTTTCTTATTATTTTTTCTGATATATTGTTTATTTTAATATCTTTGATTCTAAATTAACTCTCTTTCATATAAATGGATTCATCTCTTTATTTTAATAATATTTTTGCTTATAGATTTATGAAGGTTTTCTTTAAGTCTAAACTACCTTCTGATTGCTACTGTGTTTAAAATAAATAGGTCATTTCTCTCTTTTTTCTTTTCCTTTCTCCTCTGACCACCCCTCATATCCAGACTTACACTTCTTCCTAGTTTTTATTTGCTCCCTTTTGCTTTTTTTTCTTTTCCTTCTTTCTTTCTTTCTGACCATTTTTATTTCAATAATTTATCATCCATTGACTGGCTTGAAAAATCCTTGTAAATTTTATTTCAATTTACAAGGTGAAAATGATCATTAACCTAATGTAATCTTAATTCCTATTATATGTCCAACACATTTGAATCACTACCACACAAAAAATCCATTTTTATAATATGCAGAAATATCTACTCTTTGCTTGAAGAAGGTCACAAGACCAAAAACACGTGTAGCAGAATTATGGAAAAGAGTATAATATATATTTTAAAATAAAAAATTCACATTTCAACCAAAAACATTTGTTTTATCTTCTTTTTAAAATGTATGTATACATATATATATATGTATACTTAATGAAAATATGCTGCTAAAATATATTTATATATTTATATATATATATTTAGGCAGCATATTTTGTGTCTACTTATTTTTATACTGATCCTTTCCAGTTCTCTAATCAGTTTCTTGATGTTAAGATGAAATTCATCAAGGAAGGCGCCATGGTTTTTTTTAAACTGAGTACTTTCAACAATCATCTTCAGGGGTAAATTACAAAGACAAACATACTGTAACTAAAGGCTATAGAACCCAGTCCGTCCTGCATTCCATTGCGATGGTGATTTTTAAAAATACATGTAAATGTGCTCTGTTATAATTGTTTTAGAATTATAAATTTATCCATTGTAGTTATAGAATATTTTGCAAAACAAATATTTCAATATAAGGTGACTGGGAATTGGCAGAAATGTAAAATGGCATTAAACGTTATATGCACTTTAATATATTGTTGCTATATTTGTAACAAATTTTGTTGACTGTTGGTTGCTTTTGATATAGAGGGCATCAAGAATTAGAAGTTATATTACACCATGATTATTATTAAGCGATTATTATTTTTGTGGTGTAGTATGTTAGTGTTTTTAAAAATCACCATCAAAAGGAATGCAGATTTTATTGCAGTTACAATAAGTTTGTCTTTAATTTACCCCATGAAGATGATCTTAGAAAAGATCGAAAGTACTTGGGTTAAAAGAACTGCAGTGCCTTCCTTTTGGCCTTTAATAAACCTGCTGATGAATGGGTCTCCATCTTCAGAGTCTTAATTGCCTTTTGGTGTTTATCTGGTTGTCTTTGAGATTATGCTCACATATGACACAGACACAAGTCTCAATAAATTTTTTAATTCGGTGAAGGGTTCTTACTATTTATAGCTTATTATATATTAGATATCTGTAATAAATAAAAGATGCTAATAATACTACACTATCAAAATATGTATGAGAACAAAAAAAAACAAAAGAAAAACACCTGTAAATTTTTGGCTTAAAAACTTGAATGAACCATTAACAAACAACATTTATGTGCTATATTTGTGGCTAATCATTGAAAATACAAACAATTTAAAAAAAATTATAAATAAACATGGAAAATTTACCAACGATTCAAGACAGGTAATTGTAAATTAAATATTTTTGACAACTTTAAAAATACTTTTGATTGTGAATAGTTGGACTTCTTTAATATTGTTTGTATAGAAAATGAATGAATGGAGCAGAATTCTTAAAGAATTGATAAAAGTTACTCTGAGCATGAAAATTAATTAATAAGAACATTTCCATATAAAATTATTCAAGGTGGTTTAACTGAAATGTTTAAATAATAACATGATTCTAAATAAAATTACAGGGAAAATTCTTTTTTTTTTAATTTTTAAAACAATATTTTAGCTTTCTTAATCCATTTCATAAACATCTTAATGTCTTTATTATGCTAATAATAATTATAATAACAAAATTAAAAAAGAAACATTCTGATTTTGAAACAGTTTTAAATTTTGGGGGAACCATTAAAGTTGTATTATGGGATGTTTCCAGGATAACGGTAAAAAATGTTTGTTTGTAGTTCTGCATGGAACCCTGATGGCTTACTGATACACCATCCCTGGACATTTGGGGCAAATTTCACTATTTCAGAACTCAGAAAATTAACATTGAAGAGCAGTAAACGGCTAGTACAAAGTTGCTCTGTAGACGGTAAAGACACACAAAAAACAAATAAGCAAAGTGACAAGAGCTGTTCTTCTCTGCCGTCGCTACACAGAAAGAGATTGCAAGACTCCTTTCCACCCAAATCAAACGTACAGGCTATAACTGCCTCTTAGTACGCCAGTCAGTCAGTTCGCACGTCCGACTATTTCACAAAGTCCGCCGAAAGACTGCCACTCTCTGTGCCGCTAACGTCTCCTTTTTATGGCACTCCGACACTGCAAAATTTGTATGTGTTGTTGCGCAATCTCGTTCTGAACGAGACCGGCCCGCATAAAACGCGTCTTCACACGCGGCCATGTTTCTTGCAGGATTCGCCACGCAGGCAAGACACGTTCGTACGCGTTTTGAGTTCCTGGGTAAGTCATCACATGCTCGTATGAACAGCCTTATCCTACTTACAGGTTTAGCTATGTAACTCTAAAAAGGTGAACACTGGACATTTTAGAACTACTTCTGTAACAAAATGAACCAGCAATGAAGAACAGCAAAATGGCCAGTACAAAGTTGCTCATATGAACAGCCTTACTCTACTTAAATGTTAGGCTGTATAGTATCTAAAAATTTTTTTGATCCCCTATTTCTCAACTGTGTGTGGCATGCCAATCCATGTGTAAACTTACTTTACCCAACAATATTATTGTGCTTCTTGTATATGTTGTAATTTCTGAGAAAATAAATAGGCGACATTACTTTAGGAATGTCCCTTCCGTTTATCAGACATTTAAAAGATGAAGCCAGTTGAAACCTGATCACCTTGAAACTTTGCCAATGTCTTATCCCTGAATATTTTGGATAAAATTTACTGTTTCAGAATTTCCTTTATAACAGAACTAATCAGCAGTGAAGAGCAAATGGCCAGTAGAAAGTTGCTCGCATGAACAGTTTTATTCTACTCATATGTTAGGCTGCATAATTCTTTCCCCATGATAAGAGTGTTGCACGAATAAAGCAGGGCATATGGATTAAATAGGTTAAATTAACAAATCAAAACAGAATTTCCGGATAGAATATGAATTTGCATATTCATATTATAAAGCAGCTAAAATCCTTACCACAGTTTTTTATCAGCAGGTTCCAAATATTCACCGGCCCATTTCATGGGGACAATGTCAGCCCTGTGTGTTGCCTGGTCTCCAAACTGGCCCTCTCCTTTGGCCTCAGAATTCAGAAATTCTTTCTCCCATTCAGAAGATACGGCTAAATCTGCAATGGCCGGAGCTGTAAACAATAAAACAGGTATATAGTCACAATCATGAGTCCCAGAGGATTGCAGAGGCTTCACACGTACTGTAGTCATAACAGCAATAAGTGTGTCTAATGTAGTGTTTCTCGGCCTTTTTAATCAAGGCCACACCTATGAGCAAACGAAAATATCACAGCACACTTAGCAAAATTTTTAAAGGGTATACATTTAAATGTCGTGAACTAAAACCATAGAATTAAAAAAAAAAAAAACCCACACATACACAAATATGAACTTACTTTTTATTTCAATGTTTCTATTCAAATATTTTTACAGTTTATTTAATGTGAAACCTGTGCCTGATGTTCTTTTGGCGATTTCTTCATTGTTTAATCGAATAGACGATAAGCAGACCCTCATTTCTTCTTCAGTTGAGTGTAGTCTTTCTCGTTTATTTTTTATGTTATTTAGTGTTGAAAAGCCTAATTCACATAAATAAGAAGTAGAAAATTGCAATAAAACTGATAAAGCCTTTTTAGCTAAAGTGGAACATTCCTTTTGTACTGAAATCCAAAATGTATCAATGGGTACCGTCGAATGCACTCCATTTCAAATTATGGGTGCACGAAAATGCAATAAGATATTAATATGAAAACATTAATTTCAGTACAAATAATGTCATTTTATACAAATTTCAGAGTAATATACTTTTAAAATATTGGAAAATTATTAAATCAAATGCTCAATGCTGCTGCATATCAGAAACTTCAACAATATTAATTCCTAATATAACTTTGTAAAAATTTTGAGTTAAACAAAGAACATTGAATCCAATTATATGAAAAAAGGTTAATATTCATTTATTCAAATAAAGAAAAATTTTTTAAAGTTAAATTTAAAAAAAATAAAAATACTTTTTAAAAATGAATATTAAAACAAAGTATTTAAAATAACATAATCAAAGAATAGTGAAAAGAATTATTTGAAAAAAAAGTTTAATACTTATTCATTTATTCAAATACTATGCCATACCATTACTACTTCCATGCACACACACATATATATATATATATATATATATATATATATATATATGTATGTATGTATGCCGTGACAATATTGCATGGCACACTAGTGTGCCACAGCAGTGCATTTGAGAATCACTGATCTAAAGCAAGATAATCTGAAAAAGATCATCCCTATTAAGGCTGTTGTAATTCACCTAGACTGGTTACCCTATCAAAGCTAAAGAAACCAGTCTGCCCTGCAATTTAAACCCATAACTGGAGGCAAAATGATTCATGCTTTTCGGAATTAGTGAAAAATGAATAAAATAGACTTGGTCAGGATTTGAACTTGGCACGCCTATTTCACTTTGCATGCTATTAAGCCATCTGTATATGCAGTAAAGATGTACATAAAGAGTAAAAAGCTATACAAATGGTTACAATCACAAGTCCCACAACCTATTACGGTCATAGGAGCACCACATGTAGTGTAGCCAAGGCAGCAGTAGGTGTGGTCCTCTTCAGGTTATGTTTTTTTTTTTAAATTCCATTTTCCTTCTCCCAGTTTGGTTGTTTTAGTTTAGTGGTATATCAATCTCTATGGATGTGCAATTGAATGTAATTGATATCAGCTCAGAATAAGAAATCAGATAGCCAAGTTCATTAGATTCACATACACACAAATAACCTTGGAAAATGTATAACTCCATCTTTCCTCCCTCCAGCTATGGGTTAAATAGAAGGACACACTGAGTTCTATAGACTTGTGTGGCAACCAGTCTACTGCAGAAAGAATTGGCAAACTACTGTGGGAAAAATCTTCAAACGCTCTCTTCCAACATGCCTTGAGCCAGTCAGCATGGAAGAGTAGGCTCATCAAATTAACATGAGTATATTTGTCTATTTTATTTGTAGCTATATTCCATACATTTGTATCTACCCTGTCAACACATGTCCACTGTTTACACACACTGTTGCAAAATGCAAACTATATAAACTTCTTGTAACCATCTTTTTCACAACATTGGAACGTATTCCTGTAGCAAATTTTATATTGTAAACAAAATATTCGCTACCTTCCTTTACCCATTTAGACAAATGGTGTTAGCTTTATGTTCAAAACTCCAGCCTACTTCATCATATTTCTCATTACCTTTGTTTATTTGTATTTTCAGACTAACTAGTCTTATTTCTATGGGTTTTTTTTCCCTAGTTTTATCCATTTGGTTTTTAATTAACCTGCCAATGAATAAGGGGCATTGTCTTCAGAGTCTTAACTGCCTTATAGTGTTTATTTGGCTGTTTTCAGGATTACACAGGTGTACGACACAAATGCGTACTCTCGGCAGCAGAACAGGTACATTCAACATATTCTACCACCGCAGCCGACAGGGCAGTTCTCTTAGACTGGTTGCCCTGGCATGGCTAAAGAGTCCATTCTATCCAGCTATTTAATCCATAGCTGGAGGAAAAATGATTCCTATATTTTCTAAGGATATATGTTAAAAGTTGCACCCCTCCCAACCTCATAGATTCTTCAAGGGCTTTCAGGGAACCCCAGAAGGAAATGTGAGGTTGTAATTCTATTCTTATAACATCTTTGTTTGTCTCATTGCATTTTCATCTTTACGTAGCAGTAGTTCCTTATTAGTACGTTTTTTTTTAGGTTTGTAGTACTGAGGAAACACAGTGGAGTAATGGATTGCACCTCGGATTAAGGAATCGGAGAGTCAAGTTTATTACATTCACTTACATGCTAATACCCTTGGGAAAGTTATGAATCCATCTCTCCTCTCCCCAACTATGGGTAAAATAGCAGGACTGACTGGGTTTGGGTAGCAACCAGTCTAGGAGTAGGAAAATTCTGAATTCTAAAATCTCCAACTATGGATAATAAGAGAGCAGTCTGAGCTTTGTAGCCATGGCTGGCAACCAGACTAGGAGAAGGACAACTTTGAATCCAAATCCAGAGCCGGAATTCCTAAGACAGTCCAATGTTATGTTTCATTCAGGCAACTGTATTGGTTTTTGCTTTTCCCTTGGACAACATCGATGATGTTGAGAGGGGAGATGTTCTGCATGGGCAACTGTTGATCTCTCATAAAAAAAAACATCCTGCGTCCAAGCCTGCACTCTTCAGGCGCAGATCCATGTTTTCTCAAGACCGACTGATGCCAATAATGAAGGGGGAGATAATAAAAGTAAGTCTTTTCAGAACACCTTATCATCACTGCTTACCTGTTTGTGGTTCATGAAAAAGTTCCGCTTCTTCAATCTGCCTCATCTCTTGCAAAAGACTCCCCATGTGAAACGTCTCGGGAGCAGCCTGAATACTCTGACCTTGCAAAAACTCATCAGCCCACTGCAGACAGCAAAAAAAAAAAAAAAAAAAAAAAAAATGTATATATTAGTCTCTTACCACTTTTCGGCAAAGTATTCAAAGCTTTAACCAATTGTTAAGCATCTTACCTCTCAAAACTTTGACAAACAATTTAGCTTCAGTTTTGCCGGGTTTACTGCTGATGTGCTAACGGCCATCACTGAATATGTATATCAAGATCTTGATAAAAACAGCAAAGCTCAAGCTGTGGCTCTAGATATCTCAAAGGCGTTTGGCAGGGTTTAGCACGCTGGTCTTCTATGTAAGCTCCAGGGTTACGATATTACAGGACAATTGTTTGATTTAATCTCATCTTTTGTATCAAATTCTGGAATGAAGTTCATTCTGAACAGGCTTGCTTCCAGATCCTTTCACACGAATGCAGGTTTCTCCCAAGGCTCTATCTTGGGTCCTATGCTGTTTCTGATCATCATCAATAGTCTTCCTGATTTCATCAGTTCCCAAGTAGGCACAAATGACACTACCATGTATTACTTGTTGTTCTATTGTTTTCAATACTTTTTGTAGGGGTGACAAAACTTTCGGACCACACTGTGTGTGTGTGTAAAATCATTTTGATTTGTAATCAGTATTGAATCATTTATAACCGTATTTATTTCATTCTGTAGTTATCAGGGGACTCATGTCAAGCAGGAGGTTTTTTATATCTTCTATATTCTGTGTCCCTTCAGGATGTGGGCAATCATAGCTCTCCACAATATCCTCTTCTTTCTAACTCTTAGTAATATTTGTCTTCTTATAATACTTCCCACTTCCCATTCTGATATCGTTTCTAAAAAGCTCATCAAGGTAGGTGGCCTGCTGCCTCCAACTAACTTTTTTGCTTCAATCTGTCCTGTGAGTGTCAAATTTACAAAGCCCTCCTTCCTCATTATGTGCCCCACAAATTTCAGATTTCTTTTTGCGATCATAGATATAAATGTCCTTTTATTGTTTCCATATTCTGTAAAACTTCCTCATTGCTTACACACCCAGTTCATGGTATTCTCAGCATGTAGGACTACATTTCTGTTACCTCACGTCTTCTTTTCATGTAATAGAACTATTCTGCCAATAATTGCAGTAACATACATGCAAGATTGATGCCGATACCTTAGATGTCAACAACCACAGAATAAAGCAAAACTTACCTCAACATCTCTTGGCAAAACCATCGGCTTATCCACCTATAATTAAAGAAAGTTTATTCTTGAGTTTATCATAGAAAGCAAAAGCGATCTGTTCAGAAATATAAAAATAACATAAAAATAATTACCAGGAGAAGAAAGGATAATAGATGGAACAAAAGGTTGGTTGAACAGTGCACGATGCAAAACCAATATATAGGAAGAGACTAGACAGAAGATGAAGAGACAAGATTAGAGTGATAAAAATGTAGTGATAAAACCATCCAAGGATGAGGATCCTAACAACGCATGGTGGAATAATGATAATGACTGATGACAGAATTTCAGACAATGAGGGAGGCCAAAGAATGATCAGCCAAAATATAGTGATAAAACCAACAAGGATAAGGAAATTAGTCCAAACAATACATGGAAAAGTTCTGTTCTTAAACTAGATTATCTTTGTCAGTGACTTTTACTATATTTGATAAACTAAAAAGGAGAGGTGCAAAAGTTCAGTATGACACACCATATCTGCAGAGAAAACTACATATTACCCTCTCTAGAATGAGGTCCAGATAATTGACAGTGTATATCATTGGCTAAAACCAACAAGGATGAGGATCTTAGTCCAAACTATTCATAAAATAAAGAGGAACTTGAGGAAACTGAAGCACAGGTGGCATATATTGGCTTATTTGCCAGCTGTACAAATTGGGCATCCATAGATTTCAATCATATGGTTTTCTTTGCTTAGCAAAGTAGATATTGGGAAATTCTACCTCTACATTATAAATTTGGAATGCAACAGTACTTGGGTGGCAATATGGTGGACCTAGGGTTGTTGTAATAGATCCAGCCAGTTGGTATATAAGAGACCACGTTTCTCTATAGTCATTTTCCTTGAAAAATAGTTTTCCTTCTTTTTTATAGAATTGATGAGAGCCAAAGAAAGATCAGCTGAAATGCCATGTTTAATTGAATAAATTTTATTTGAAATATATGAACATGATTTTTCTTTTTTTACTTATTCTGACATTATTTTATTTCTCGTTACTTACCTTATGTGCAGGAAAAGGAATAACATCATGAAAGCCATCCTAAAAGAAAAAAAAGTTATTCTTGAAAATCATCAAAGAGGAATTCCAAATTGTAACGTTTTATAAAATTTGCAAGAATTAAAATACTTAAGTTCTCTGAAGAATATTTTTGACTTTTTTTTTTTTTAATCAATTCACCCCAATCAAGGTGATAATGCTACTAATATGCAAGGAGCTACTTGAAGCGAAAAAGAAAGAAAAGACTTTAAGGAACCAGAAACCTAATCCTAAAGAGGAGACAACAGATAAATCTTTATTCCTCTTCAAAAAAGGGTTGTGATTAATTGACCCCCTACCCCCACACGCACTAAAGATGGACAGTTTAACAAAAAATCCAACTTTTTTTGGTTTCATCTTCACACCGTGAAATCGCATTGAAATTTTTTACGAAACCGAAATTGTCCAGTTTTTAAAGTGCTATCACTTCTGAGTGAGCATATCCAAAGAAACAATATTGGAGACTTTTAGATGTTAATAAAATTTAATTTTATCAACATTTTTTATACCATTGTAAGAGAAAGATATTGAACAAAAATATGTTAGAAACATTCAATTGACTAGTTTTAGGAAATAAATGTGAAATCTATTTGTTTCGGTTTTCAAAAAAAAAAAAAAAAAAAAATTTCGTGGTAAAATGAAGTTAACAAAATAGCAAGTAAAAATAAAAAAAATGGTTAACAATTTCATCTTCTTAATGTTAAATTTTATGAAGTTGGATTTTTTGTAAGGGTAATGCCAGTACATCAATCACAAAATAAAGTTGTAAACAAGAAAAGTGAATGAAGATTTTTTTTATAAATAAATTTGTTTTTTTATCTAGGGAATGCACCTAAATTAGATATTGAGAATAATTAAAAATACTTCTTAATTTCACTTTTAAAATGTGTATATTTCCAGATATGTGAGTTGCTAGTGTAAGTAAAATTGTTTGCTTTCTCCAAATAAAATTATGTTTCTATCTAAAAATTAGATATTAAAAAAATAAAGTTTTAATCTCGGTTTTAAAATGTGTATATTTTCAAAACTGCAAGTCATTTTTTTAAACCCAAAGTAAAAATTATTTTCTTGTTGGGTTGGTTTCGTGCCTATAAAAATTCTTCTGAACAAGTAAAATTAATTCATTTTATTTTTACAAATATATTTATGGTTTTATCTAGCAAATACACTTAAAATGATTAAAATAGTTTTTAATATTTAATTTTAGGTGTATTCGCTAGATAAAAACAAATTTATTTTGGGGAAAAAATAACTCATTGATTTCCCCTGTTTGGAAAAAAATTATTTGCAAAACCGCAACAACAGTTAACTGGCATACCAGAAAAAAATTGCCGTATTTTTAATTATTTTAAACATGAGGGGTTTCACTTTTTGGCTTTTTAAAAGCAAATTATTATCAGCATTTCTGAATATAAACAGGAGAATTCTTTGCCGCTAAATAAAATAATTATTCGCTTGAAAACAAGTGTTTGTCAGTGTCAGTAGTTTCAATAATTTGATAGTTCTTTTACCACACATTTATTTCTATCAGTTGGTCTTTTTTTTTCTTTTTGCTTACTTTATAATTTTTTTAAGGAATTTGCTACTAATGAAAACTTGAGATTGAATCTCTTGTAAGTAACATTACATTTTATTCAACTTTGGACTTCAGTGGGTCATACTTTCTGAACATGAACTTTACATTCTCACATGGATGTACAAGAGACTGCAGGCTCTCCAGCCAAGAATATTGAAAAACTAGGAAAAAACTAGGAATTTTTTCAATGAGAAACTAGGAAAAAACTAAGAATTTTTCAGCTAAACATGCTTTTACCTTTCAGATGATATTAATTACGGCAATCATACAGATGTTCTGCTGACATAACACATTCTTTTGCAGCTCTAATTCAGCAACACTGACCCAATTTGAAAGGTTTATTTTAAAATATAGGCAGAGAACAAAATCTTTATACAAAACAATGATGGTATGATAAAAATGCAGTAACATATTAATAAAATATATTTCCATTTTCATGTGACATTACTCTATTAAGTCAAAGATTGAATATGTAGTCAAAGATTGAATATTTCAAACAAATAGAAGCAGGGCCATATTCCTTGGATAATGATAAGTATACATTACTTCAAGTTTCATAAAAAACTATTATTGAACACAGTTCCATAATGATAAAATTAAGCATAAGGAGACAAGTATATTAAACATAAACATGTACTTTGTAAAACATATAAAACGAACAGAGGTACATATAAAGCATCAAGCATTACAGTTGAAGGGATAGTTTAACAGTCCTTTTTACTTCTTCATAAATGAGTTTATCAATCGCAATCTCTTCTTTCCAATGTCATTTCTATCTTCAATGCATTTCCTAATAGCAGCTGTTATCTTCTGAAGAGTTGCCTTTGCAACATCCAACAGACCCTGACTAATATTCATTTCTTTCAAATTTGTAGACTTTATAGCTTCAGATAATCTTAAATTGGCTTCTTCAAAAGATCTGATTCGCCTTCTCCATTTCTGTCTTCAGTTCCAATTCACTCTTCTTAACATCTTTCTCCTTTTCATCAAGCATTCGTTTGGTTTGCTGCTGTTTTTCAATCCTTTCTTTTTCTTCCTGTTTCTGGAGAGCAGCTTCCTTTTTCTTCCTCTCCAGCAATGCCTCCTCTTTCCTTTCAGCTTCTCGCCTTGTTTCATACTTTTGGTGGACTTGTCTCACTGCAGCCAGAAGGTCCTTGGTTATGGGGATGTCTGTGACATGCTGGAACATGCTGACAGCATCTCTTATGAGTCTCAGCCCATTAACTGACTCATCTGACAAACGACACCTCTCAGGAATGACCAACTTCTTGTTCACAGAAAGGCTCCTTTCTACATCAGCATTCCCATGTGAAATGCAGAGACAGGTCATCTCAACTCTCTTCAAATTAGCATACTTGATCTCGCCACTAGCATTCTTTAAGCTGAAAATGACATTCCAGTAGTGGTCTATCCTGATCAATTGGCTATCCTTGTTGTACATCCCACTTTCATCCACTTGCTCTGACCTGTATAGTTTCCATTCATCAATGATCTTTGAAACAATGGAATCTTCTATGGAGGGCAACGCTGAGCAGAGTTCTCTGAGGAGCTGTTGGGCTTTGTCTTGGTCCTTAACCTCAGGATGAAGACATTGAACACATCTGATGATTGTGTCATTCAGGGGTAGTTTTATCTGGAGATAGGCGCTGACCGATTGGTAGAATTTTCTTATGTCATACAGTTTCACCTTCTGTTTGCCTTCATCAAGAGCTCCTAAGGTCTTCTCAGTGTCTACACCTATTTCCATGTCTTCGAGTTCGACCAAATACTGGTTCGTCCTGTTCTGTTCCCAACGACATCATTCTTAACAAATCTGTTGAGGAAGGTTTTCAACAATGTTGATGACTCTTCATACAGAAGATGGATCATTGGCTCTTCTTTCTGGAATTTCTTAAGAAAAGGATCAAACAAAAGCCCAACACATACCAGGAACTGAACCTGTGCAAGGCACTCTTTGCTGGAGAGAAACTGGCATATCCTTTGGTATCTGGTGTTCTTTTTCAGCTGTGCATTGGTGCGATCCTTTGTACTCTTCTTGGGAAGATCTGTTAGGAAGTACTTACAAAGAGGTTTCCAATGTTTGAGAAGACGTTCCAATGCTGGTACAAGGGTCAACCACCGACACTGTACATGCCGAATGAAGAACTCTTCATTTAGACCAAGATCCTCTAGAGTAAGGCTGTAGTCCTCCCTTTGACAGATGTGCGTCTTAAACCACTGGAAAATATCAATTGCTAGTTGTTCAGCATTTTCTACGTAAACATGAAGTCCTTTCCTGAAAGAGTTATGCACTGTGTGCAGTGTGCATGGCACAAAAGGTATCAGTCCTGGTAATTCAGCTGTTTTCAGATGACTTTGTACAGCTTTCCATATTGTCTTATTAACATTTGGACCATCGCTACCTAAGGATATCAGCTGAGCTAATGGCATTTCAAATCCATCTTCTGTCACAGCATCTATAATCGCACTACTCACAGTCTGTGCTTTAGCATGTCCAAGCATAAGGCATTTCAGAAACATGGTACTTACTTCACCTTTTTGTTCATTCCAATATCGAACAAGCATATCACTTCTTGTGTTGAGCATTGCTGGTTTTGTCAAATTGGATTGTGAAAGGACATTGTGCATTTTTGCAGTGGTCTCTTTTCGAAAGTATGGTCCAAGTCCATCTGATATCAGGTACGATACCTTCGATTTGCTCATGGTGAACTTGTCAGAGATGGTTCCTGGGAACATTGCCTTGAATAGTCCAGCAATGTGTTCACAGGATGTGTAGGAGTACCCTCCAGCAACAACCTGCATTGCCCACAGTGCTTCTGCTTTTGTAACTTGGTCAGTGACAGACACTGGATGAAGATACATTTTTTGTTCCACATCTCCTCCTCCTTGCTTGCTGGTACTGGCCACTTGACTGGTTGGCATCAACAATTTCTGCTTGGGATCAGAGAGTTTATCCTTGTGTCTCTGACCATCAGCATGACCAATGAGTCGCATAGCTCCAGTAGTTGAACATGAGATGCTCTCTTTACACAGTACACAAAAGACGGCAAAGCTGTTTGAAGAATCCTCTTTACACCATTTGGACAGCAGTTGGCCATTATTGTCAAGTTTACTAAGCCAAGCATGGTTAAATTTGGTTTTTCCTCTAGGCATGATTAGTAATGTTGATAGCTAAGCAAACTACTTCGTTTCTGAAAAGAAAGATAACAAAGACAAGTGGTTTTAAAGCAAGCATGGTATGAAAGCGTTAGATATTTATACAATATCATATATTAAACATGCAAGCCAAGCAGAACTATGATGTATATTATTACTTAAAGGGGGATTACATGTTAACACTAAAATAGGATTGGTATCATGCAAACAGGACACAGACAAGTACACAAGCAAAAGCATTTTCACCACCAAAGCTATGCTACAGTAACTATAGGTTATAACTCTTAAGTTGATTTTCAGTCACTGATCACAGCAAAGCAAAACAGAGGGTTACCAAATAGAATAGGCAAAGCCCCACACTCATTTATAAAGAATATATATTTTCAGTTTTTAAACCCAAATTGCTAATAAATCTTCATGTTTTATGCCCAAATACTTTTAAGATCTATAGTTTATAGGTCTGTATTTAATCTTAACATCTTATGATTCCATTCTGCAAAATACTTCAAACACATTTTAGAAATGGATTACAATTTTTTTTTTCATTTTTTTAATAAAAAAACTAGGAATACTAGGAAGGTTTTGTGAAAAACTAGGAACGACCAAAAAAACTAGGAATCGCTGGAGAGCCTGAAGACTGCCATTCTTATTTATCAGGTTGGTGCCTATATATTTACCTGCCATACAGTTTTCCCCATGCAAGCACATATCAAGCACAACTGGGGGCTAATCACACAAATCTATTTGGGTTGCCACTGATATTGGGTGAGTTGCAGATCTCCACTTGTGGAGGTCATCTCTCAGGTCAGCTTTAACCCTGGCTTCTTTAAAAGACATGGAATGCTAAGTCTATTCTAGCATGATCTAAGGTTAGAATCTTATTCATTTTCAAATCATTTTTTCATCTTTTGTTGCTTTTTATTGCAATGCTGAAATGTTTTCACGTTCTATGACTGTTAAGCAAAAACCATAAATAAATGATTAAATTTTCAGAAGACTTCGCACTCACATCTATTCTTAAGAGCTTATAAGGATGCACACACAAGTCCCATGACTCATTAGGGTTGTTAGTGCATCCCATTTACTGCAACCATAGCAGCAATAGTGTGTCTAGGGCAAGATACCCTAATGGAGACCATCATTCTTTGGGCTCATTTTCAATTCAGAGTTGTCTCTCTCCTAGACAGGTTGCTAACCAAGGCTAGAGAATGCAGCATGACCTGCTGATTAATTCATAGCTGGGAAGAGAAAATGTATTCAGAATTTCCCAAATGGTATTTGTGCAAAAGTAAGTGCAATGACATTGGACAGAATTAAGTATTCTCTTTCCAAAACACTAATCATTGTTCTACACTTATATACTGAATTAAAGATGGCATGTCATAAATATTTCTTTTTATCACAATCAACAAAGTGTACCATATCTCACATTCCCATGCATCCCAAATACGACCAATTAAGGGTACCATGTCTTATGCACCCTAAACATCCCCAAATAAGGGTACCATGTCTCATATTCCCATGCCTTCCAAACACAATCAAGGTAATTAGTTGTATACTTTTTATTGCTATTCCCACTCTTCATCTTACAACCATAATTTTGATAAAGTGGAAAGAAAGTTTTATACTGACTTACCTGCTTAAAACCTTTGTCCTGAGTGAAGTGGCTGGAAAACTTGAGCAATGAGTTTGTCACACCACACTCCCCCTCCACTAAATTCTTCATTGCCATTTTTGAAAGCTGAAAAGGAAATAAGATATATAAAAACATAAAAGTTTCATTTTTTTTTTTTTGACAAAAACATTAAATTTATTTCCATATTTTTTTGAAGAGTAAATTCATAGAAAAAGTTAATTGAAAATTTAATAAAGATTAAGGCAGCTCCAAAAGTAATGCCTCCTATGTATTTATACAAACAATTTAATAGATAAAGCAACTAGAATAACATCATTGGATAGGGCAAATTCTCATCTACAGGATATTATTTTTCAATATCATCCCCACAAGAAACCACATGCAGTAAAATTCTGTCTCAGATTCTAATTGACATAAAGTGAGGGATCGATTTCATGTTGTCATCAAGTAATAAAGTGATCACCTTGAGAATTTGCACATATGATAATTGAAAAATAAAAGACTCACTTTTCAAAACTGAATAATAAGAAAAAATGTTATTTTTTGACAGAATAGTTTAAATACATTATACTGGACATGAAGTGAGAGGTTGGTTTTCTATTGTAAGTAATAAACCGATCCCCCTGAGAAGTTATACATATAACAATTGCAAAACACTTTTCAAAACCGAAAATATATCATTATTTTTTGACAGAACAGTTTAAACAGAAGTGAGAACTTGGGCATAAAGTGAGGGGTGGATTTTCTAATTAAGTAACAAACATATAAGAATTTATACAGATAACAATTGGAAAATAAAAAAAATCTCTTTTCAAAACCTAATATGAAACAAAATACACCAACATTTTTGACAACATAGGTAAACTCATATTAATATAAGGTTATCCAGGACATAAAGTGAGGGATTTATTTTCTATTGTTGTTAAGTAATAAAATAACCCCCCAGTTTTACTATAAAAAATTGGGTAAAAATATCTTTGAAAACTTGAACACCTTAATAATTAAGGGCTTAAAAATATGCAGTCGTTCATTTAAGTCACGGCAATGACCTGAAGGCTAATAAAAAAAAATTATTTAAACAAAAAAACATTGCTTACTTAGCAAGACAAAAAAAGTAATTCAGTTGTGTTTTTAGTTGGACACACCAACTACATGACTTGTATCTGATGTCACTAAAGTGTATTGAGTTAATTCCCAATCTAAGTTAATTATCCCCCTGCCCCCCACCTTTAGCAAAATTGGCTCCTTACCCACATTTGATATCAGCTCAGTCAAGGCATAGCTGAACAACCCACCACATCCTAGTAATTAACAAGAAGACAGTCCAAATTTGGGATAGCTACAAAAAAGATAAATTTAGATATTCACTAAGGTTAGTCTGGCAAAAGGCCACATACCGAGGATCAAACTTACTATATTGTTTTGCCCATATCTATGGTTCAGTGCTTCTCACAGAATCTGTTGCATACAGTCAACGCCAGAAACAAACAATTCATAAGTTTTAGTTAATAATGACCTCAAAACTCTTGAATGGTTGATTCCTTTTTTATGTCTTATCAACCCTTTGCAGGTTATTTAAAGTCAGAAAATATTTTTAAATATTTGAATGTTTTTTATATAATAATGGTTTAGTGATACAAGTCTTACTAATTAACCCATAGCTGGGGAGAGAAGAGGTGGATTCATACCTAATGAGACTTTGACAAACAAATAGTTTACTGGTTGATTTTGTTTAGCAGCATGTCAACCCCAATGGGATAATTAATGCCAAAATCTAAATATCTTGAACACAATTTTATGGCTACAATATATTTTGAATTCAACAACAGATAAAATGTATTGTTGGTCATTTTGCTTTAAATACGTATTGTTGGTAATTTTACTAAAAATAGGTATTGTTGCTTGGTTGATTTTATTTAGCGGCATATCAACATCTCTATGGGTTATTTAATGCTGAAATCTAAATATCCTGCATGCAAATTTATGCCTTCAACTACAGATACCTTATACATAATTTTAGACTCTTAGGGTAAGGTAAAGGTATGGTTTTTTAATCCAATCTTTCGACCAGAGGCCTTGTTGCCAGATGTAGTTTATTGTTATACTCAGAGCATGATAAAAAAATAAGAAATTATAATGCAGATATAAAGTGAGGGATCAATTCTATATTACAATCATTATATAAACTGATCCCTCACATTGTGGCCATTGTATGTCCTATACATTTATATTCCAGAGAATGTAAATAAATCTAAAAGACATGCCTGTGTAGCTAATCAGTATTTCATTGATCGATTGATTCGTTTTCTACGGCTTATTAACAAACAAGAAATAACAAGTGGATATAAAGTGGGGGATCCATTCTATTTAATAATCAATATATAAACTGATCCCTCACATTGTGGCCATTGTTTGTCCTCTACATTTATATTCCAGAGAATGTAAATAAATCTAAAAGACATGCCTGTGTAGCTAATCAGTATTTCACTGATTGATTGATTGATTTGGTTTCTACAGCTTATCAACAACCAAGAAATTATAAGTGGATATAAAGTGGGGGCTCAATTCAATTTAATAATCAATATATAAACTGATCCCTCATTTTGTGGCCATGGTAGTTTCTCTCCATTTATATTCCAGAGAATGTAAATAAATCTAAAAGACATGCCTGTGTAGCTAATCAGTATTTCACTGATTGATTGATTGATTGATTGATTTGGTTTCTACAGCTTATCAACAACCAAGAAATTATAAGTGGATATAAAGTGGGGGCTCAATTCAATTTAATAATCAATATATAAACTGATCCCTCATTTTGTGGCCATGGTAGTTTCTCTCCATTTATATTCCAGAGAATGTAAATAAATCTAAAAGACATGCCTGTGTAGCTAATCAGTATTTCATTGATTGCATCATGCATTTTCTACGACTTATCAACCATTTCCAAGTTATTTAAAGTAAGAAAATATTTTTAGGTTGTAAGGATTATTTTTTTTTTAGATGATTTAGTGATACAAGTCTTACTAATTAACCCATAGCTGGGAGGAGAAAATGCAGGTTCATACCTTTCCCAAGGGTATTTGTGTGTAAGTAAATATAACAAACCAAACGGGAATTGGAACTGATAATTCTGATCTGCCACAAAGAATCCATAAAGTGTTTAAGTGAAAAGGTGAACGTTCTTGACTTAAAGGGAGAAAAAAAACACATGCTGAGGTTGCTAAAATCTACAGCAAAAATCTTCATTTTTATTGCAGTGTATTTGTCACGGAATGAACAGGCCAGCCCAAAATGGTAAGTCGTAACATACTGCTATGACAACCCAAACTGAATGATGGTGGTTTGTGCTCCACAATCAGGCATGGAAACAAAAGACATGACTTACCCCGGGATTATGAAATGAGCGCAAACGTGTCTCCAAGACGAGACGATATTTGCACACATGCAAATTTTGGCCGTCTTAGAATAGCATAAAAAGCAGGGTACCAGCAGCACGGGGACAGAAGTCATGCGGCGGACTGTGTGTGTTAGAGTTGGATGTACGGATTGACAGACAAAGATGAAGTTGAAGTAGGCGCAGCTGAGCTGGTGTCTGTTTCACAACTGCCCAGTGTAACGGCTGAGAAAGGGAGCCATGCAATCCATTTCCTTGGGGCGACCGAAGAAGAAGAAGAAAAAGAGCTGGCCTGCTGGCGAATGTCACACTGCACTTTTTGACACACACACACACACACACACCCCCGTCATCATTATTTATTTTTCTCTACAACTCTGTCAGTGATGGATTGTTTTTGCTGAAATTTTTATATAAGAGACACAAAAACAGTTGCAAGGATAGAAAAGGTGAAGATGCCTCAGCACTCCCAGATTCCTTAGAAAGACAGGCCGCCATGTGGTGATGGGTAGTTGATCAACCTGTCCTCTATCCTCTATATACCTTCTCACTTCCTCCCACAAAATGCTGCTGCTGCTACTGTGTCCCTCCCAGTGAAATAAGTGAGGAAAAGAAACCTAAAAAAATTTGCCTATTGTTCATTAAGTTTGTGATGCAGCATTGAGGCCTGAAGACTTGCCAATAGACTATTAGAGGACAGAGATGACATGAAACACAATATATCATGCATACAAGTCATGTATACAACTCTTTGTTAAAAATGTTGGAAAAAGGGTTGATTGCCTGTAAATACCTGACTCCTCTCGCTATCCTCTACCTTTACAAGAACCAGATCAGGCCGAAAATGGAGTACTGCTGTCATATGTGAGCCAGAGCTGCCCAGACTTCACTTTCCAATCTCGACAGAGACCAAAAGTGTCTCTGCGTACCTGTGGGTGACAAATTATTTTCCACCCTAAAACCCTTTTCGCACAGACAAAATGTCACTGCTCTATAGCTATTTCCATGGAGAGTGTTCAGATGAACTAGATTCTTTAGTTCCACCAGTTCTAACCTTCGTGTCTAAGACCCACCATGACACACAGATTATAGCAAACCAACCTCATTCCCTTTGTATACCATTGATGAGATGCAAGTTCCACTCAAGCAGCAGCTTCCCACAAATCACTGCTTTGTAGAACAGACTCCCAAGAGGACATTTCCCTGATCACTACAATCTTAACCTGTTCAAGTCTAGGGTTAACCGTTATCTTCCCCACATATCTGCATGAACTGTGCCTCTTACTTTGTAACCCTCTACCTCAAGTGGCTCCCGGGCCTTTGTACAAGATGAAACTCACTGTAAAAAGAAAAAAAAAAGTAATTTTATTCAGGGCTTCACTTATTCATGTGGGTGGGTAGTTAACACTTGGAACAACTTCTCTGTTAGACTAACACCTCAGCTCTTCCCTACTATCAATCCTGCTCATCTACAACAGGTGGCTGGCAATACGAACGGATATCATCAGAACCACATGATGGACAGGTCTAGAACTGCCTCCCTTGATCCCAAGCATGAATTAATATAGACTAGCAACTGGATACGCCCCATGAGCGGCTTTGTTGTCACTTGGTCTCAAAGGTCCTCATCCACACATTTATTTTTCTGTTCCCCTTCAATAAAAGTGGATGCTGCTTAGAAAATGTTAAAGAACCCATTGATAAAAATCAATAAAGAAATAAAAATGGCACTTTTCTCTTCTGCGTGGGTGTCCCAACCATAGTGTCATATAATAACAGAATAGAGACTTTTTTATTTTGCATTATGGATAAACTAGACATGCACAATGGAATGAGAACAATCTAGCTCTGTAGGTGAAATAAAGGGTTCAGTTCTAAACTTGCTGATGATGAACGGGATTGACAAGTACCTGATGAAGGCCAAAGAGCACAATGGCCAAAATATGATAATAACAAAGACAGGGACATGTAAGTAATATTAACTCCTCAAAAAATAGACAGAAAAAAAGATAAGTAGGCTTCAAACAACAAATACAGATACCTAACGAGATTCAAACTCACTTTAGGAAGAAAGGGAAGAGGAAGGGGATTAAGCTTTCTATTTTAATTTTTATTATCTATCTTTCATTTTAAAAACTAATAAAATGTGAACTTTGCCTTTTGAAAAAAAGATTGATGATAGGTTAAATCATGTAAAAGCAACCACGAGTTGTCTACCCAGGGTGGCTGCTTATCAATGAAAATTTTTCCAGCTAAGCAAAAATAATCATATAATGATATATAAGTTGGATCATTGTATGTAGTTGTGATGTCATTGATGCAAGGAAGAAAAGTCTTCAAAGTAGATGTGCTTAATATGAAACTTTGGAGTACGAGACATTTTTTGAATTATACACAAAGTTACAATTCTTTATTTCTATTAAATAAAGCATCATCAGTAATTTTTTGATAATTTTAGATGAGGATTTCATTTATTTCCTTTCCTTTATTAGATGAAGTATTGTCCACCATTATTATTCATTTTTGGCTGGCATTTACTTTCATCTTCTTTCTCAGTGACTTTTTTTCCACAACTTTAATGAAGCTCTCAATTCTACAGCAGTAAGAACATACAGATGGAGAACCAGAGTGAAAAAGATTCAATACAAAACAACAACAACAAAAAAATTAAACTGAAAATAATTATTAATTATCACTTGAGATTGAGCAAAATTTAAAGAATCCCTAATGCCTAAATTCTAACAAATGCTTCACATTCCAATACCCTGCTATTTCTATCAAATATCCATGGGCTACTTATCTCTAACAAGTTGCTGGGAGAATAACATATGGTTCTTCAAGTGATAAGATTCTGCTCCCCCTCTCCCCTTGAACTTTAACCTCCAAGGTCAAATGAGAGGATGGAAACAAACAAACCGCAACAATGTCTTAAAATTCTCTGACAACATTTGACAGTCATTTTTCATTTTTATTACTCACCACCTCCATAAATTCCTGGGACAACCCACAATAGACCCCACATTAAACTCACATTTCACTATGAATAGTTTGGATTTTACAAGTAAGAGTTTTGTTTTGATTTTTAAATTATTTCACCCCGATGAACTTATCATTGGTGTAAATCTTTTTCTGTATTTTTTGTGTTCGTGTGTGCACTTGCACACATGTAGCCATGTGCCTGTCTATGCAGATGTGCATACGTGTAGTATAACATGATCATTTGTCTTTTTCTTCTTTTTTTTCCACTTTACACTCTCTCCTTAGTCTTTTCTTTTTTCTTCCTTTTTCTTTCGATAATTGCTATTTGTGGCTAATTATTATAATCTCTAGACATGCCACTGTTTTTTGATTTTTGAGCCACTAAGATACACAGGGTTACTGAGAGTGAAAGAAACAGAGAGGACAATAAAAGAACAGGTTTTAAGGAGAAAGAAGATGACAATTGATATTACATTTAAATTTTTTGAAGATTGTATTTGATAGGAAAACAAGAATCCAGAAGAGAGTTCCAAAAGCCAGAAGTGCGAGAGAAGAAACTATTAGCATAGAATTTACAAGTTGCAACTAGCAATTTAAAGAATGAAATTATGAGACCTAGCTGCCAATCTAGTACTGCACAGTGGGCTTAAATGGGGGTCAAGCGGACATATGACAATAACATACGGTAAGCACCTGCTTCAGGTGCTTAAGTACATTTTAGACAAATTCTAGGGTGTGGTATGCAAAAAAATTGATTTTCAAGAACTGAGATATGATTTTTTATGAGTTTTTGGCTCAAAAATCCAAGTTGGGGCCAAAAGATAGAAGGGTAGAAATTTTGCGGAAATCTGACATTTACGAACGAACTTCAAACAGGCATATCTTGAGAAACATTTGGAGTTAGAAGACAAATTAGACCATTTTTTTGACACTACAGACAATGAGCGTTTCAAATATTCAAGTTTAAAAATGAACAATAAATCATATACAGCTACAACTTATCACAAAGATTACTGAAAAAAAGTTAATAGTTATTCATCTGTGAGGAAGCACAACAAAGATTCATAATGACTGTTACAACCATACATAGCAGCCTTCAACTCCTCACAGCTGCGAATGGTGTGCCCTGTCCCTTTGCAAGACAAGCGTTCCATGGTCTTAAAAGGGCTTAAAAAAGGGTACAAATCACTTATACCAAGAGCATAGTGCAGTTTTATGGTGTTCTGATGCCAGATTTGGATTCAGCACTCCAAAAAACATGGGAAACGTGGGCTGGATCATGAACTTTGAGTGAGAATTACATAAATTATCCGGATTTTGGATTCAAAGGGAATTGAAGGTTGTACCAGATTTTTTCAATATAAAAGAATTAAAATGGTTCCCCAGAGTGAATTTTTTCACCCAAATGGATTATGATAGCCCTACATGTCTAGATTCTTATATGTGAAGCATGAAAAATTTCATCTCAGGGCTTTTCTGCAATTTTTCATCACAATTTATCAGCGGGGGCCAATTTTGGGGCTTTTTTGATGGAAAAAAATGCCCATTTTTACAGTAAATTTTGTGGAAAACTCATAAAAATATGTCAAAAACCTGTCCATATACCCAATTTTTTATATTGAATCAAATTTTGGGCATTTGGCCTTATCTTAGGGGCTTATGGGACATATTTAGAAAAAAAAACTATGTTTCCAGGATGTATCGAAAACTTGAAATTCACGAGTTTCAAATGGGCATATCTTGAGAAATAATTGGAGTTAGAAGACAAATAAGACCATTTTTTGATACTACAGAAACTGAACTTTTCATTTTTCCATGTCCTAAAGTCATTTGAGGAAGTTGTCAAAATTCGATATGTCCACTTGGGAACCAACTGTGTACTGTGCTTAAATATTCAAGCTACCAAAGAGAAAAACTCATCAGAGCAATTACCAAGAAAATATTTATAAAAGAGGCAAAGGAAGCTACATTATGATAGTGGGAAAGTGACTGATGCCAGGTCAAGAGCGATGATATTGCAGATTTTTCTTCTGATTTTGTCAAAAACTTTTACATATATAGCAGAAGTACCAGACCAGATGTAGCAGCAATATTTGATGCTTGGATGAATGGTAGACTTCTAAAGGTGCAAGATAAACTCTAATGGTCGAGCACAACATAGTGAACCAACGTCCCTAGCAGCAGACAACAATTCCACTGCAGATCAGTGGAAAACATGAGATCAATAAGGTGCAATGAATTGCTCTCCTAGAGGTAGCATCAGCCATGCTGACAGAAGTTGACCTTACAAGTTAGTACAAAGCCTCCACTCAGAAGAAAAAACTGGAGTAATTTTGATTTTGCTAGTTAGATGGAAAAGTCAAAAGATAAAGGCTGGCCACTTGTATCCAAGGATGCAAGTCTACTAGAGTGGCTAGTCAATCCATGTTGCAGACAACTGCTCAGGCACATTTTGTGTTTATTCAACACCCACAGAACCAACCTATGATTTATACTGAAACTATGCTGAGCAGACCTTAGTTACAGTTCCTGGGAGACAGCATGTTACACTCAAACACTCGGTCACAATGACTTGTGACTTTGTGCTAGCAATCATTGACAGATACACAATTTTACTCACAAGGATTGGGTCAACCCATGGTATGGTTTTCAGGTTTGTTCGTTTGTAGTTGTTTGTAAAATATTTATCATTTAAACATTAATATCCATTATTTAGGCAAAAAAACAAATTTAGCTTTCCTAAGACTCAAAAATCAAAAATGGTGGCATGCCTAGAGACCATAATGATTGGCCAGAAAATGGCTACAATTGAAAGAAAAGCGGAAAGGTGAAAAGACAGAAAAAGCTAAGGAGCGAGTATAAAGTGGAGAAAAAATAAACAAATGGACAAATGCTCACACAAACAATACAGAAAAAAAACTTACACCAATAATAAGTGCATAAAAAAGAAAAAAAAATCTAAAAATCTAGGCAGTCAATTGTTGATAGCCCCAGAAGAGTAGACAGACAGATCTGCCTAGAAAAACTCTGGAGTTGGGATAGATAACATTATTCAGTTAAGTGACAAACTTAATATATATATATATATATATATATATATATATAATTAAGACATTTTTATGTTTATACATTCTTTTTCTAAATACAAATATTTAAATAAAGGCTCTGTTTATAATAAACAGTATTAAACATCATTTACCAGCCTGAATATCTGAGAAATTTTCATAGAAAATATTCGTTCTCCGACAGGAATTGAACCTGTATTCTATACGGAACTGTCATATAGCCTGACGTGCCTTAACCAATTGGGCCACAGAGGAGCGTTAGGTTAGCAAGGTCGATTTTACTGTCTTTAAACTACAATCTTCCATCATTCTCTCACATACATTCATATCTGCACATGGCGTATCCAAATGTAAACAAATTAAAATTTAAAGACAATGTCTTAAAATAATTGTCGGACTTTTTACATTTCATAATATATATATATATATATATATATATATATATAGGGTTAGGTAAATGAGATGACTAGATATTAGTGCGTGCATATGCTGGTAAGCAAACAAATAATTACCAAATTTAGCCAAGAGGTGTAGACATAATAGTGCTGAATGTGATTAGACAGACCTAAGAAATATATATTAATCTACATTTGGTGTGCAACTCTAGTTTCGTTGCTTACCCAACTCATCAGACACAAGATATAGCTCATATATATATATATATATATATATATATATATGTGTGTGTGTGTTGCTTTTTGGATGGGTTATAAGCATAGAGAAATATTTAATTGCACTATAACCTAAACTTGAATTTAAATTTAGGCTCATACTTACATTAGAGATTGAAATAATTGTTGTAATTTATAAATCCAAACATACAACCTAAACTGGTGCCTTGAAGGTAGTTGGCTGTCAACACTTGCAACTTTCTGACAACTCCTGCAGCCAAGGTGTTTCCAAATCCCTAATTTAATGCCCTTTTAGATGTCATTGGTATGGCCGAGAGGGGGGGTCATTATTTTGCAAATTTGAAATGGTCTCTGTTAACTTTGATGTACAAGCACATTATGGTCCCACAAGGTGTGTGAATGTGGATCCATGTTTTCATAAATGGGACCAGACAGGCTTCTATACCTGAATCTTAGGGACATACAATCAAGGAGTTGGCCCAAGGCATCATCAAACTTCTGCGCATCACTGTGTGTGTGTGTGTGTGTGTGTGTGTGTATATCTATATATATATATATATATATATATATATATATATATATATATATATACGATCACACACTGTTCTTTTTTTTATTATTATTATTATTGAGTTAAGATTAGAAGGCTAATTTTTTTTTTAAAAAGCTAGATGTAAAAAAATATATCTCTTTAATCCAGAAGAATGCATGGCTCTTGACACACTTTTGCTAAAGGTACCTTTCAATGGAGCTGTCGAAAATCCCAGACAAAGAAAAATAATTTTAATAGATGATTGTGAGTGTGTATCTATTTATCAGGAAAAGAAAGAAATGATCTGGAAGAATTAACAGTACCCTTTAATCCTGCACCTTTGAGACCAGGTAACTACTGGACCACAGAAAATACCATTTGACAACAGACAGTTCCACTGCTATGTTGACCTATTGACCCTAAACTGGTCAGAACATTAACAATATTTTGTGAACTTCACTCTCTCTACCAAAGTTAATTTTCAATATTTTTTTTTTTAATCATTTCACCTCAAGCAAGGCAGTAAAGCCACTAAGATGCAAAGAGAATGAAAAAAAATGAAAAAAAGAAAACATTACTAAGGAGAACTGTGCTTAAATTTGTAATGTCAAGGTACCAAAGAGAAAAGCTCATCAGAACAATTACAATGAAAATATAGAAAGGGCTATGTTAAGGTGGTTGGAAAGTGATTGAAACAGAGATGCCATGTCAGGATATTGCAGATTCTTCTTCTCACTAATTCAACTGAAAAATGAGACCTAGTTGTCACTCTAGTACTACGCTTAAATTCATAAAGTCTAGGTACCAAAGAAAAACAATTATCATGAAAATATTTACTGAAAAGACACAGGGAAGCTATGTTATGGCAGTTGGGAAGTGACTGAAGCCAAAGTACCATAGTGTCCATAATTCATCTTATTCATAAAAGCAACTAAAAGCTTTTCTAATTAAATAATGTCTTAGTTTTATTGCATTTTTTATTTTATGATTCAGAGCAGATTTTTGGTAACTGGTGTTTCTGTTTTACAAAAAAACTTGCAGATTTAAATTCTTCTAGGAGTTCTGCTTTTAAATTAAATTTTGACTTTCTTAGAGTCAAAATTTAATTTCTTGAAAATTCTTAAAATAACTGAGAGATAACAGATAAATAAAAAAATTCTTAAAATAAGTGATTTCATTTATGAACAAGTCCTGAAAGTTTCATTAAAATCTGACATTTGATTTTTGCAAGAATTTCCAAATTTAATCTTTGGTCCGCTGCTGATGCAAGAAAAACGAGATCTTTCACCAAAATTTCAAAAGTGAAAAAGGATTCAAACATTTAATTAAGTAATCAAAAGATACTTTGCCCTTTCTTCTTATTTTGACAATAAAACTGTTTTTATTGTGTTTTTTCATCATGGCATGGTCTTTTTTCAGCGAATTAGTGGCGATACCTACATACAAAGCAAGAGGGATTGCTGTCGCGTATTTCAAGAGTACGTTTGCTATAGAAATTTATCGTAAATAGAAAACAGATACACCTTGTCCTTAGAAAAACCATTTTTTATAGCTTTCTTAAAAAAAAGTCTTATCATAAGTCCCTTTGTAGGATACAGGGACTCCCTAACTATGAAATATGTGACCATAGCATTGTTAAAAAACGTTTTTTAGAGGTTGGATCAATTTATTTTAGTATTTTTACTTATGAATTTCTGTTGCAAAACACTTTCTTTATATAAAGTTGGATTTTATAGGATACCGAGACTCCATGAATGAAATATATGTGACCGTAGCATTGTTAAAACATTTTATACGGCTTATCTTCTTATACGATCTCTATGGTTTTTAAGTTTTTTGTCACAAACTTTAAAAAACACTCTTTTAGGTTTTCTTCACATAAAGTCAGAACTTATTGAATAGTGAGGATTCCCTTATAAAATCGAATATGTGATCGTAGCATTGTTAGTACACGTTTTTTTAGAGCTTGGATCGATTTGTGAATAGATGGACCCATAAACTAAACTAAAAACACGTGAAGTACCCGACAGAAATAGATCTTTACTTTATGTATATTGAATTTTTAGGAAAATTCGGAAACTGAAAATCCGTTATCGGAGGATTCGGTAATTTTGACAAGGTAAGGAAATTCGGTAACTATGAAATAAAAGTCGATTGAAAATTGATATTAGGGCTGTTCTGGAGTCAGTGTTTACGGGTTAAGCCCCCTCCCCTATATTTTTAACGGAAGAAAATCGTGGGGTCCAGATAAAATCCCACTATACAACAATACCAGGACTGTAAATTGCAGAAGGGGAGTTTAGGGAGCTAAGCCTCCTTCCCCGATATTTTTTAAAACGTATTATTAACAATACTGGAGGGGGTAGGGGGCTAAGCCCCCTTCAATGTAAAATAAGTATTTTTATTACTACTGTATTTTCAGAAGCAAATAATTATTTAAAATGGGTAAGTTCTTGTATCTTCTTTTCAAATTATTATTTTAAAAAGAAAAAAAGTAGTAAAAATAAATTTAAGTTTTAGATAGTTATTTCTTTTTAAAGAAACAAAAACTATAGCCTCATTTCTATTTAAAAAATATAGGGTAAGGGTCTTAGCCCCCCAAATCCCAACCCCAGGACGGCCCTAAAATCAATTTTCAATCGACTTTTATTTCATAGTTACCGAATTTTCCTACCTTGTCAAAATTACCGAATCTTCCGGGCATCCAAATTTTCCGGGCACCTGTACATTGGTAAATTATTATTTAATCTGAAATTCAAATTTGAATTTTTAAAAAATCAAATTTCCTTGAATTTTCATGGTTAGATTTTTTTGTTTCTTTTCTTTTTATTTTATGAAATTTTATACTGGGATTCTGTCATAGATTCGTGCAAAAAAAAAAAAACACATTGTAAAATCTCTGGGGAAACGACGCAAAAGAAAGTGGTCCTTGCCAAGAATTTTTATTCCCATCCTAAGTCGGGGGGGGGGGGGAGAAAAATATTCAAAGAATCAAAGACGGACATTTTTTTTGCTGCTATATGAGCTTGTCAACCGAAAATATAATCTTATTTAAATTTATAATTTAGTCGAAATTTCAAATTATTCCTTTCTTTTTGTTATGAGACTGACATGAAAACCTATTTTAATTATTTTTTATGTTACAAAACGTGTGCTCAGAATATGAGGTTATTTAAAGTTTACAAATTTACCTTAAGGCTTTTTTCATTATTAACCACCAAAATGTTGAATTAAAATTTCAGATTTTTATTTACAGAAACAAAAAAGAAATGTGTGCTTAGAATATGAAGCTTGTTAAAAAATATAAAATAAGGGAAGTAAATCAATGTTTAGTACGTAGAAATTGTTTGGGACGTTAAACTCAACACTATACAAAGTAGAAACAGAAAAACACGACAACGCATTTTTAAAAGTAGAAATTATGTGTCACTTTATTTTGGGGGGCATATAACTTTTTATCTTTATCGTAAGACACACTGAATAAAAGCAGACAAGAAATTGTCTTTTCTTTTAAAAGGTAAAAAAAAGGGTTTTGTTTTTTTTTTACTGATGTTGTCAAGAGTTATTTTTTTACGTCAAAAGTAAAACTTTACTAAAAACCATGAAGAAAAGATTTCTTTTTATAAATATTATCACAGAATCTGTAATAATAGACTAAAAAGTAAACTATTTTATTATATTGAATAAATAAATTATAATTTATTATTTATTTATTCAATAACGAAAATAAAAAGAGACTAAAAAAATTTTAAAAGAAATATTTACATTTTTTTACCGAAAGATAAACATTCGGTTTTCCCGAAGAAACAAGTTTGTTCATCAGAAAGGACTTCATTGGAATATTTTTAATAAATTTTACATTTATTTATTCAATCAAAAAATTCACATTTTCAATTAAAAAATAAAAACATTGATAAAAAAAAAAAACCTAAGTTTATCATAAAAGAAATTTATAACAATTTCTGTTTATAATAAAATTACTAAGTATTAGTCATACCCTGTTCAAAACAAGCTGACGCAGCATTAAAAACAAAGATTAATGAATAAAAATAAAAATTCACCTGACGTTTCCTCAAGTCCAGGTAAATAAAATGTTTACTAATATGTTCCTGTTAGTAAGTTCGTCATGACACAAGTCGCCATTACTTGTGAAGGTCAAAGGTCATAAATGGTTCTACAAAATACGAAACTAAAACAACTACCTAACCTAAAAAAAAAAAATTTTTTTAAAGCATAGAAAATTTAATTTAAAAAATTATTTTAAATTATATAAATAAATTTTAATTTTAAAAATGATTTTATCACTTGAAATAATAAAATACGAAAAAAAAGTTCCAGCTGATTTAAAAAATCTCGGGGAGCGTTTGCAGCTCTGCTTCTTCGATAAAAAAAAAAGCGATTCATTTTGAGAGGCTTTCGAAAATGATTGCTGATTGACTTCGAATATTTCGATTAGTATTATTAATTTAATTTCTTTTTTTAATCTTAAAGCAGCATAATGGAGATCAAAGTTATCCACACGCCCACCCGATGTATGTGGTTCGGTTAACTCGTTAACAAAAAAAGAAATTGGAGAGAATGGAGACCAAGCGACAACAAGGCACACCATAAAACAAATGAATACTCTGTGATAAAACCAAAACAATTTTATCAAAATAAAAAAAAATATTTTTTTTCTAAATATTAGGGATGCACAAATTTGTGTACCCGGAAAAGGGGGTAATAAATTTCTGGACAAGTAACTAATTTTTTCTAAAATAAGGCTCAATGGTAGTTGTGGGGAAATCTTTTATGAGCCGTGTCCCTTCAGGACATAGGCGATCGTAGCCCTCCACTTCCTCCTATCTTTTGTAGTTCTCAATAAGTTTTGTCTTTTTGCTACTTCTTCCAGACCCTGTTCTGCCACCCACTTGCTTAAGCCCGCTAGGTATGTCATTGCTTTCTCTTGTCCCTCTTTCCCTATTCGCTAGATTTTCCAAGATCTCCTTTCTCATATGTGTCGCAGAAATTTCAGCTGCCTCTTCCTCGTGTTAAGTTTCTTCTTTGTTTGCATCCCCTCCAAAACCTCATCGTTGTTCGGTCCAATGTATCCATAACATCCTTCTGCAAAACCATACCTCTGTTGCCTCGAGTCTCTTCTTCATCTTTGAGGAGACCATCCAACATTCGTTGCCGTAAAGGAGGACAGATATCATTTAGCTGTTCAGTACTCTTTTCTTTGTTACCAACGAAACCCTACTGTCTCGTAATACTCTGTCTAGCTTTGGGAATGCGTCTTTGACCAACCCAATAAGTCTTCGGATTTCAGCCTCGCAATTACTGTCCTCTGTCCGTAC
The DNA here is from genome assembly GCA_964036315.1 of Acanthosepion esculentum. Lineage (NCBI taxonomy): Eukaryota > Metazoa > Mollusca > Cephalopoda > Sepiida > Sepiidae > Acanthosepion > Acanthosepion esculentum. The sequence goes on along the minus strand of OZ038517.1, from coordinate 62,193,925 downwards.
ACTACACATATATTTAAATTTCCGCACCTGTTTTATTTTAGTGTCCCCGATCTGTAAATCGCATTTCGGGCTCATCCTTTTGCTGATGACCATGCATTCTGTCTTCATGTAGTTTATGCTTAGTCCCTTCTCGTTCCCCTTCGCTAGCTTCAAAATCAATCAAATAACATGAAATATCACAAGAAAAATGCCTGTGTATAGGAAACAACGCAAATTAGAAGGAAGATAAGCTACAAAGGGTTTCGGCGAGTTAGACGGGTATATTTACCTTGAAGGTAAAAAATGTCCTTAATGGTTCTTGTGGTAACAGAATCCGTCCGTGCCTTCAGAGTCTTCAACGTCGAGCGTTCTTTTTCTATCAGTACTTGTTCTCTGGCGTGGAAACGAATATTTTATTACAATAGTCGGGGTGAAAATAAGACTTAATTCTGTTGTGAAAACAACAATTTGACTGCCAATACTTTGTTAACGAGTACGTTGTCGCAGCCGCTTCTTTAAGTCTACGCTCGGTCAGGCTTTCAGATGTTTTTAGAGGGTCTCTCACACCCGTGTCACGTCTCCCACTCCTGTTGATGGTCGTATGGCAGTGATTTTTATAGCCAAAAGTTGGCTTCGATTTACCCGCAAAAATTTTAATCCAAGGCCTCCTTAAATAATCTACAGGTTGGCTCCAAATACACTTCTCTGAATTTGGAAAGAAACCCTTTTAATGGTTTTAGATGAAAAACAAATGCAACTGTTTTACTACAAATTAAAATGAAAATATTTTAGAAATTCAAAAATTTGTAATGATACAACACCTTCCCCAAGACTTCCAACATCGCGGTTGGTCGCTGAAGTGACCGCTTCAATCCAGAACTAACCTTATCCCACGTTGTGATTTAAGTGTGATCATAAGGCGGCCAAGATCAAATCGTCGCAAGTATCTTTGTGTTGGGCTGGTCCAAGCAGGGCGATGACGTACAAGAAAAAGAAAATAACACTCGAATAAATTGAACAAAAGTAAATATTGTTTTTATATCAGTCCTCCGTACAATAATTGGTTTATATCAGAGTTCGCATGCAATTAATTATCAGCCAAACCAGCATCTAAATCGGAAGTGATACTATCGTCGAGGGGTTCTCTTCGGCAGGCAATCACGACCAGTGGCTGAGATGAACTCTCTGCCGTCTCGTCTCTTCTACTCTCTCCAACCCGTCTGACGAATTCACTTCGCGCATTCCTATTTATGGACATAATTTTAGGGAATTCCCTTCTCCCAATCTCTCATATTATTATCTCTCACTAAATTCCCTCAGTGAGCGCGGGTGGCTTATCCCCCCCTCCTGTCTCGAATCAACTTTCAACCAGGAGAGTCAACTCCAAATTCATTCTTTACAGTTTGCATTTTCAACTGCGTAGAACACATGTCAATCATCATTGCCCTCCCTCTACGTCTGGATCACTTTTCCATTGTTCAAACTGCTCGACATACAATTCAAGACATTTATGTGTGAATTAAATCCTTAATTCTTCTCATGGGTTTTTCGTATTAACCCTTCTAGTTTCAATGTCTCTCAGCACATAACACTTTTTAACAAAATTTTCTTCCGTTTTAAGGCGGCAACGACAAATAGTATCACATTCCTCCCATACCTCTCCTGTCATTTACTAGTAAATGACATCTCACACCCAAATCTACTAGTACACTATTTGTCGTGCATACTAAGTCATGCAGTATCAATAGAAAAAGAATAATTTTCATGTAACATTTCTATATGTCATGCAATGTTTCTATTGGTCTTGCTACATTTTTTTATTTATCATACAAAGTATATCATGCAACATTTTTTATTTATCATGCAACATTTTTATAAAAGTCTTATCAAGGTCTTTCCTTATTCTTTGTTTTCATGCAAAGTCTATAAAAGTCTTTCTCCTTCTTTTTATTTTTCATGCAAAGCTTTTAGGTTTCTGTTGTGTGGGAGTATGTGTGTGTGTGTGTGCTTTATGGTTTGTTCTTCTTGGGTACCATTCTTCTCTCCGCAGTGGGATGTTTTGGTTCTTCTTCAATAGATATTGGTTCCTTTTCAACAGGTACCGGCTCCATTTCTACTCTAACGAATTCACTTCGGTTCCTCCCTTTTCGATATTTGACCTGTTTGGGTGAAGATCACTGATCGGAATCCCTTAATCGATTTCCTTCTAAGTTTCCATATCGCTGCTGCTATTGTAGCAATGATTAAAATGATGCCTATCGCGGCCGACCAATTTATCACTATCTGTCCAAACCATACTTCCTCTTCCCAAATGATTTAACCTGCCCTTTAATAGATTCATATCACTCCTTTTTATCGGCTTTAATATCTCTGGCATCTTCACCAGTTTAACTTTAGGGAATTCACTCATTACCGGTCTCCATAATTCTGTGCCATTACTTTGGCTTTTGTCAACTACGTCTATAATTGAGTCCTTCTCTTTGTATTTCTCTTCGGTCTGATAGGGAGAACACTCTAGGGCCCAACACAGCATCTACTTCCTCTCTGAAAGTCAGACAATGCTCGCTCAAACAACTTAAATTTCTTATAAATTATTATTAGTCTGAATAATTTCTGTTTAAATTTCTGTGATAAGGAGCCATCATTATTTACACTGATTAAATTCAGACTATAGTCCTAATCTGTGTTGTTATCGCAGCGTTTCGACCGTTGTACTCTCCGGCCGTCATTAGGTGTATATCGATCGGTGTATTTTGTTCGTTTTGCTTTCTTTCCCTTTTCACCTCTTCCTTCTTGGGCATACACAGATATTACCTCTCTCTCTCTCTCTAAGATGCAGTGTTCTTTGCCATCGCTCCGGATTGGCAGTTGAGCATATGTCTTTCTGTTAAGCAAGCCAGTCCTTTGCTTTATTTAAATTCGTTCTTGTTGACATGTTAATCTTTTTAACATACTGGTTAAGGCTATCATGATTGGTTACTTAGCAACCACGCCACATTTTGGCGACCTTTTTCATCATAACATCACCATATTGAATTCTACTTAGCAACACAGCACTTTGATTTTAATTCCCGCCAATTTCTGAATTTACGTAACGACATGCTTCGTTCGGCATCTTCATTCAGCACGCCGCCATTTTTGGATTTTTAATTACCAGTCCCAAAATCACTTTATTCAAGTGATTTCATTTAAGTTTAACTTTTCCTTTCATCAAGGACTATAATAAACATGAAGATTTCCAAAGGCTTGCTACTTGTATGTGATTACCTTTCTCCTTTTCAGGACTATTAATCTAACTACATTTACGTATCTACACATTTACACTTTGGAACATTTTTTATGTTTTTAATATTTCACCCCTTATCAGGCGGTGACTCCTTTCAGTTCTTACAAATCAACAATTCTACATAATTGTAATTAAGTTGTTGGTTTTGCCAAAAATAAAACTTTGGTCTTTTTATTAAGAACTCTGCCTTTGTTGTAACTTACTTTTTGGTGTCAATATCTTCCTGTATATTCCTTATATTTTATTTTACGTGGCAACCCCTCTGTTGATTGCTACATATTATTAAACTCAAAAATATCATGTAACTAAAAAAATGCTTCTAATGTAGTATAAAAAAATAACATTACAGTATTTTCCGGTTCATTGGACGCACACACGCAATGGACGAACCCAGATTTTGGCATGGAATATTTAGGGTAAAACTCTGACTCCTGCTCACGACTCTTCAGAAGTAGGCTGATCCTTCATAGCCATCTTCGTCACCGCCACCAGGGTGTGGGGGAGAAAAGGAATAAGGAGAGAAGATGACGATCCCAATCATTTTCTCTTCAAAACATACCTCATCATGACAGATACAAGGAAAAGAAATATGGGAAAATGAGGAAACAAAATGATCTACTCACCACAACCTTTCTTTTTCCAATATTCCAACTGCTGCAGTGTAAAATTTTTTTCCTTGAAACAGTTTCCAGATATCTTCGCATTTTGTGAAAGTAATTAAAAATCTTCTGTTGCTACCAATGAATTCTCTGTTCCAGTCTATCTTCCTTTTTGCCGAAAAGATTCTAGCATACATATGCATGGTCTTGTTGTTTATATATATATATATATATATATATATATATATATATATATATTCCAATAGCAAGTGTATTGCCCCTCGAGTCCGCAGATAATTCTTTCACATGCTTTCGACTTTCGTTATTGCACCTTGTTAGCTATTTCGTTTTCTTTTTGAGCTTTCCATTTTCTTAGAACTGTTGTATATTAGACAAAATTTCTGACATTATAGAAATGTCTCTCTCTCTCTCTCTCTCTCTCTCCACTTATTTGCGAATATTTTTGTGTGAAATAATAGATTTTTCTGCTCGTTTCCCTATAAATCTGATCAACATTCTTCTTTACTTATACCGTCTCCAAAGCTCTAGTCGAGTATCACAACTCTGTCCTCTTGGCAATTCGGATCAAGCTGTTGTATTGATTTATATTTTTTTTTAGTTGTCTATTAGAAAGGAACCTCCTATTCACAAAACTTCTTTCTGTTACCAGCGTACTGATTGGGATTTATTTCGTAATTATATTCGAGACGCCCCTTGGATTGATATTCTTAACCTTGTTATTGAGAATTTTGCCACAGAGATTTCTTGGGTTAAACCCAACATTGATGCATTTCTACCTTCTTGCAAACACCAGATGAAACCGCAGTCTTCTCTTTGGTTCACACCAGCCTGTTCAGCTTCTATAACTCACAGGAATTACTTTTTCTGAGTGTACCAGTTTGATAATTCTGATCACAATAGGCACTTATTTGTGACTGCTCGAAATAATTATAAACATGTCCTCAAAGAAGGCTAAGTCTTTGTTTGCTGACAGAATAAGGCACCATACAGCCTCTGAAAGTTTTGTTCTTGTGACTACTGGCGGCTCTGTAACAGTGTCTTAAATAGTGTCTTTTATCTCTTCTCTCTTCATTTAATTTGGAGGTGTTAATATCTGCTGTTGTTAAAGCAGAATGTTTTGCTCGTAAATTCTCTTCCAATTCTACTCTTGACTCATCTGGAATATCTTCGACTTTCCACTTAGAACTGAGACTCTATTGAGTGCTATGCACCATCCATAGTTTCTACTATATCTAAACTGGATCCTCACAAAGTATGTAGACTTGATGGTATACCTATAATAGTCCTCACAAAATGTGCTCCTGAACTGGCTTCTTTTATAGTTAAGCTTTTTATAAACCAGCTTTATAAAGGGTAACCGAGTTTGTCAAACAAGAATAAAAAAACACAAGTCGACACTCTGATGACTGGATAACAACTTTTATTTCAAGATTTTTGGTGCCCGTCAATGTGTGTGCGCATGTCAGTATTTGTGTGATAATGACCAGGAGAATGTCAGCTTTATTGATGAGGAGGAAACAACAGATCCTGTTCTCTCTAAACACTGCAATAAATAACTTGCTGCTTTTTTGCGTGTTGGAAATCTTCTGTATTTTCAATTGTTAAGGACTAAAGCAAACCATCTAATCCTTCTATTGGCATACGAGCCTTCTACCTCTTTTGAGGAAAGTACTAGACGCCCTCATCACCTAAGATGTTGGTTACCCATCTCACATCGCAGGGTCTTCTTTCAGACAACATGGCTTTCACTTCTCTAGATCAACTGCTGATGTATTAACGATTATTGCTGAAAGAGTATATCATGCCTTAGATAAGAATGGTGAAGTTTGAGCTGTTGCTTTGCACATTCGAAAATGTTCGATAGGATTTAACATGCAGGTCTTCTTCACAGGTTAAAAGGTTACGGTATTTCTGGACAAATTTTAGAACTGATTCAGTCTTTCTTATCAAATTATCAAATTGCAAAATTAAAGTTATTGTGAATGGCCACTCTTCTAGATATTTTTATACTAATGCAGGTTGGGAAAGCTTACTCCAATTCAGTGACCCTCCCCCACTATTCTAAAAAAAAAGTTTCTCAGGTTATCTATGGACAATAGGCTTTGATGAGAGGTTTGTCTGTGTGAGATATATATATATATATATATATATATATATATATATATATATATATATATAGAGAGAGAGAGAGAGAGAGAGACAGACAGACAGACAGACAGACAGACAGGGAAAACTAATACAAGTAATCAGTTGATTTATGTCACCTTCAACATCCCAACGGGAATTACTCCATCCACTTGTCAAGGAGTATCAGCAATTGACTGCTTATACTTCTTGATTTTTTTATATGCACTTTTCATTGTGGGAGATGACATTCTCCAAGCTACAATGTCTTTCCCACAGAAACATCACAAACTATTCTATTGCTATTTTTATAGTAATTGTTCAGATGAGTTCCAAACTTTAGTTTCACCAGTTTAAAACTTTTACTGTTTCCATGGAGTCAAATCAATCTCATTTTCACCATATTCAAAATCTAAGGAGACAGTTCCACAAAAGAAAAAGGCTTTGTTTTGTTAGACATTTTTCACTGCAGAGGCTGTGGTCAACTGTCAAAATGATAGATGTCTAAACTACTTCACCAGGAAATATTCCTGAAGGTGTTGAGTCATATTCCAAACAACAGAAACCAACTGGTGCCATGGTATGGGGTGCTGTTTCTTTTGATGGTACAAAATTGCCACTGGGTGAAGAAAGTATGAAAAGGAAAATCAGAATTTACCATCAACTCTGTTGAGGGGAGATATGTTGTCAGCCATATTTGGAAGTTGCTATGTCCATGGCAAATGTTTTTAGTTCCGCCAGTTCAGACCTAAGAACATGCTTTGCTGCTTCCATTTGAGTTGAATCACCTACATTTCCTATGTATTCCAATTGTAATGAGGAAGTTCTACTCAAGCAGAAAACTTCCTTAAACCCTACAATCCTAACCTCTTCAAGTCAAAGGTCGATCGTTATCTATCCACCCTATTTTCATAAGCTTCATCTCCTCCTTCATTTATATCAAACACCTCATTTGCCATTATCATCTCTTAGCAGTAACGCTCTTCCTTGACTGGCTCTCGAGCCTCGTATAGAATGAAAACAACAACAATAAAATTGGTCTGAAAGAAAGTAAAGCTTTAAAGTTCCTGGGGAAAACAGAGAAACAAGCAGCTTTTAAATTGGTTTATTTTTATATGTTGATAAAAAAAAAAAGAAAGAAAGATGAGTAAAATTTAATTTGTTTTATTTGTCAGTAAACCACTTTTCAAATTACTTGATTAAAAAATTCAACAAAGAAAATAAAGGGGAGTAAAAACAAAAATAAAGTTTTCTCTTGCATTTATTTGTACAAAAATAATTTAACGAATTTTAGTTATTTTTACAAAGAAATTATCTGTACTGTTGTCGGACGAATTTATAAACACAGACTGCACGTTCGGATGACATCTTGGAACGGGAAACAATCAACGAGACGGAACTAAATCAGAAAAAAGAAAAAGGGGAAAAAAAATCGGTCAAGAGCAGATATTAATGAATCATATAAATTAAGAACAAATTATAATTTGCTAAGCATAGCTGAGGTCAGGTCATGCCTGTTACTGGTAAGATGTAACCCAGTATAACCTGCCACAGGGACGGCTGTTTTTTTTTTTAAATCATTTCACCCCAAGCAAGGCAATAAAGCCACTTGGACGCAAAGGGTTACTGAGTGTTAGAGAATACAAGAAAAATTACTATTAAGGAGAGAGGACAATAAAAGAACAAGAATTAAGAAGACAAAAGATAACAATTGACATTGCATTTAAATGTTTGCAGATCAAAGGCAATAAAGCCACTAGGATGCAAGAGGTTACTGAGTGTGAGAGTATATGAGAAAAACTACTATTAATGAGAGAGGATAATAAAAGGAGAAGAATTAAGACAGAAGATAACGATTGTCATTGCTTTCAAATGTTTGAAGATCAAAGGCAATAAAGCCACTAGGACGCAAGGGGGTTACTGAGTGTTAGAGAATATGAGAAAAACTACTATTAAGGAGAGAGGACAATAAAAGAAGAAGAATTAAGACAGAAGATAATGATTGACATTGCATTTAAATGTTTGAAGATCAAAGGCAATAAAGCCACTAGGATGCAAGAGGTTACTGAGTGTGAGAGTATATGAGAAAAACTACTATTAATGAGAGAGGACAATAAAAGAAGAAGAATTAAGAAGACAGAAAATAATGATTGACATTGCATTTAAATTTTTGAAGATCAAAGTTGATCGGAAGCAAGAAACCGGGGGAGAGTTCCACAAGTGAGAAGTGCAAGAGATAAAACTGTTAGCAAAGAAATTATGGTTACATCTAGCCATTTCAATTATAAAATGACGAGACCTTACAGCCAATCTAGTACTGCACTTAAATTCATACAATTTAGGGACCATAGCAGAAAGTTCATCACAACAATTATCATGAAAGTATTTATAAAAAAGGCAATGGGAACCTACGTTATGGTGGTGGAAAAGGGAATTAAATCAAGATGCCAGGTCAGGACCAATAACATCACAGATTGTTCGTTGTATTTTATCAAAGATCTCTAAATATAGCAGGAGCATCAGACCAGGTGTGGCAGTAATATTCAAAGAAAGAACAAATAGTAGACTTACAAATATGTAAGATAAATTCTGGCAAGAAAAACTGTCTAGCACAACAGAGTAAACCAACTTTCTTAGCTGCAGACTTAAATGATTCAATATACTCTTTCCAGTTCATGTCAGCTGAAAATGTTAGTCTGAGAAGGTGCAATGAGTCACACTCCTGAGGTTAGCATCAGCCATGCCGATGGAAGATAAATACGGTTCTCTTAAATGATTAAAAGAGAGCAGTTTCGTTTTTGAGGCGTTAAAATTAACAAGTCACTCCTTGCTCCAGTTAACAAAAAATTGTAGGTTGTTCTTCAGAACAGCTGCCAATTTGACTTGATGAGACCGATCACGTTATTAAAACAGGAGTAAATAGTTGTGTCATCAGGATAGAACTGGTGACATCAGGAAGGCTATTTATAGAAATTAGAAACACTGTAGGTCCAAGCCCTGGAGAACACCTGCATTCATGCAAAAAGATCTAGAAGAGTGGCCATTCAAGACAACTTTCATTTCATGATTTAATAAGAAGGACTGAATCAGTTCAAAAATTTGTCCAGAAATATCCTAACCTTTCAACTTGTGAAGAAGACCAGCATGCCAAACCCTGTCAAATATATATATATATATAAACCCTGTCAAATGCCTTTGAGATATCCAAAGCAACAGCCTAAGCTTCACCATTTTTCTCTAAAGCTTGATAGACTCTTTCAGCAATAACTGTTAATACATCCACAGTTTGCCTAGCCATATTGCTTATCTGAAAGAAGACCCTGCTATATGAGATGTTTAACTAATTCAGAGTTAATTAGAGCTTCTAGTACTTTGCCAAAAAGAGGTAAAAGGGAATTAGGCAGTTAAGTCGAAGGATGAGATGGTTCACCTGAGTCCTTAAAGACTAGAACAGAGAATGATTTCCAACAAGCAGGAAAGCAAGAGGCAGCAAAGCATTTATTATACAGATTAGAGAGAACAAAAGCTAGTTTGGGAGCACACTTCTCAAGGAATATTGCTAAGATACCATCAGGTCCACATGCTTTGTGAGGATCCAGTTTAGAGATGACAGCAGAAACCATGGACAGAGTTATATGTATATCACTCACTAGACACAAGGTTCTAAGTGGAAAGCCAGGCAAAGATACTCAAGATGAGTCTTGGGTAGAATTGGAAGAGAATTTACAAGCAAAAAATTCTGCTTTATTGGCAGAAGATATTAACACCTCAAATTGGATGAAGAGAGGAGAGATAGAAGACTTATTCTTATTTAGCACACTGTTACACAGCCGCCAGTAGTCACAGGAACCAAACTTCTTAGTGGCTATATGCTGCCTCATTCTATCAGCAAGGCTGGTTGGTGTTTAAACACGCCCTTCCACTAGTTTTCTGCTGCTGGTGAGAAGGGTAGGAGGGTGCAAAAAAAGACCTGTTAAAGAGGGGATAAGCTTCTTATAGGAGGTAACCAAGAACATTTTACATATATTAATAATTACACATATACCTACACTTTACTACATTGAGCACAGTTTTGTCTACATCATTGATTAAATAGTTATTTGCTTACTTGTATGTATACATAATCATATATATGGTTCAGAGTCTGTCTATATTTCTGAGATGAGGTATTATGTACAGTATTTACATTAGTCGGACTATTGTCCTCATCTTTGTCGCCATATTTGTCACAACGTTTCGGCCATTGTACGCTCCGGCCTTCTTCAGGTGGTTGGAATTTCGAACCGAACCCTTTATTTCGATCACTGGGGTAGACTGTTCTAGTTCCACGAGCCATGTTTGATGGATGTCAGTTATCAGTTATCTCCTCTGAAAGTTCTCCACTGCCTGAACTGGGTATTGAACTCACACTCTTTGGGTCTGTCACTGGATCTAACCAACGCCTTTATCCACTGTACCATGTGTCCTTGAGGACATCTGGGTATGAATTTCTGAGTATTATAAACCTAATTTTTCAGCAATCATTTTTTACCAGTACTCATATTGCAATTTTGCTGTTATCATTGCATGTTTTTACCAGATCTCATATTGCAACTTTTTGTTGTCATTGCTGTTCTCTGGCACTCCTTATTACTGGTTCCCATATTGCATTTATTTCTATGCTTGGCCGACTCAGGAGATTTTTGTGGCCTAGCATATATGCATATATGCTGATTCCTTAAGTTTACGAATTTTCCAATGGTGTTCCCTATCTATGATCTCAACATGATCCCACAGGGGACGGTGATCTCACTTCTCTCTCTCCATATGTGGTCAGCCACGCCTGATTTTTCTACTTCCCCTCACATTACAGCTTTCTGGTGTTCTTGAAGCCTTACCTTGAGGGGGCGGCCCGTTTCTCCTTTATATTCCTTTCCGCAGCTGCACGGGATAGCGTACACACAGTCTTTAGTCCTGTTCTCCTCTATGGGGGGTCTCACTCGAGAGAGATATCTGCAAAGTGTTGTCACGCTTTTTTAGGTTGTCCTGATGTTATATGGACCGCAGATCCTTTGTATTTTCTCTGGTAACCCCTTCACATAAGGCAGGCAGACTGTTTTCTGAGTGTTGTTGTCCTCCTCCTCCTCCTCTTGTACCCGCCTATCCCAGTTTTGGGGGGCTGCTGCCATGTACCCAGGGTAGTTGTTACGTTGTAGGGTACTACTTATACTGACCAATTCCTTATCTAACGTCTCTGGGTCGCCACTTATGACTTTTGCTCGGTGTTGTAAGCAACGGACGATCCCTTTCTTTACGCTGTATGGATGGTGGGAGTTGAAATTGAGGTACTGTCCAGTGAATGTTGGTTTACGGTATACGTATGTCTTGAACCCATGCTCTGTTCGAGATATTAGTACATCCAGGAATGGGAGTGTGTTGTTACTCTCTTTCTCCATTGTGAACTGTATCGATGGTCTTATTGAGTTCACATGGTCCAGTAGAACCTGGACATCTTCCTGGTGTGGCCAGAGTATGAAGGTGTCATCTACGTACCTTAACCATATAGTTGGCTTTAGAGATATGGATTCTAATGCCATTTCTTCAAAGTATTCCATGTATATATTCGCCATTGCTGGTGATAATGGCATTCTTTGTCCTGTCGATATATGTGTGATCCCATTCCAAAGTGTGTTGTTTGTGTAGAGAAAGTCAACATCTCCATCAGATTATCTATTGGAATACTGGTCCGTTCTTCTAGGGAAGAGTCAGAGGTCAATCTATCTCTGACTACCGAGAGTGCCTCCTCCGTGGGTACCTTGGTGAACAAACTCACCACGTCCAAGCTCACCATCTGGTTGGATAGGATGGGAGCATCTTTGATTATTTCCACGAAGTGGGCTGAGTTTCGGACATATGAAGGAGACTTTCCGATCAATGGGTCAATTATATCTACAAGGAAGCGACTCAGAGGGTGGCACACCGAGCCTTGGCAACTTACAATCGGCCTGAGCAGAATACCGTCTTTGTGAATCTTAGGGAGACTGTATATGTGAGGTAGCTTGGTGTAATGCTGCGATAACTGCCTATATATTTTGGGTGTGAAGTGATCCTTTATTAGGTTCCGTTTTCATAGTAGGATCCTTTTTCACTTTGCTGTAAAAAATGGTTGCTGAAAAATTAGGTTTATAATACTCAGAAATTCATACCCAGATGTCCTCAAGGACACATGGTACAGTGGATAAAGGCGTTGGTTAGATCCAGTGACAGACCCAAAGAGTGTGAGTTCAATACCCGGTTCTTCAGGCAGTGGAGAACTTTCAGAGGGAAAATTACCAGGAGATAACTGATATCCATCAAACATGGCTCGTGGAACTAGAACAGTCTACCCCAGTGATCGAAATAAAGGGTTCGGTTCGAAATTCCAACCACCTGAAGAAGGCCGGAGCGTACAACGGCCGAAATGTTGTGACAAATATGGCGACAAAGATGAGGACAATAGTCCGACTAATGTAAATACTATATATATGGTTGATTGTATCTCTTTATTTAGATCATATATATATATGAAACATACAGAGGAATCTCTCAATTAGATCTAATATGTAGATCAGTAACTATAAAAAATCAATTTTCAATTACTATGGTTAAATTGGAGAATGTTTTATGGCACTAATCAAGTATTATGTATACACTAATCAAATTTTGGTATACAAAACTTTTAGCGCACTAATCGAAAACTCATTAATCAAATGCGCATTAATCAAGGGGTGTCTATATATTCGTTTTATATGCATATAATGCACTCCAGAATGCTTATTCAGTGATGTCTGTTCTGGGGGTGATAGAAAATTTAGGGCCTTCATGACAGCAGACTTTCTCTCCTATGGGCCCAGCCGAGAGCGTTCATTTCTTGACTAGCATTCTGGCATAGCGTCCACATGATTTGCCAGAATTATCACCAATATTTGTGCCTATGCAAATGAGATTCTTTTATCCTATGTATGAATTCTGACCAATCGCATTTGTTTATTTTTAACGATTGCTCTTTTGGCCAATCAGAGAGGTGGATACCATTATTCAAAGTACACATTCAGAATTTTGGTTATACTAAAACACCCAACAATGTTGGTGTGACCAACAGACAATCTAAAACCTGAGACAAGAGAAATATTCTGGATAAGAAAAAAAAAATGACCAAAAGTTTATATACCTACCTATGCAGTAAATTAAAGTATTCACTGACCAGACTCTAGTCAAAGCAAAAAATACTTCACAAATGCTTTTTATATATATATATATATATATATATATATATATATATATAGGTTTGAGAATCCATCCTTGCCATATATATATATAAGGTTGGAATGGGGTGTCATGCTTTGAAATGGCAACTTTCCTAGAGATGGTGTCTTGATAAAAACACTTGTTGTACTTGGACTACTGTGCCCAATCTGATAAAACCATGTCCTAAATTATTATGACAAGCAACCCCCTCTTTCAGGCAGGGCTCACCTTGCTTGATGCAAGATTAATCCTGGTTCTACTTCAACAAAAAAAAAAATGTCTATGTATGTATATGTTGAGGATTTGAATCAACTGACAAAGAAAAAGTTGAGAAAGGTTTTTAAATATAAAATATTTTTATTTTTGTGTTTGTATAACTCAAATTTTCTTAATGTGTATGAGTGTTTTTTTTAAGTCCTTGTTTGTATCTGTTAAGTTGAAAATGATGTAAAGGAATAACCTGTCACTCCCATGAGTTACACTATAGTTGGTAACTACCTATAAGTATCTGTAAGTCAACGGACTACAGAGACTAGCTGGGATCTGTTGAGTACGACTCAGACTTACGCGAGAACTACCAACCTTCCAACAGTAGCACTCAGTACTGGACTGTCTTGCAACAAACTTGTACATAACTGTTACCTTTATTCTTATTGTACTGGTTTTGTACAATAAACCTTTACTTATTTTATCCACCTTGTTTTTCAAGTATATATTCCTATTAGCAGGGAATATAACGGAAAAGAAATAGGATTTCTTCATTTGCATGTGTAAGAAAAAAAAGAGAGAAGGAAAGTGTAAGTGTCAAGTAGCTTTGTGAGGAAGAATGTAAGTGTCAAGTAGCTTGGTGAGGAAGAATGTAAGCGTCATGTAGCTTGGTGAGGAAGAATGTAAGTGTCAAGTAGCTTGGTGAGGAAGAATGTAAGCGTCATGTAGCTTGGTGAGGAAGAATGTAAGTGTCAAGTAGCTTGGTGAGGAAGAATGTAAGCGTCATGTAGCTTGGTGAGGAAGAGTGTAAGAAGAGAAGTTAATGAGTAAGGGAATCTCTTTGAAGCTACCATCGTGAACAGATGTTGCATGTATCCGTCTGTCTCCTTACTGATTTTGTCAGACTAGAGACAAACAGATCATGAAGGATGTTTTCTATTTTCAGCAGGAATGTGACACATTGTTTGAAAAATGTTCAATATATATTTTCAAAGGATTAATTTATTAACTGGAAGGATGCCCAGATCATCAGGCTCATAAACCATTTTTTGGTCATTTAATGTTTAACCGTCATGGTGTTTATTTCCGTCTCCATTCCACAGATGTAGCAAGGCCACAAATAACCAGTGATGATCAAACTCCTTATTCAGTCATAACTGATCTAGGAAGACAAGTGTTCTAACCATGTCAAACTAATTTAGTTAAAATTAATGTCATTGGTAATTCATTTTTCAGGAGAAAAGTAACCAAAATGAAATCAACACCTGTAGATATTGCCAAATCCACAGATATGAAGTAGTACCAGAAAATTCCCAATATAAAATCCATTACCACACTCCATAACAGTGGGTTGGTGGATTTTGTGACACAGAAAAAACTAAAAAGCCTTATCAGGACTAAATAATTTAACCAATGTTGTAAAAACAGATATATTAAAAAAATGGGAAGCGGAAATTGGACATGTTACCTTGTAGGAATGCAATGCGCTCTTTCTTCCCCAGGTTTTGGTGAATACCGATGAGCTTGAGGATTGAAACACAACATAGGGTGACCATAGACCGGTCGGTGGAAATCTATTTTGGGATTGTAAGAAGTTTTTGGAGATAATAACAATTTACTGATACAAATCCTACTATTTAACCCATAGCTGGGGGAGATATGGAATCATTCCTTTCCCAATGTTATGTGGGCATAAGTGAATATAATGATCCTGAGTGGGATTGAAAGTTGACTCTCTGATGTCCAGTTTCGAGCCGTTATCAACTACACTACCACACATTCAAGCTTGCAGCACCTGATGTTCCAAAGTGGTCACCCATCTAGGTACACCACCAGGTATGACATTGCTTAGCTTCAGTGATCAGATGCCAAAAATAAAAAAAAATTCAAGACTCACCTTTGAAGAAATTCTTGGATATTCTTATAATTCTTGCACAGATTCAGTGCTAAAGCATGATTCACTTTGGGGAGGCTCAAAAAGAATTTCATTTTCTGTTGAAAGAGAAACGCATTTCATACATCAAGATTGAATTCCAAAACAAATTCTAGAAATTCTAATACAAATTCCAGAACAAATTATAAAACAATTTTTTTTAAAAATATTTTTTCAAGAGAATCATTTTGGTTTCTCCTTTGAGTATTTTACATCAACCTTTTAACATTTATTTTTTTTAACCAATTCACCCCAAGCAAGGCAATAATGCCACTAGGACACAAGGGGACCACTGGAAGTGAAAGAGAATGAAAAGTAAAGTTTCTTTATGGTGGTTAAATGAGAGCAGTTTAGTTTTGGAGGCATTATTCTAGCATTATTCTAGCATTAAAAAAAAAAGAAAATGAAAAACATGATTTTTTGAAGAGGTCCTCACTCAGGCTGAGAACTTTTAAGCCATCTCTGGAATGGTCACTGAAATGGTGGTTACAAAATTTGAGAGGATGACCAAAAGGAGCAACAGACTACTTACCTGTTGTTCTGTATCACTCAAGGTTTGATTCCTGCAGATGGCCATACCTTTGACATTCTCTTGAAAGCACAAACTGGCCAACAAACCACATGTCTCAACTAGATGTGAAGAAGGAAAAAGAAAAGAAAAAATTTGGTATAACATCCCAACAAGCAAGCACATAGTTATTGTTTGAATTTTGTAAGACATTTTCATAATCAGTCACTGTTTCCATCTGTGACAGATTGTGAATTTATTCTTGCCATTTATTACAGGGTTGTTCAATTTGAATCAAATGATTTTAAAAAAATGGAGGAAGTTTCTAGACTATTGAAAAATATACATAAGAAGATCAAAGAAAGGATTGAGAGGTCTATAAACTATTCTTAAACATCCATCCTTCTGGTCAGGAGTAAGCGATAAATAAATGGTTACAGACAATGAAAACTATTACTGAGCAAATAAATGATATTTACATTGATAGTAATACTGAAGAAGCAGAGACTAGATTATACTTTTAAATAATTTTGATGGGATGCAGTGGAGAATTAGCTAAGTGAAAGAATTAAAAAAAAACTTGATGATAGTGCTGCCATTAAGGTAGAAGAAGCCTCTAATTCTGGTATGTGTTCTTTCGCTCCCAAACTTAATTGCCCAAGATTTAGTGGTAAAAACTGTGAAGACAAGTTTGCCTTCAAAAACTTTCTTACACAATTTGAAACTGTATGACAGCAGTAAGACTGTCAAGAGGATATCTAGCAAATTGTGTCCTGCAGATTATCCAACATTTTTAACCATTACCAATGAAAATTGTTAAAAGAAGAATATTGGGATCACGAGTATATTGTGAATGAAATATTAAGGCAAATAAGTGAAAATAAGCCTGTGTTGAACTCTGATTTTGAGGGAGTCAAACAGTATTTGATCAAAATTAGAGCAGACTTGTTAGAGTTGAAAAAGTCCTTTAAAGTAAATTTCCTGGAGGACAACTCTCCAGGAAATAAATACTATTTTTTCCAGGTTGCTCAATGTTTTGAAAAGGGAGATTATTTGTATTGTAGGAACTATACTTTGCTGAGGCTTATTTTCGACAACTATAGCGACGTGATCAAAACTATTGCCACAATGAATTTTAAGTCGAGCACTAATAAAGGAGTTGCGCTACAAAATTTCAATATCCATTGTATATACATGCATCAATTTTGCGTATTTGGTGACCCCCCCCCAAAAAAAAATTTTCACTTATAAAAATGGTTTTTATCACATATCTTAAGTATCATGCAAGTTCCTTTTTTGAGAACCCAAATTACAATAGATTAATAACCTCTTCTCCTCTATCTCTTTATCTTATCTTCAAATTAAATAAGTTAAAAAAGTAAAAGAGAATGATAAAAGTAGCATTAGTAACGCTATACTCATTGCATAAACATGTGTAGCTATAAACAACCGAACGAGAAACAGTTAAACATCTCATAAACGTAAACAATGGAAAAAGATGCATATTCGCTATGTTTGTATTTTATAATACGATACTAATATGCGAATATTACACGCATTATTATTGGATACAGTTAAGTAAAGCATCAGTTTTATCAAAATCAGGTTTATTTTAAATACAGCTGTACTTTTTGACTACAGTAAATGGATCTATAGTTTAGTCAACAGTGTAGCCAGGGCCAGCAGTACATATGCTAAATTCATATCTCGTGTATGATGCGACCCTCTTAAAATTAGCTTAAAAATTAGGTCTTCAAAAGTCACATGATACACAAGTATATACAGTAATTTTTTTTGTTTTCATTTAATTTCATGAGTGAATCAAATGTTCATTAACCACCAAGTAATTTTTTTTTCATTTTTTTTTGTTTTTTTTTACTATGAATTAAAATCCAAAGCATTCGAGTACAAAACATTTTGTTTATTATGTTAAAGCATTTTCAAATTCTTCAACACGAGTTCACTTTCATTGTTTTGAACAGAAACACAAGTTTGGCAACTCTATCATTGCCAAGACAGTTTCACCGTTTGGAATGCCACAGACCATAGGATGAGAGAACTTGCTGAAACAATTACCAAACAGGAGTTACTTAACTGTAGAAAGTTTATTGCTCCGAAACACACTTGCATGTGAATACCATCATTCAATTTCAGTTGATACAACTGGAGGCTAAACCAATCCTAACCTTGAGGCCGAAACTACCAGAGAAATAGTAATGCATACTTTTAACTAATTGTTAGTTTAAAAAAATATCTTGCTTATGGAGTCTGCAAATTTAAATGCCTAGAAGGAAGGAGACCTCGTCTGCAACTTCATAATAATGGGAACAAGAATGGGTTGTTTCTCATGAACATATTCCATTGCAATATTTACTTCTTCCTTGCTTAATGACTTTCCTTGAAGATAAGGATGAACCTTGGTGCCAAGGTGGGCTTTGATGATGACTTTTTGGTTATACATTTTTTTCATGATTTCCTCAATTTTTTTTTTTTTTTTCAGCTTTTTCAAAATTCTTGAACAATTCTTTCCAATTTCTTTAATTTTTTAATCATTTCACCCCAAGCAAGGCAATAAAGCCACTAAGAGACAGGGCATTACTGTGTGTTACAGAATATGAAAAAAAAAAAAATTAAGGAGAGGACAATAAATTAAGAAAATGGGAATTGCAGATTCATCTTTGGATTTTATCAAGAATCTCTAAATATATAGCAGGAGCACCAGAACTATATGTGGCAGTAATATTCAAATATCTACTGCTTCAATAAGGCAGATTGATTTTTTCACTTTTTTTTTTTTTTTTTTTTTTAGAAAAATCAACATTGCACTCAGTGTGAAAGCTGGGGTTTTATGTGATAAATATTGAGACCAAAAATTAGATTCATAGCTGTCACCAATTTTTGAGCATTTCATTTTTAAAATCGTCTGAAAAATGTACAGAAATACTTGGTTTCTGTAGGTTTTTGCTTAGAAACTGAGTTCAAAATTTTACTATTTCAAGAATAAATTCAAATAAAGTTGATATCTTTTTATTAGACACATTGAATGTGAAATGTATTCAAACCAGAATTCTAATTATGAATCACAAGCAAAATATGCAACTGCATACGATAAGTAAAAATGGGGTAAAAACAAATTGTAAAAGATTACAAAAAAGGCCACTCAAGGAATAAGATTATTCAGATCATGTGTTAGATCATAATTAATAAAAACAAAAATTAGATAAAACCCTAATACTGCTGGGCACAAATTATAAGACAAAATGATTTAAAATTTGCATTGTTTATTGAAAATCACACAACTGCACCGTATAACATATTCCATCATAATCTAGCTAAATTGTTCAGTATAACTTCCCTTTGAAGCAAATGATGGTCTTATTTGATGGCACAATGATTTAGTAATAATGTCCTTGTGTCATGCATATTGTCCATATACAATTTGTAATGCCTCAGTAAATTATACATTTTATAAGGCTGTGCTATAAGGATTTCGCTGATCACCGGAATGAAATTCCAATGCTACGATTTTGGACCTAAATTTAATCTTTAAACTTATTTTCTCAAAAAATGGTAAGGATTTGTAAAAAATATTTTATCTCTTTATTTATCATGTTAAACCCCAACTTTCAAAATTGGAGTGTAATACCATGCTTGCAAAATCAACCTGCTCTTCAGCAATGACGTTCGTCTGCAAATCACTTCAGTACAAGGTTGGGTGCCACTGTTCTCACAAGTGAATCTACTTTTTCTCTGCTAATTTCACAAATTTGAAAGCAAATTGGTCAGTTGTATATGATTCTTCAGTCTGACATTCCAGTGAGTGTCCTGGGGGTATGACAACAAAATTACCCCACTTCTTGACGTTATCTTGCTGAGGCATAATGATTGTTCTGAAAGTATTTATGGGAATGGGGCTGAGTAGTTAGAACATTCACATTCTGATAATGAGACTTGGGTTCAAATCTCACCAGGGTTGATGTTGTCAGGAAAGTGGCTTCTTGATGTTATATCATGGGTAATCCCAGAGTGTAGCACATTTGGAAAGTGCCCGAAAACCATATGAGTTGACCCAAGCCTTCTGAGTGAACTCTTTGGGAGTTGTCGATGGTTGTGCAAGCACAAAGTCACAAGTCATCGTGACCGAGGGTATGAGCGTGCTGGTCTTGTTCAGACTGTTGATCATGCTAGATAATGCGCTCTCTCCCAGAAACTGTAACTAAGGTCTGCTCAGCATAGTTGCAGTATAAACCATAGGTGGGCTCTGTGGGTGTTAAACAAACATAAATGTGCCTGAGCAGGAGCCTGCAACAGGGATTAGCTCGCTGCCCTAGTAGATGGGCAGCCTCAGATACGTGTGGCCAGCCATTATTATTAAAGTATTTAACCAAGTAAAATGTTCTTAGAATCTATTTTTTAAATTACTTTTCAAAATAAGACACTAGACACCAACTCACTGGACATATGTCTTTGACATCATATTTAAAAGAAAAAAAAAAAAAAAGAGTGCCATATATTCCCCCATATAAGGTGATCTTTTGATAAGATGAAATTAAAAAATATAGAAAATTTTCAGGAATTTTATCCTATACCTGTAGTATAAAACGACTACTTGATTATATAAAGACTAGTGTACCTGCGCTGTCAAAACTGATGGCAAGAAAGAATGTCTTGTAAGTAATACGTATTATATTGTCAGTAATTTTCATTTAATCCAAGTACAATTTTATAATTTAAAATAGTTCGTTGTTAACGTTAATAACTGAACAGTGTAAAATTTATAAATACCTAAAGAAAGATATCCGTATATTATCCTCATAAATGTTACATATTTACAACCAAAATTATGTTTACTGCAAAAGTTTCCAAAGCACAGTATTTTTTGTGCAAACTTTGGAAGATCTGAGTAATTGTTGACATTCTGTAGATTTGATTTGTAATTTCAGAGTCTGCTTATTTCTCGTCCTACTAAGAGCAATGTATCAGCAGATATATTTTTTTTTCAATTTATTTTTCTCTCAAGCTATTACCAAATTCCACAAGATATGCTCTAAATTGTAACATACAATAATTAATGACAAAATAAATATATAATCAGACTCAGTATCATTCAACTCATCTTTTTGCAAAAGAATTATCATTGATCTGTATTTGCAAAGATATTTTAAAATTAAAAATATGTAATAATTGCATTAGAATCCATTTTTAGCCATGTAAGCATTACAAAATTCTCAGAATTAAAAAGTAAAAACAAAATAGAATAATTATTATTGTTTATTTTTACTTTTTAATTCTGCTGATAATTTCAAAATGCTATATGCATTTTTAAATTTTCTATTCTCTTGAATTCATTTCCATATCTTGTTTTTGTGTAATTATTTTAACTTTTTATTATTCATTCATTATTGCAGTTTAAAAAAATGAAACTTAATACCTGTTCTTCTTTTTTTATGTTACCTTACAAAAACAAATTTCAAACAAAATATCTTGAATTAGTCCAGGCTGGGCCAGGCCGAAGCAAGGATCTCCACCCCACCCCGAAACTACGATAGAGAAAAACAATTTATTTATGTTAGGGAAAATAATTTTTTATTCAATCTTTAAAAATAAGCTTCATTGTTTTTGTACTCTGTTAGTAAGAAAGTAAATCATTTTAAATTAAGTTTTATTAAAGCAAAAACTATCACGAGCCTTATTTTTCCGAAAATTAATTTAAATAAAATACAGTTAAATTAGTAAAACAAATATTCAACATGACTAATGTTGCCCGTAACTCATGTCTGTCTCTCATAATTTTTATTTTTTAACTAAAGTTCTTTTTTTCTTTTAAAAAACAAATATAACTTGAATTTGGGTGGGTTGTTCATGTCATCATTATTTTGCTCACTTCCCTTCAAATGTTACACACAATGAAAAAAAAAAAAAAAATATATATATATATATATATATATATATATATATATACACACACACACACACACATATACATATATATATATATATATACTTGCGTGTATATATAAATATATTTCTTCCTCAGGTGGAATTTTATGAAAAAAGAGAGTTATCCCCCTTGATACCTAACTTGCTTGCTTAATTTCAAATTTAAATAATTTTTAAAAAATTCTTTGTCTTTCAAACTTAAGAATTTGAATGATATAAACTAAAAATAATCAATTATAATATTTTAGGCAACAATAATTACATAAACAAGTCTTAACATACAATTTTAAATCATCACCACGAGAACACGAATGGTCAGAATATACTCAACACCTGACCACATGAAACTTGGTAGAGCTATCAATGTTGGATATTATGTATCTTCACTAATATATATATATATATATATATATATATATATATAACAAATATAGTCCAGTCCAATGAAGTTCTAAGGGTTGAAACATGTTACACGAAAACTTTTTCCATTTTGTCATACATAACTGTTCTTGATTGATATATAAAAAAATATATAGCTATCTCATATATCTCTATCTATAATTCAAAATTTTGTTGTTGATTTTCAAGAATAAAGAACATGTATAAATCCACTTTCATATATTTGGGTTTTATTCAAATTCTAATCATTACTTTTTAAAACTTAAAAATGGCTGAGGGAGTTAAAAGCGTATACAGTAATAGTTCCTTGTTCTTGAGAATTGACAACAAAAATATTAAACACTATTTATTTTTTGTTTATTTACAAGAATAATTTTATATTTACAAAACTAAAAACTAATACAATTAAAACTAATGCAACACAATATTTATAATTTACCAATTGATAAAGAAAACAATTTTTTATTCATATGTGACACTATTTAACGCTGGAAGATGTTTAACATTGAAAAATAAAGATTAAAAGACAGACTGATCAGCTGTAATATTTAACGCTGGAAAATAGGGATTCGAAGAAGATATAATGAAAGATAGACTGATCAGTTATGATGAAGAAAATTAAAGATTTTATTTTTAAGAAGAAATTAAGATTCTCAGAGAATGAGAATTGTGGAAAGGATAATGTCTTGATAGAGTTTTTGTGGCAAGTCTGAGAGTTTATTAATTACGAAAGGTGCTGGAGATAATCGGAATGGGCTGACTCAGCCAGGAGGGTGGTTGAGGGACCTGGAGGTGAGAACAATAGAGTCTTAACTTTATAAAACAAAAGGGGCATAAGCCATAATTTTACAAATAAGCAATCTTGACAATTGATGAATGATGGTCATTAAAAATGCTGGTTATCAAAACACAATACAAAGCATACGGGCGTTAAAGAAGGGTCGATTCAGGATATGGAACGGAGGATCAACGCTGATGCGATCTGTCGTCCAGAAGTGGAAAACAGAGATTCTTCGTAAACAGGCACAGAATTCAAGAAACAGCCAATCAAGAAGGGCCGTGTGTTAAATACCAGAATTTTGACAAGGTGAGAAAAAGACTTGCACAGACAAATTTCCGAATGATAATTTTAATTCTAATGCTGACAAGCCGGAAAACCCTACAAAAGCAAAACGTCAAGGAGATAAAGTCTGTAGCGACTGCTATGCTTTTCCACGCCCACAATTTATTCATCTGCGATTGGCTAGTAAATCAATACTGCCTTTCTATAAGACAATTTAGCAATCGCAGTCATCACTTTGAATTTTTCGGTCATGAACTTGCTCACATGTTCCGTTGATACAAAATCAGTAATTGGTCAAATTTTAACCAATCAAACATTTTAGTGCTAAATCAATTTTTCCCGCATTTTCACTGGGAGCCTCCCAGTAGCTTTAAAAGAAGCAATTTTTCCACAAGCCGCCAGTAGAGTCCAGCTATTTTCACCTGTCCACACAAATCTACGACTTCACTCACAACATTTCAAACGCACACACAGACACAGATTTTTGTAACACATTATACATATCTCACTCTGTGACTCGGTCAAGTTCATGACCCAGCATTCTATTAATTCTCAAAACAACACACTTCTTAATTAACTGTATTCTAACAGCAGACTCTATTCAACATAGAATCCTGAACATTCTTATTCAAGAGAAACTCTTTTGAACATTCAATCATAAATCAGAATACAGTTGAAAGGGAACAACTTTTTCCCACTTAATCATTCCACTTCCTTGCATGATTGTTTTGTATGTTATATTTCAATATATATGTTTGTTGATCCACATATGGAGTTTCGTTGTTTTTCTTGAATCGTTAAATGTACAATAGATATCTGCACTAAGAACACGCATCACAAGTCTTCTAATTAATGAGGTAAATTGAATTGCGTCATGAAGATCGAGAAGCCATTGGCTGGGTGGTAGTCATGGTCACAGGTAAAACAACAGGAAAGATGGAGAAATTATTAACGCACCTCCAAAGGGGTTAGTGTAAGATGCCAATAGATAGGTGAAGGAGAGGGGGTCGATATCCTCTGACCATACTCTGCAAAAGAGGAGGTCTAACCAGAAATTGCAAGTGTAAGCGATTTTAAATAATGGACCTTTATTGGATTTAGGGGAATCACTGAAATCACCATGTCATGCCCCATGCCGATATGGAGCGAGGGCCCATATAAGCAAACAAGTATCGTCTGTAGAACCAGAGAATTCCGTTGAGCACTGTTAAGAGTCCGTATTGAAGACTGACCAGATCGCTGAGACTGCCCACGTGACTCCTGCCAAGAACAAGAACTCCGACTTTGAAAAAAAACTATGCTAAGACCAAGAAGTAATCTTCACCCTTGTACCAACAAAGTTAATACTAAAAAGCACATCGAAGTTAACGCCAAAAAACAGAACAAGGTAACATCAAAAAGCAGAATTACACTAACACCAAAAAGAGAAACAAACTCCACATTGAAAATAGAATTTTGTAATCCAGCTCTGAGAACTCATTTAAGATCGGTTGGGACAATAATTGTTGTGAACCGAAATATAAAGGTGAACTTTGTTACTTACTAACTGTGTGTCATATTTTGTTTTATTTTTCAGTTTTATTGATGTGCACCTTCACCCTAGCGGATGGACTTCGTACCAAAGATTCCAACAGCAACCAGACCTGACCATCCTATGATTTAAAAAATACGCAACGTGCGATAGGACAAAGGTTGGGACTGGAAAAGTTACCTTGGTAACTTACTGTGGCATCTTATATCTTGAATGAACTCAAGGGTTTGGCCACTGTCTATTTGGTGACCGTGACCAAGGAACAGCCATGAAGTTTCTACACGATTGGTCACATGGCCAAGGATCGCAGAGCCCGTAGAACGTGTCACACACAAATTTATAAACATTTACTAAATTATAAAAATTTGTGAACTGACTATAAGGAATTCCATATTATTTCCCATTTTATAAAGTTTGAATCAACTGACAATTAGTCGATGTTTTGCCAACCATTTCAATAAACAATCTAATAAATAGTGTATATTATTTTTGTTGATGAACTCTCAAGAACAAAGAAAATGTATAAATTCTCTTTCATCACATGTTTGGGTTTTATTAAAATTCTCATGATTGCATTTTAAAACTATAAACATTGCCAACGGAGTCAAAAGTGTAAACAGTAATAGTGGTGTCAAGGGAATATCCTTCCATTTGACACGCCATCCCAAATATTTCAGAATGATAAATAACAAGACTTACTTTTACTGTCGGAAAAGAGCAACCTGACTGGGCTAAGGCTCAGCTGGGATAACAAAGTTTCCAAGTATTTGGTCTGTAAGCTGCAATTAGACACAATCGATATAATGCAAAACTAAAAACACAAAAATATAACCGGCCCCCTGGCAGTAAACACCAGACATGCCCCATACTGATGATGGTCGCCCCATACAAACCACACATATTTAGGTTTCAAATATCATACCAAGGGAGGCTATACTTCAGTGCAGATGGATTGCGATCAGTTTAGCTCAGTGGTTCCCAACCTTTTAGGAGCTGTGACCCACCAAAGCATCTCTTTAATCCTGATGCACTCACTCGCACGACATACAATTCTCATTATCCAAAAATCAAACTCCCATTCATGTGAAGGAAGCCTAAAAAGTCATTTACTTTCCTTAAGATTATATATATATATATATATATATATATATATATATATATATATATTTAATTATTTATTTAAATATTATAACATAAATATGTTATAAAATCACTACAAAAATAGCCATTTTGTTTCAACACCTCTGGTGTCTTATCAAGTGATGATGTTCAACATCTATTTTTGTAGTGATTTTATAACATATTTATGTTATAATATTTAAATAAATAATTATATCTGCTCTACTCTGTATTGAGCACTCTTTAAAGAATAATAATTGTTGGTTATTGGAATTTATTCCGTATATACCAATCCTATACTTGTGTGTGTACGTGTGTGTGTATATATATATATATATACATAAAAAAAGACACATTATGTTTTATATATGTATTTATTAGCTATAAAACTTGGTATCATTTCTTTGTAACAAGATATTATGTTGTTATATTAAAAACATTATTCAAAGTCAACATACCACATATTACCATAATAACTATATTGGTAACATCTTGTTACTAAATAACGAGACAAGGTTGCTAATACATTTTTATTTCTTCTTTGTGCAAACTTTCTTTTGATATTTTTTATTTTTAATGATTTAAAAAGAAAAATTCTTTCACTATAATCAGTGTCAAGTCAGAGTCAAGGGTGACAAATGTGAAATGAGGAACAAGTCTAATATGGGGAAAAACTATGAAACTAAATCTCTAGAAAAATACTTACATGGCTCTGGGGATATTTTTTTTGTCTGATCCCTTCTGTGGGTTCTTTTCAACAATCAAACAAGGTCGTTCAAAATAGTCGCACATGTCTTGGAGGCGTTTCACCAATTTCTTGTTGTTAGCACCATTGACAAAATCTGAAAACAAGAGAGAGGAAAAATTAAAAAGCATGCACGTGTACCACATTCCAAGTCTGTTTAACTGACAATTTTGCTGGATACAAAACAGTGTCTTAAATGGTTAGAAATAAAGATGAAGATGTCCTGCATCTTCACTGGGTACAGTAAGTGTGTGGCCTTATGCCAGACTTAGCACTATATAAATTTTGATTACGATAGCTTGGAATCAAAATCGGACAAACTTTTATATATATATGTGTGTGTGTGTGTGTGTGTGTGTGTGTGTGTGTGTGTGTGTGTGTGTGTGTGTGTGGTGGACTCTCCCATCATATTCAACGTATGAGAGTCAAGCAGCTCAGTTCCTAGGAACTGACAGCCAGACACCAGCACAAGGCTTTGTGCAGAACCAACCACATTTTTTGAAGGGCTGAATACAGGGACCTGGTGCACTACATACCACAAGGTCCCCAAACGACCCTGCACAGGTCTTGAATTCAGAATTGTCCTTCTCTTAGACCAGTTACCATCCAAGGCTATAGAACACAGTCTTCCCTGTTATTTATCTATAGCTGGAGGGAGAAGAGGATTCATACCTTTCCCAAGTGTATTAGCACGTAAGTGAATGTAATGAATTCGAATGTAATTTGAATATATATATATATATAAATGAAATGAATGAACAGAGTTTGAAACTCAGCTCTCCGATTCCTCAAATCGAGCCACTATCCATTTCTTCACCATGCCTCCTATTATTATTATTATTATATATATATATATATATATGTGTGTGTGTGTGTGTGTGTGTGTGTGTGTGTGTGTGTGTGTGTGTGTGTGTAATTTGGCAGCAACTTTTCTTTTAAACACGTAGTATTGAATGTTAAAGACAACATAGTCTTGCATATTTTCTTTTGAATTTTCTCATATTCTCTAATGAGACTTTTTATTTGAAAATGATTTCGAAATATGTACTGTCCATACGATGACCTAGCGCTTTCGAACATCATTGTTCATCTTCAGGGTCAATATGTTTTACCTCAATAGTTGAGGTAAAGTTTGAACATGCATATATATATATATATATATATATATGCATGTCCAAACTTTACACCTCAACCCATTCATTATGGCTGTAAAACAAATAGCCATCTTTAATTACAGAAATTCTCTTCAAATGTTTCGCATTCATCTACACTTATTATAATATTATGGATGCAGTGGCACTTATTACAACTACCTGTCCCAGCCAGCGTACCAACAATGCTACCTGCTCCGGCCAGCATTACCAATGACACTACCTGCTCTTAGCTAGTATTACAACTGACACTACCTGCCTTAACTAATATTACAATGAATGCTACCTGTTTTAATTAGTATTACAGGCAGCAAACAGAGACGTGAGCAAGGATACAATAAATCAGACATTCCATTAAATTCTTAGCCTCTTAGAAAAAAGAAAAATTATGTAAACAGATGCCATAGAATAATTGTAGAAAGCCTAACTTCATAACATTGGAACATTATTTACTCAAATATCAATGGTATGCAGCATCTTATATACTATTTTGGCAATATCTGTAAGGTTAATGTTTTCCCAGGATGCCATAGACCAGCAATCCCCAAGACATTTTCCTCATTTTATTTACTATTGCCATCTTGTTTATGGTGTTTTATTATGCGTGTGACAAATATAGTATTTGAAATTTTGAATGCAATAAGTCTAGAAACTCTGTTATCAAGTAAAAGCACAAGAAAAATTCTCGTTTTTAGTTTCAATGGTGTAAGAATTAATTAACAGCCACGTCCAGTCATTTTTACTTTTCCAATTATATATGATTTCAAGTTGACTGGCCATCTACATCAACATTAAACATACCTGCAAAATGCAAAACGTAGAATTTTTAATGACTAAGTTTTATTACACAGAATTCTCAGCCTTTCTTCTTAGAGACTGTAGATAAATAAATGGTATTGGTTCTTCTAAAGTACATTAAAATAAACAGTTTTCAGCAATCGTCATGCCTGCAAAAAGCCTGTATGAAAATGATGGCTTAACACTGCTATTATTTTAACTACATTTACTCCTTGGCAATGTTTATTGCTTTAAAAAGTGAGGATTAGAATTTTAATAATACCTAACATATTAAAGTGAATTTGTACATTTTCATTGTTTTTTTAGAATTGACAACAAAAACAATAAACACAATTTATTAGATTGTTTATTGGAACGATTGGCAAAACATTGGCTAATTGCTAATCAATTTGAACTTTATAAAATGGTAAATAATGATTTCCTTCACATATTTTACCAATTTAGGAAATGTTTATAAATTTATGAAACAAAAATTGTTTTTATATTTATTTCTTTATAAGTTGGTAAATGATAAATATTGCATTAGTTTTAATTGTATTAGTTTTATTATATTGTAAATATAAAATTATTCTTGTAAATAAACAATCTAATAAATAGTTTTATTATTTTTGTTGCCAATTCTCAAGAACAAAAGAAAAAAGTATGAATTCACTTTCATGCCTAAGTTTGATTACAGTTCTGATCATCATCGGTTTTTAAAACAATAAACGCCGCCAAAGAGTGAAGGTAGTTAAAATAATAGTGGTGCCAAGGATGGAACCAGCCTTTGGACACACCATTTTTTTCAACATGAATGTTAAAGATTGTCCAGTTTTCTTACCAGACATGTGTTTTCTTTCCACAGCTGTGCGCAGACTGACGATGTAGTCGCATGCCTCCAATTTGGTCACAACCACATTTAATTTATGCTGGATTCGGAGATCTGATATGATATCCTTTGAAAACAGAAGAAAAAAAAAATAGTTTATTAGTACATGCAGAAATTTCCAGCATTTTTTTATTTGGTGAAAAAGAAATATTCAAGGGAATAAGTGTCTTTTTGACACACTGTTACTTCTTTTTGGGAATACAAATGTTAATTTTATATTATTAGCAGCCATACTCAGCTAGTTGATCAGAAAGAGTATTCAATCAGAATGGAGCAAAAACAGCATCATGTTTAGATGTAACAGAGTCTATCTTCTTAAATTACTTTAAAGTACTTTCATTAAAAATACATTTTGAATTAATGCAGTTACTGATATAACAGAAGTGGTCTGTATTTATTCAATCGAAGTTAGCCGAGGACATGAAGGGGTAAAACAGGCAACATGAAGTACCACTTCTGACCAAAATTATTTTTGAGTTTTTGAAATTCAATTTGTCAGTGTGCTACCAGGGATGTAAAAGAGGATACAATTGTTAAGTTTGATGAAAATTGGTTGAAAGATTAACGAAAATTAAGAAATAAGCCAGTAAAAATCGCCATTTTTTGCTATTTATGCAGGTTTTCACGATATGGATGGACTCAATTATCAAGTTAAATGACTGTTAAACAATCAACTTATTGTTGGCTACAATTGAGTGAAGTTTGTATTAGATTGCTTGAAAATTGAGGGAGATTTTAGTTTCAAATTTGGGTTGAAATCAATTTTTTTGTTTTTCGCTAAACACAGTGGTGTAGAAATAAAAATGTGATATCGTTGAATTCGTCATGATGTAAGTAACTTACATACTGAGTTTGAATGAAATCGGAGAAAAAATTTGAATTTATTGATTTTTTGATTGGATTTATCGATTATTGATTTTTTTAAAAATTATCAATTTTTTATGCTAAGAACTTACCTCTTACATTGTACAATGTATATGCCAAGTTTGGTCAAAATCGGTTGGATGGATCCCGAGTGAAAAAGTATCAGACAGACACACAGACATCCTTTGTTTTATATATAGATAGATTAAAACCTATATTGTTTTATATATATATAGATAGATTAAACCTTCTTTTGTCTTAGAATCATCTTACCTGGGCTCCCGTAATTTCTCTGGAATCAGCAAAAATCACCAAAGGTCCAGATTCCTGACAATCTTTACTTTCAGAAGCAACAACAGAATGCGAATCTGGCTTTGAAATCTGCTCATTTCTCTAGAAAAAAAAATCAAAACAAATTCTTTTATTTACATAAAACGGTAATCTTTTCAGAGATAAATGACAAGTATATTCACCATTCCAGCATTATGCTGCTTCACAAGATTTGGTTTTTATGACTTAACCGTTTGCAGCTTTTAACCCTTTTAAAGCCAGAAAATATTTCAGACTGCAAGAATTTTTTAGAGATAATGATTGACTGATACTAGTTTTACTAATTAACCCATAACTGGGGAGAAAGTGATGGATACATACCTCATCAGAATCTGATGCAAAAAGAATTATAATGTGGATATAAAGTGGGAGATCAATTCTGTATCACTATCAATATATAAACTGATCCTTCACTTTCTGGCCATAGTAGTTTTCATACATTTATATTCCAGAGAATGTAAATAAATCTAAAAGATATACCTGTATAGTTAATCAGTATTTTATTAATTTTTATTTATGACTTATCAACCTTTTGCAGGTTATTTAAAGCCAGAAAATATTTCAGATTGCAAAAGTGTTGGGGAGATAATAATGATTTACTGATACAAGTCTTACCCATTATTTGAGGAGAGAAGGGTATTTGTGCATAAGTGACTATAACGAACTCAACTGGAATTGGAACTTTGCACTGATTAACAATTCCAAGACATTATCCATTATACCACCCACATATCCAAACTTAGAGCACCTGGTATTCCCAAGCTGTCACTCATCTCAGTAGTGACCAGGATCAATGTTGCTTAATTTTGGTTATCGTGTGAAAACCAACCTGCCTCACATAAAGTAAAAGATTTTATACATGTGACTGTCCATGGCTGGATCACTGGAAGATCCGATTAGTTCATTTTTTGTTCTTTTAAGAAACAAAAAAAAGAAAACAAAAACAGTTTTTAAAAAATAAAAAAGTTTTTCAAAAGTCAAAACATGAAAGAAAACATAAAATATTTGATTTCCTGAAGAGAAATATTGACTGGAGATAATTTATGTTTTGCCGTAACAAACCGCTGACGTTCTTTCAAAATATTTTTTTAGTAAAATTCTCATTTACTCTACAAATATAACTGATAAAAATTACAATTATACAACAATTCATATCATGTATCAATTGTAACCTATTTTTGGGTAGGTTGGTTTGTGATACTAACGACACCATATATAAAGGAAGAGGTGATTTTATCTTCATCTTCAGTGTTTCTGTTTGATAGATCAACAGATAGTTCCTTCTGAAGTTTGGTCTTCAAAGTGGCATCCACTTTAAGGGAAGTAAAGGGATTTTTGGAGATCAAGTGGTAACAAAACACGAAATAGGGTATATCTGAGTACAGCTCTATACTAACAGTTATGCTTGGGATTGGACAGAGGTCTGGTCCACCTTTGGTGGGAGATGGACATGTCTGTTGAGCAGTTCTGAAGGCTGCATTTTGTATTGCCAGTGACCATACCAGAATGAGTAGACAAGTGGAGAGTTGGTGAGGAGAAGAGTTGATGTAGCAGAAGTTGTCCCAACTATCATCTACCTAACCATCCAGATGAACAAGTGAAGCCCAGAATAAAAATAGCTATTTTATAATAAGGGAAACAGGGTTTGTAGTGTTATTTCTTAAGGTGGCATTTGTTTTCCATCTTGTTACCTTGTGAACTTGCAGCAGGCCCTTTTCCCAGCTTTTGGTCATCATTGGCTGGTCAGTACAAAAGTTTGGGAGAAGAGTCACATTGTTTGCTTACAAATTGACCATTAGCACACTGGAGGCGAAAATTGTTCCCATAGAATTCTCTCCCTTTGATTGCTGTAGGCACATTTTGTTGTCTCAAGACGGTTGCTATAAATAAAGACTTGTCAATTGTTATTTCCAGTATTTTAAGCTGGAAATCACCCATTATTGTTTTGGAATGAGGCTAAATTTCCGTTTTCTGGTGCCATTTTGAATTCTTCTACACTCTACATGAAGTGTAACATTGATTAAATTTTTTCACAATTTTTTGTAAACAAAAATGGCCACATTGACACCCAACGATTTCAGGAGCTTTTCTTTGATTTGGACCCCGATGATGATTTTGAAAAAGTGGATATTGATGGTGAAGTGGTTGGGAGATGATAAGCACACTTATGACGTGCAGGAAAACAATAATGACCACTTGGTACTGAGTGGCTACTATCATCCATGGCTGACTAATTTTATGAAGCTACTGACCCCATGGATGTACCTGATAGCCATTCTGAAAGTGAATTATTTTGTCTATTTTTAAACAACAAAATAATCACTATATTTGTCAACAAGACAAATGAATATGCTAGTCAGGTGAAAGAAAGACCAAACAAATGCTGGTGTCTTCTCGTATGTAAACACAAGGAAGCACGTCACTTTTTGATGAAATGAAAGCCGCCTTAGCCATTTTGCTTCTTACTGCACCCCCAGAACTCCACAAGGAGTAACAAGAGTTAATGTATGTCAAATTGTTTATGTATTTGTTTTTTATTTTTTGTTTCAATTTTTTTTGTTTTCAATGTCTAAACATGCATGCAAAACATTACATCAAAATATTACTCATCCATTCTTTTATTAGTATACAAAAAATAAAATCTATACACAAAGAAAGTTATAAAAATTTTAAAACAATAAGTGTTCATGATTTTGTGCCTTCAAAAAAAAAAATGCAGTGGCAGGGGAAACCATTCTAGAAAGAATTTAGTGGGGTAAAGGTTAATGACATATTAACCTTTGTTGGGTTATTTAAATCTTGTGAAAATAGTATTCATCCAGTTTATATTCGAGTCAAAAAGGTAAACACTGGTCCAGTTTATACTACAGGTCAAAAAACAAACACAGGCCTAGTTTATACTTGAATCAAAAAGGTAGATACTGGTCTAGTTTATATTTGTGCCTGTAAGCATCCACTTGCAAGGTGGTCCCTTATGGGGGTTTTACACTTCTACACAGGATGTAATTATGTATATTTGGGCCTGCCTAGATTAAAATTATTCACTTATATTAAAAGGAACAAGTAAAGCATTTCCTATATCTAGGCAGCCTTTTATTAAACAAGTGCACTTCAGAAAAGGATGCAGAACACATGGTATTTGGAAAGCTAATGAAACAGGTCTTCAACAACAAAGTTCTGAGTTTAACAAATGTCATTTCAACTTTGCTATATAGCTGCAAAACCAGGACTCTATATTGTCATGACACCCCAAAATTAGAATGCTTTCACTAGCAAAATTTTTGTTCTTGAACATCAAATGGAATTACTATGTGACCAACAACAAAGCCTGGGGAAAAGGCAACAGTCAAAATATTGAATTGCTGTTCATGAAACACCATCTTTGATGGACATGTTGCAGGAATGGAAGTGTCAGGGTTTCCACGTTAAGTCTTATCCAGTGAACTCACTTCAGGGAAAAGACCACAGAGTTACCCTCTTCAAAGATACAAGGATCAACTCACTGAATAATTACAGATTATTTGGAAGAAAAAGTAGCTTTGAATTAAATTTCGTTTAGGATCTTCCTATTTCCTGCAATCTTAAAACATAATAATAATAAAAAGCTGTCAATTTAGGTTTCTAAAATTTTTAAATTTAAGAATTTAATAATAATAAATTATTAGGCATTAAATTACATCACTTAGTGTCATTCATAGTTTACCTTTATTTTCGCAATTATCTTTGAGCCTAAATTGTTTAAAATACAAACTCAAGACTGTTCCCTCACCATTGGAACCCAAAAATTCAAAGCCACCAGAAGAGAAAAGGAAGAAGTTAAACAAGAGAGAAAGACACAATAAAATCAACTTCATCTTCCAACATTACCAATATAGTCAATGCCATTGGCACTTCTATACAAGAATTGGTCAACTTATTTCATGAAAATCATCATCATAAAGGAAGTGATGAGCAAAAAAGAAATTATATTCTTGGATACAAGATAAAGACACAAGCAACGAAAACAAAAAATCACTTTCAAATATTAAGTGGCTTGTGAGAAGGCTAATTTAGGCACAACACCACATTTTCAGAGCACCTGACAAGAAAAGAATTCACTTTTAATGGCTTGTGAGAACACCTCTACAAAATATAGAATATTTACAATATGAAGACCTCTTCCTCAAATTAGGCCAACAAACAAAATTTCTCATTGTATTGTTTTGTTTTCACATTGTCTTATATTAATTGTGATTTGCAAGCCAAGCAAGTTTATGTAATGTCATATCCTTTCAAGACATAAGCGTTAATGGCTCTACACACATTCCTTTTCCTTTATCTTTTGCAAATTACCATGCATTCTTGAGAAAGATAGCAGCGGGGTCCTGTTGCCTTCTCCATGCTTTGGAATTCAGTTTTCATTTTCTTAGACTGGTTGCTGTCCAAGGCTAGAGAACCGAGTCTACCCTACTATTTCCTCATAGCTGGCAGAAGAGATGGATTCATGACTTTCCCAAAGGCATTTGTGTGAAAGTGAATGCAACAGACTAGCACGGAATTTTGAATGCTGCCTACCAATTTCACTTTCTATACTGAAATCTTACACAACACACACATATCCAATGGTCCAAGCATAGATAAGGAAGCGATGGCCGCAGATAAGGAAAAGGAGATGTAAGATTTAAGGCTTCAAGACAGCGGATGCGATGTGTAGAGAAGAGAAGAGAACAAGGTTTAACTTTAAAGAATAAGGCCCAGGCACAGAAGGAAGGTCTCGGTGTAGAGAAAGAAGACGAAAGACAAGAGACTTTATTTGAAACAATCCTCAAATCAATCCCAGTCAGGTTTTTGAATCCAGAGTTGTCCTCCAAGAGTGGTTGCCAACGAAAGCAGAAAATCCCAGTCTATTATTTAACCCATAGCTGGAGTTAGAAGCAATGGATTCGTATCTTTCCCAAAGGTATTTTCCCCTGAGTGAATGCAATGAACTCAATTGGAATTTGAACTTGGCACTCTGGTTCCTCATTCCAAGATGTTATCCATTATACCACCTACACATAGCTGGAACAAATATATAGTAAAAACAAAAAATCTTTCAAATAAAGTCTTACCTTGGCATTTAAAACAAGTCCAGCAGGTGCTTTATTACAATCTAAAATAGTTTCACTTTGTGGGTCTTTGAAAATTTCTTCCTCTTCACTTGAAGATTCAGGACGGATAACACGTCTCGTTTTGTTTTTCTTCTCAATATTCGTCTTCTTTTTCTCCTTTAGAGTTTCTTTCTCAAATGAACTTTTTTCTACGAAGGTGTTTTCAGTCAGAGCTGGTACCAAAGAGAAGCAAAGTTATAACACATAATTACAGATTATTTGGAAGAAAAAGCAGCTTTGAATTAAATTTTGTATGGGAGCTTCCTATTTCATGTAGGAACACATCTGCAATCTTAAAACACTACTACTACTACTACTAATAATAATAAAAAAAATTGTCAATTTAGGTTTCTAAAATTTTTAAATTTAAGAATTTAATAGTAAATTATTAGGCATTAAATTATATTACTTAGTATCCTATATAGTTTACTTATTTTCACAGTTAGCCCAAAGAATATTTTTGAGTGTTCTCAAATTTAAAACCTTTAAAAAGCTATAACAATTTTTACTTCAGTTTATAAACAAAATAAAATGTACTAGAATTTTTTTGTAACACGTTGACGTGCTTTGAAATCCCCACCCTATTTAGTATTGTTGAAGTCATTGTTAACATTTTTTACTGAGATTTACAAACTATGTTTTGTTCAATTTTGTAAACCAATTGATAAAATTTGAAGAAGCTGATTTGTTTGGAAAAATACTTTAACAAAACCCCTACTTCGCGATTTAATAATTTTTAATAATAGGACTTCACGGTAAACAATATTTTTAAGAAATTGTTTTTTCCTTTTTAAAAGCGAAGAATAAATTCTTAAGATTTTACTCTTGAGCATGCAACATACAACTGGCCATACATAAATATTTTCTCTCTGAAGCCAAATTCCAACTTTTTGAAGTGTTTAGCCTTGTGATTTATTTATAGTTCTCGCAAACGAAGGGCAAACTGGATTCTTGTCTCTTCAAAAGGATATTTGGATGGTTTAGTACTTTGTACCCCTCACCTGAAGCATTTCATTTTAAATGTTTGGACTCTCTTGATGGTTTCTGCTATCAGAGTGCAGCTTACACATCCATAGAGTGGTATGGACTGCACCAGAGCTTCATCTTGGTTGGAAATCTAATGTTTTTGCTTTTCCAAATCTTACTGTCTTTTACCATTCCCGATGTTGCCATAGCCAGTCTGGTCTGGATCTCTGTTGTAGAGCGCCCATCTTTGGTGAGGGTGACGCCAACATATTTAAAGGTATCCACTTCTTCCAGTTGTTCTCCATTCATGAAGATCTGGGCCCTAATGTTGGTTGTGCTGTTAACCAGGACTTGACTCTACTGAGTGCTCACTTCCATCCCATACGCTCCTGCTCCGTCTGTCAATCTGATGGTGAGACCCTGTAATTTGGAGTTGCTGCCCGCCCAACAAGTCAAGGTCGTCAGTAAAGTGTAAATTGTTAATGATTCTCCCTCGTCTGGATATAGTGAACTGAAGGTCTTGAAGGGTTTCTCACATGATGTTCTCAAGAAAGAGCTGGGGAAAGTAAACATTTGAAATGAAATGCTTCAGATACCTTCTTGGGATCTCCCAGAGAGAACACAAGATAAATAACTTTGTACAAGGTCAAGTAACGCAACTGACAAGCCCCGAGGAGCCTCTCTTGCCAACAGTAAAGAGGAGAATGTTGTTGTGGCTTGGACATGTCATTCACCACAATACTCTCCCCAAGAAGGTACCTTGGAAGGGTGTAGATGCAGGGGGAGGTAGTCCAAAAGCTGGATGGACAACATCAAAGAATGGACCAGGATGGACGACATCGAGAAATGGATCAGGATGGACGGCATCAAAAAATGGACCAGGATGGACGACATCGAGAAATGGATCAGGATGGACGGCATCAAAAAATGGACCAGGATGGACGGCATCAAAAAATGGACCAGGATGGACGGCATCAAAAAATGGACCAGGATGGACAACATCAAGAAATGGACCAGGATGGACGACATCAAAAAATGGACCAGGATGGACGGCATCAAAAAATGGACCAGGATGGACAACATGAAAGAATGGACCAGGATGGACAACATCAAAGACTGGAGCAGGATGGACATTCCAAGGCTGTTTTGTAAGATGGAAAACAGATCTGGTTGGCAGCTGCATCATCATCAGTCATGTCTTTTCTACGATCGACTCAGTCATGAGAAAAGAAGAGCCCCTTATCTATTTGCACATCTTCCCAAAATTTGGTTTTGATCGGTCAATGTATGGCTACTTTAGAGGGCATGAAGGAAGGACGGACTAATAGGGGTCACAGAATTTTATATATAGATAGATAAGGTCAATTACAGGATGAAACGCACCATGAAGAATATTTTTTCCTTTTGTTTATATATGTGTGTGTGTGTGTGTGTGTGTTTTTATATATATGTATTAAAGCAAAATCCAGGTAGGCTGTGAATGGCCACGGGTGCTAGTTTCATGTGTTTGCATGTGCACGTCTTGGCCTGATGGGTTATCTGCCCCACAGGGCAGATTTTGTTGGTTCAGCATATTGAACTCACCTGATGGTATATAGGGAAGCCAATCTACAAACTACAGCCACCTGATGGCTGATGATTACGTGCAAACGCATGACACTAGCAATTCTGCCTGGTCACTGCCTACCTGGATTTTGCTTTAATATTGAAGCAGTGCCATTCCTTATGGCATCAAGCACTTTCTGCCAGTAAGCAGCTTTTGCGTAGACTCTTTTTAAGGCTGCTCATCATTTATGTGTATATATATATATATATATATATATATATATATATAGATATAGAAACACAGGTCAAAATTATACTTTTTGCTTCTTTTTAAACTGCACATATTGCGCAGAGTTCCTTATTAATAAGCATGACCAAATATATTTTTCCTTTTTTTTTCATCTATTTTTGGTCAGGCCAAGAACTTTTCAGCACACCTCTGTGTGTGTGTGTGTGTGTGTGTGCACTTGATCTGATGATTGCTTGAAGCATGAAACTGCTGGTCAACATATAGTGTTGATTTTTATGGCCATACTGCTTATATCTACAGGCCAATAGTGTATTCTCTAACCCTATATATATATATATATATATATATATATATATATCAAACTTCAATCAACTGTGTGTGTGTGTATATATATATATATATATATATATAAATAAAAAATAAAATCATTATTATCCCAAGGAAAAATGCAGTCTTGAAATAGGTTAAGAGAAAACCAAATATGATCAAAATCCGAGATAATTTGCATACATACAACATCTATGATACAGTCTCCTTGTTGAAAACAGAACTTGTTTGTCATCTAATGTCTCATTATGGTAAGCAATCCTAAGCAGATGATGATGATGATAATGGCCATCTACAATGATTGGTCTGTTTGTTTAACAGCATATAAACACCTTATGGGTCATTTAATACCAAAATTTAATTTTCTTGAGCACTTTGAAGTAACAAAAATATGATCTATGTTATTCTGCTTTCACAATTAAATACAGAGTAGATGATACTCAGCTTTTGTGTGTGGGTGTGTGTATATATTTTTATTTTAACATACGGATAAAAACAACTTGCGCACTACAAAGATACATTCTTGTTTCGATGTGGCTTTTTTATAGGCACATTAATGATCTAACATTGCAATCTTGCTAAATTTTTAAATTTGTAACTCATCTCCTTAATATATTTTCTACTTTCTTATATACTCTTCTACTGATCTATCTTAGATTATGATTCTAAATTGTTTTTGCACATATATAATACTAGCAACAGTATCAGATAAATTGGTTTATATCCATACTTATCCTACAAGTTATACAGTTTGGCAATCGGTCAAAATTTGTTTATAAAAATTTATATTAACATTCCAGACTTTATATGTCTTTTTACTTATATCTTAAACTCTGAACTAAAATTTATTGAAAAAAATAAAAATAACTTTATGTATTTAACATACTAAAAAATTTTCTACTTAAATGACCATTTATTAATTTACATACTATGTCTTCAATTACTACTATGGCCTTCTCCTATACTTATTTCTCCTTTCCCCTTCGTTTTTGCCTCTTTTCTATTTCCACCCTTCCCTCTCTCCCCTTTTCTTGGGAGTTTTGGCATACTTTGCTTAGATTCCTGACCGTTGCATGATATTAAAAGCTGTAGCGGACACTTCCGCTCTGTTTTTAAACTTTTAGGGTCAGGCCCTTGTCTTAATGCTTCAGCATTTTCACCACCCAAACAATATTGTCTTACTCTGTCACCCTCTTTCCTTTCCTTCTCTTTTCCCTTCTCTGTTTCCTCTTAAGGTGTCTCTCCCTATGTTTTTTTTTTCATAAGTGGCTTGCTTGTAAATAGAATTATTCATAACCATTTTTGGTTCTCACCAGTCGAGATGCAGCCACATCAAAACAAAAATGCATCTTTGTAGTGAGTAAACTGTTTTTGTCCATATGTTAAAATTATAATAAATAATTATTGCTCTACTCTTAGTATCAAGCCTTCTTTTGAATTAATGCTGTGAACATTAGAATTTATATTATTTTCGTTCTCATTACATTCATATATATATATATATATATATATATATATATATATGCTTTTAACTATAAGAAATAATTTTCTAGGATAAATTTAATTTCTCAAAATTTCATGAAATTAAGGAAGGGAGGTGTAAAAAAAATATTTTTTACCAGGATTTTCTAAAAAAATTTTCAAAAATAATTTCATTTATTTGTGAATAAGTCCAGAAAATTTCATAAAAATCCAACAATTATTTGATTTTTGCAAAAATTTCAAAATCAATGTGTTTTTCATCTGAAAAAAAGGTGCTAAAACACTAATCGTAAATATTACATAGGTTGCTGACATAAAAAAAAAAAACATGATTTTTAACTCGATTTTTGAATGTGGTAGAAAGGATTAAAAAAAAATTTAACAAAATACTTTGGTCTTGCCTCTTAATAATAACAAACATTTTGACGATAAAACTTTGTTTTTATTAAGTTTGGGACTTTTTTTTCATCATGCTATGCTGTTCTTTCAGTGAAAAGTGGAGATACCTATATATATATATATATATATATAT
Organism: Acanthosepion esculentum; assembly: GCA_964036315.1. Lineage (NCBI taxonomy): Eukaryota > Metazoa > Mollusca > Cephalopoda > Sepiida > Sepiidae > Acanthosepion > Acanthosepion esculentum. The sequence goes on along the minus strand of OZ038517.1, from coordinate 62,152,963 downwards.
ATATATATATATATATATATATATATATATATGCACATCTACACAGATGGTTACATGTGCACAAACAAACAATACAGGAAAAACAAGTGCATAAAAAGAAAAACATTGAAAAAATATAACCAGTAAATTGCTGATATCCCCTGAAGAGTGGATGGATAGGTCCACCGATGAAACTCTGGATTCAGGATGCTGAAGGTAACATCAATCAGCTACGTGACAAACTTTATTCATTTATTTATCTAACATATTTCAATTTATTGCTTAAACGTTATTTATCAAACAGTATATTTATTTATTTCCATCTACTGACTTGAATATTCAAAATATGCGACCTCCGGCAGGATTCAAACCTGTGTCCCCTAGCAGAAACTGTCATTACATCTCATGCGCCTTGACTTCTCTGTCATGAAGGACCTACTGAACAACGTAAAACACAAATAGTGCTTTTGAACACATATCTTCCTGATTCTTGGAATATATATGTGTGTGTGTGTGTGTGTGTGTGTGTGTGTGTGGTACCTTGTTAAAGAATTGTAGAAAAATGCTATTTTTGAACATAGACCAGCTCTGAATATGAATTTCTATATTTGTATATATTAACCCATCAGTAATGTCATATTAGATGCAGGGATATCCTTTGAATTTGCAGAAAATTAAAATTTGTTGTTTTCCTACAAAATTTCAGATGATTACTTCAGAATATTTTCCCTCCTTAAAAATTGTGAAAATATTTATTAACCAATAAACTTGAGATTAATAAATCTAATTTTTTTTTTCCGGAGCCAACTTTTTTATTATAAAAGTGATCAATTTTTAGTTTGTTAGTTTTTCAGTTAACCTTTGACCAGGGTGGTTGTATATTTGTCATACAAAACTGAAATTCTCACACTTAATTACTCACATTTTTGCATATTTATTTGAGTATATTATATTACAAAAAATACTTAGCGATATTGACACATAAAAAACATACAGACTAAGTTATTTGTCAACAACAGATATTAGCATTAGAATTAAGACAGCTTTCTCTCTGCTGACTGCTACAATTTATATGCATTCATAAAACAACGTAAATCCATGTCATACACATTCTCACCTGTAGACACAATCAGTTTGTTCTATACTAATGCAATACATTTGATTATACTGGAAAGAAGATACACAAAATATTTTGTGTGAAGTTGTTTCACAAAGAATCTTTCTAATTTGAAAGAAAAACAAAACTCAAATAATAAAAAAATTATTTAAATTTGTAAAACTGTGTTTGAAGATTCGCTTAATTCTTCATTTTATCTATGCATATATCTTCCTTTTTTTTGTGATTTGTGTTATCAAAGAGAAAAAGGTGTCATAGCAAACAATGGAAAATGTTTTTTAACAATTGACTTTTAAAAAAAAGATGAAAAAATATAGAAAAATACATTGACCTTCTTATTCACTGGTTCATTAAGCCAAATCTTAAAAAAATAATCATTCAAAATTAAAAAAGTTGCTTAAAGACTTACAGGATTCAGCACTTTCTACACAAAAGCTGTCATGTTCATAATCGTCGTCAGACTCGGGAGGACATGAATACACATCTGAGACATGCAAGTAGTTCATCTTGTAGCCACGATGCTTTGCAATGGGACTCACCACGGACTGGAGATATACAGCTTTCATATCAACCACGTCTAAGTAAAATGGACACAAAGCATCGATAGAAACACAGCAAAAACCGTCTGCATCATTTATGCTTTTTTATTTAAATTATTTTCATTCACATTACATCTCATCTACATATTACCTAACACTCAGTAACCCCTTGCATCCTAGTGGCTTTATTGCCTTTGGTCTTCAAACATTTAAATACAATGTAAATCGTTATCTTCTGCCTTCTTAATTCTTCTTCTTTTATTGTCCTCTCTCCTTAATAGTAGTTATTCTCATATTCTCGTCCTAGTGGCTTTATTGCCTTTGATCTTCAAACATTTAAATGCAATGTCAATCGTTATCTTCTGTCTTCTTAATTCTTCTTCTTTTATTGTCCTCTCTCCTTAATAGTAGTTATTCTCATATTCTCGTCCTAGTGGCTTTATTGCCTTTGATCTTCAAACATTTAAATGCAATGTCAATCGTTATCGTCTGTCTTCTTAATTCTTCTTCTTTTATTGTCCTCTCTCCTTAATAGTAGTTTTTCTCATATTCTCTAACACTCAGTAACCCCTTGCGTCCTAGTGGCTTTATTGCCTTTGATCTTCAAACATTTAAATGCAATGTCAATCATTATCTTCTGTCTTCTTAATTCTTCTTCTTTTATTGTCCTCTCTCCTTAATAGTAGTTTTTCTCATATTCTCTAACACTCAGTAACCCCTTGCATCCTAATGGTTTTATTGCTTTGATTGAGGTGAAATGATTTTTTTTTTAAATTGTTGGTGATTGAGTGCTTTCAACCGTCTGATCATATTCAAGAATCAAAACTTCAGTAGACATGTTGTCTTTCCCATATTCAAATACTTTTTAAAACATTGTGTGACCATCATTTCTAAAATTGTCTGAAGAACTGGTATACACTGTTCATACGTACTTTGTGTCTGGTCAATTTGCGACAAGTCATTGATGAAACTCTGCTCATAGTGGTCAGCTTCTTCAACCTCTTCATCCGAATGGCCATCATCACTGCCGGATAACTCTGCTTCTTCATCCAGAAACTGCCGTCCATCTAACTGATCACACTGAAATAAAGAAGAGAGAAGGAAAAAAAAAAGTTATGTACTAAGCTTAGACTGTCACAGGGACCAGTGGTGTGAAGAGGTTTATTTTCCTTTAGACAGATCCATTGTTCACAAAGGTTTATCACAATCAGAGAGAATGTTTAAATACAAAACATTAACAAATTCAACAAATTTTATTTATTTATAGATTATAAGGTTGACAAAGGGATTTGCTTGTGAAACATTTCTTAAGTGTATTTTATTAAAAAAAATCTAGTAATTAACAGTTGATAAAATGAAAAAAAATTTCAACTCAGGAGTAGATAAATAAAATTTTGCATAAAGATTTCTTGTCTAATATTTGTTTTGCAAAATCTTTTGAGAAAGTTTTTGTGAAATATGGCAACAAAAAGAGAAACTATCAAAAAATAAACTGAAAGATTAATTTTTAATTAAAATTAACTTTGTTTTGAAATCCTTTAATTTTTCGCTCTGTCTCTTGAGGCATTTGTTGGTTATTAATAATTAATTAAAAATAATTAATTAAAACCAGTCTTACTTATTATTAATAATAAATAGTAAAATAGAACATTTGGATCTTCCATAGAATACATGGAAAATTAATGACCAAAAATCAAATATTTTCTATTAAACGTTTCATGCTTAGATTAATGTATAAACAAATAAAGTTTACTTATTTTAGTGGTGGATATTGCCTTACAGATATCCTGATGTCTTTTTAATGTTTTTCTTTGTATGAGTACACCTGACTTTGGGGGACTTAGAACAACACTGATTTAAAACGTCCCCATTTTTTGCATGAAATGGCCGCCACATAAACATCCCAAATTTACATGAGGGTTACATAATATAATTAGGCATACTATCAAAGAAATTTCATGTTTTTATTCTAATTATAAAGATTTGGCCATTTGTTGCTATATTGGCGGTACTGTCAATGAAATATATTTGATAGTAGTTTAAATTTTTACTGTACAAAGAAAAACAAGATATAAATGATGATGATGATAATAATATTTAGCTCAACTTTAACGAGATTCTTTATGCTGTATCTTATTTGCAATTTGGTTTAGAAGTTTGAAAATATAAATTTAATAAAAGAGGTTCAATTTTACTATAGGGACCAATGGATTTACTTGTCCATTTCGCTTGGTATTCGGCCAAAAGTAGGATAAAATCAGTTCTTGGTGTGAAATGGTATTTTTGTCCTGACAAAAGATTCTAATTTATTTTTAATATATATATAAAATTGAACTTTGAAAAGAAATTGCCGACATTTTGTTATTCTTAAATTCTCGACTGGTATGTTTTAATGTCTTCAAAACCTTTGCTTTTAAATTCATAAAATCCCATTAAAACTTGTTTTGTGTAAAAAGAATGTTCAAAGTTTATTTTTTGTGTCAAAAAGTTTATTTTAGTGGTATAGTAAAATTTTAATAGAATAAAAATATTTTTGGTGCAAGAAAAAACAGGCAAAAAGCAATGACTGCCAGCAATTAATACATTGAATTTAAGTTAGATTCTCAACACTTTAAAAAGTAAATTAGAATTTTATTCCAGGACAAGAAATACAATTAAGACCAACAATCAATTTTATCCAAAATTTGAGTGAAATGGGCAAGAAAATCCAATGGACCCTACAATTGAAAGAAAGATCTACAATGAAAAGAACTTAAAATTTCACATTCCATTAAAATATGAAATGAAGATTAATAAAAAAAAATTGCTAGCAATCAATTTCTTATTTTTTTCTTAAAATTTCTTTAAAATAGAGTTAACAAAAAGGAAAGAAAAATACACTTGTAACACTATTTAGAAACGGCAGGTTAATTAACCAATTAATTAACCACAGAAGTTAATTACGGGGATTACTTAAACCGATAGATAGAACAAAAGACATACTGAGCGATAACTTAAACCGATAGATATAACGAAAGACATACTGAGCGATATTCTTTTTGTTTTGTTATTTTCCCAAAACAAGGGATCGGTGAAAAGATTTTTTGTTTTGTTATTTTCAAGTGTGAATCAAGATAATCATTTTTACTTTCTCGCAGAAGTTTGACGCTGAGATATGCCAAATGTTCCCAGAGTTTTGAATGGATACCCATTTACTGTGTTAAAGTGACAACAGTGTTATCAGAGAATGATGAGAATTCTCTGCGAGGACAAAGGAAGGAAAAGAGAAAGAAAAGAAAGAAAGAGAGGGACAAGACTTAACAACTTAGATGATAAAAGAAGGAAAAAGGCCACCCACAAAAGCGATGTTGTTTTGGTAGTGGAATGACGAAAATTCTGATGGTCATTGTCGTAAAAAATTAGTTGATGAATCCCAGAGCTTTTGGGCAGATAAAACATTAACTGTGTCATGATAGCCAAAACTTATGTTATCGGGAAGGGATTCAATGGGTCATCTGCCGACCGCACACAGAGCCCGGCTCTGGATTGAGGAGATGTCGGCTGGACAGGACATCTGTGTTCTGTTGAAATTCGTTTGTGATAGCAAAAGCCATGTTATTGTATTTATTTTAATTAACCCAATTTCGCCAAAATTCTGTCCACTTAATGTTGGCGAAAAACTTGATTGAGGAATTCCATATGCCGTGAAGTTGGATAAAAATTGAGATTATCATTTGACGCCTATTGGCCGAATAGCCAGGCGGAGGTGATCATGTGACGCAGGGAGGAGGCCTGCCACCGCCCATTGAGAGGATAGGTATGAGATGTTACTGCGAGGAAGTGGGAAAACCGTTGATGCCCTCTAAAGTATGGTGAGATACCCATATGAGAACAGAAGAGGGTGGGAGTGGAAGAAGATTTCCAAAAATGGAAAATGATAAATATTTCTGACCGAAAACAAAGGAAATCCTTATTGGGGATTTGAAATCAACGTGGTGGCCACACCACGTCCGACCCCACGCCAGGTTTTGATCGGCGTCCATATAAGCAAACGTCTTCGGGTGTTTTAGACAGTCCAGGACAGTGAAGAGTACAGTAAGGAGAGAGCAGTGCAGTGCAGTGCAGTTCGCAGAGAGATCCCGTCGAGCCCAAGACACAGGACTCGGAAAATAATGCCTCGCACAGGTGACCGCACGATTCCATGCCTTCCGACTTAGACTTCTAACCAAGAACAAATTTGTTGAAGTCCGACTTTAGATTTCCCACCAAAACAAGTTTCCGACTTAGACTTCTAACCAAGAACAAATTATAGAAGTCTGACATATTTTCCACCAGAGCCGACTTTATTGAAAAACAACCTAGATATCCAGAAATAGCTAAGGAACGCAAAAGTGTTACAATCCACATTTTTTTTTTCTTTGGGCTGGGAGAGAAAGAGAGAGACGCACTCCTGTAACTCAACAAACTGACATAAAATTAATCACTATTCCTAACCAGTCGCTCGCTTGGAATTTTTTTTGGGTTTTGTTTTTTTTGTCTACAATTATTGTGCAGTATCACCTTGACCCGGATTCGGCTGGCACTACGGCCCGACATTTGATTGATCTCGTCAACCTAAGATCAAATCACAACGTGGGTAGGTTGAATCGAGATCAAAGCAGTTGCTTCGGTGACCAGGCGTTGGAAGCGAGCCGAGTACGACAAGTTGGTGCTAGAACCCAACAAGACTTCAACCGATGTTCCAGGGTTAGCCCGTCACAAAGGACGGCGTCACATTTGGCGTCATGACCAAAGAAGTACGGGTGTCACACACTTACATTCATATTAATATTAAATTTGCTTTGGTTTTTCAGATTTTAGTCTGAAAGAAGTTGACTCTATGAGAATGAAAATGTAACTCTACACCCACCCTTTATATCTTTTAAACTTTCTTTTCACTACCAGTTCACATACAGGAAAATCAAAATGAAAGAACTGACACCAAAGTCATAGGTATTCACAAAACATTAAGAGGGAGGAGGTAACATGGTATACTGAATGACCAGGCCAAATTGATCACCCTATGTAAGTGGGGTCCATCCCCACTGCAAGACAGTGCTTTTTGGAGACATTTTTTTTAAAACAAGCTGGCCTCATTTGAACCCTATCTAAAATTTTCTTCAAAGGTTTCGCCAAATTATCAGCACTACCAGCAGATAAATATAGACCTTTTAAAAGTAAAATTTAAAACTATTTTATTTATTTTTAATATCTAAATTTAGGTTTATTTGCTAAGTAAAAACAAAAAGTTATGTTTCTTCTTCTTTATTGCTGCAACAAAAATAATATACTCCATTAGAAGTGCCTCCTCCACCACAGGGCGTGCCACCATCCTGTCACACCCCCACTTTGCATGCCACTAACAGGGACACAATAAGAGGGCACCACCCAGTGCAGTTCGAACTCATCATAGTAGCAAAGAACAAAGACATAGTTTGCTAGACCAGCTATATATAAGGAGCCTATGTTGTAACCACATCAGACGTACCAATTCGTTCATTGCTCAGCCACTCAGACTACTTTCAAAAGCTACCACAACTCCCACTGTAGAAGTCATAACATAATTTACTTATTAGAATGCACACTATGCCAGAAACAATATGTGGGAAAATCTGAATGGCCCTTTCACTACAGAATTAATAATTATCTAAATCGGATTAAGTCAGATCACCACGAAAGATTATTACCTGTAGAACATTTCTAATCTAGAAAAACACGATTTTAATAGCCATGCAAAATTCACTATTATTGAAAGAATAGAAATAGACGCAAAAGATAAAGTTCGAAAAGTAGTAGAACAGGCAAAATGGATTTTGTACCTCAAAACACTTTGTCCAGACGAATTCAACAACAAACTAAAGAGCACAGATAGAATTAATATATAACCCTATAGATGATGCTCCCATATTTCTCTCTTACATCTCTGTATAGTTGAATATACTCTGTTACTACAGAGAAGAGGACACCACCCATAAAGAGCCCAAGCTGACTCCCCTAACCCCTCTCACCCTCATCTAAACTAGACAAACATGCTTGCATAGGTGATGAGGCCTCCCACAAATATATACACACACACACTAAAAAAAAAACAAAAAAAAAAAACTAAAAGATAACATACATATAACACACACATCCGCTTCCCATCAACCAATAAAGCTGTTAAAATGACTAAGGAAGTAAATCTGAGACTCACAAGTCTCCCAGCCTTTTCCTTAAAAGAATTTCAAAATGGTCTTTACCAATACAAGGACTGACCAAAAATTAATGAAAAAAAAAACCAAATGAAAACTACAGGCAAAGTTCGCCTTCTTCTGAGACAGTCATTCACACCCGTAGTTCCCTGCTACTAACAAGAAGGATTGGGCACCTTGAGGCGGTGTAATGGTTAGCAAGCTTGTCTTGCTAGAACAATTATGACTGAGTAGTGAGTTTGATCCTCACTGGGTGCCCCTTACTTTCGGCCTTGTGCCACATCTAAGCAATGCTTGGAAAATCACTACTAACAAGCAGGATTTTCTTCTCTTGATGATGACCGAAACTAGCCAAGGAACCTAATTTAAAATTAAAACAAAAATATTAATATATAACCCAGCGTGTCTGAAATTTTAATTTTTAATATTTTTTATCATTCAAGACTTGTGTGTGTGGGTATATATATATATATATATATATATATATATATATATATATGATCCATCACTAAAAATGCTGGAAAAAAAAAAGATGCTCCTTGTAGAACTCCAGAAAGTACCCAACTCCTCCTGCAATGCCCTATCTTTACAAGAGTTAGATCAGACCAAAAATAGAGCATAACTGCCATGTCTGGGCTGGAGCTACCCAATCTTCAATTTCCAGCCTTGACAGAGTTAAAAATTCTTTACACAGCTTTGTGTGGGATGATTTAATTTCCTCCCTATAGCCTATTGCAGCTATCACTATTTCCATGGTAAATGTTGGACAAGTCTGGGACTCCATTCATTAGTTCCACCAATTCAGGCCTTTACAGCAAAGACCTGTCACAGGATCGAATCACATCTCATTCACTTCATATTCTGTTTGTAAGAAGGAAGTTCTACTCAGCCTCTTCCCAAGAACCGCGACGTTGTGGAGCAGACTCCCAAGAGAATGCTCCCTGATCACTACAATCTTAACGTCTTTTAATCTATTATCTATCCACTATACCCTCATAATCTTCACCTCCTCCTCTTATGTTCATATCACATGCCTCGATCATTAACCCTCTACTTTGAGTGGCTCTTGGACCTTGTATTGAGTGAACTTTAGTAAAAAAAAAAAAAAAAGTTTGAATTCTATTCTGAGACATTCACTTGATGCTAATGCTTATGGAAAAGGCATGAATCTGTCTTGTCTCCCTCAGCTATGGGTTAAACAGCAAGGGAATTTATAATCTCTACCATTGTGGTTGTATAAAGAAAACTGAATACCAAATTGGTTAGAAGCTAATAGAAAATCAGTTCATTATCTTTCTCAGGAAGTAAAGGCAATTCACAGATAATAAAGAAAGCTATGGAGAACCATGACCTCCTGAATTTTGAAGAGACATACCATTAAAAAAAAAATGCAATGATCACTTTATAAATGTTATGGAAAAAAACAGGTGAGAAACAAAATTTACCTGTTTCACAAGATGGCGTGATTTCCGCTGAAGTTTTGAATTCTTATTTCCTGGCATTGCTTTGTTGTTTGAAGGCCATTTGCATCTATTTTCATCTGCTGAGGAAAGCACCAAAGAATACACAATCAATCAAAAAAAAATGTGCAAATCAATAATACAGAATCACTATCAGCAATCAAAGGTAACAATAAATACAACACAAAAGGAGTCACAACCCCCACCGAAACAAAAAAAAAAAAAAAAAAAAAAAAAATCACACACACAGTGTCTGTCTGAATTTTGAGGATAATAATATAAGCGGTTTCTGTACAAGGAATCATTTGGCATTCATTGTCAGAACAGTAAGTCCTGCTTTCAGTTAAAATTCATAAAATCTTTCCCTTAAAACAATTTCTTAAGAATATAGATATCTCAAGTCCAGTAGCTGTTATTGCTTTTTCGAGTATTGATGGGGGTTTCCTTCCTAACCTTTTATTTGAAGTCATGTAGAATGTCAACATCTTGATTATGCCATTATTTTCTCAAGTTACATGTGCTATCCATTTTAATTGTTGCTATTGTTGGTAGTCAAGTGAAGTGATTTCTATTATTTGGCTTGCTTTAGCTTGGTTTATTTTGTTTTACGGCATATCAACACCTCAATGGGTTATTTAATGCCAACAAGATTTTTAGAATAGTATTCTTTGTAAGAAATCTGTTTGTATTAGGTTGGTGCAAAAATAATGTCGTTTTTTGACGTTCAACTTCATGTGAGAAAACGACATTATTTTTGCACCAACCTAATAGATCAAGTTTCACTGACATGTTTTTGCTGAGAGTCAAAATTTTAATGCATTGCTGGCATTTTTACTGTAAAAATTTATTTTTATACTTTCATAGTGTTTTGACTCCAGTTTGGGGGTTAACCATTTAGTGATAGATTGGACCCTAACAGGTGCTACCACCCAGGGTTAGGGTGAACCTGGGAACAACAGCAATTAAAAGGTGGTTCCACACACCTCAAAACCTCCCGATCTGAGGCCTAACTGCCAAATGTAGTTTATCGTTATATCCAGGATGTGTACTATTTGGTACAGTTCTCCGTTTGTGATTCTGTACCGTCAGTCCAGAAGGATCAAAGAAGGATGATCATTGTTAAGACCCTCAGGTTTTACTCACTCAAAGCCTTCTTAGGAAGCAAGTGTATACAGCTGAAAGTTTAGATATTTCTGGTTTGGTTTGGTTCGTTTTGTGGCATATCAACCTCAATGTGTTATTTAATGCCAACTAAATTTTTGTTCCTGGTAATATTTTTTTTCTTTCAAAAATCTATTGCTGGTAATATCTTTTCTAAAATGTATAGCTGGTAATTTTTTTTTTTTTAAATGTAGAGCTGGTAATTTTTTACAAAGTATTTTTGGTATTAAAACCTATTTTTACATTTTCATAGTGTTTGACCCCAGTTTGGGGGTTAACTATTTAACCATAGCTGGGACCCTAACAGGGTGGATCTGTAAACACCAGCAATTAACAGGTGGTTCCACGCTCCTCAAAACTTCCTGATCAGAGACCTTGCTGTTGGACATAGTTTATCGTCTTACCCAGGACGCGGATGTAGTTTATCGTCATACCCAGGATGCGGATGTAGTTTATCGTCCTACCCAGGACAGAGATATTTCTGAACGGGTTTGGTATCATGCATGACATCCATATGAACGTCTCAATCTGATGAGGTCATTTAAGGACATGACTCGAGTTTTCAGGTTCGTCACACAATTTTTCAGGAAAATATATTTTTCAAGTCCAGTAGCTGTTATCACTCTTTCCAGAATTGACGGGGGTTTCCTTCCTAACCTTTTGTTTGAAGTCGTGCAGATCAACATCTTCATTACGTAATTATTTTCTCTTTCAGTTACATAAGCTATCCATTTTAGTTGTTGCTGCTACTTGTAGTCCTCAAGTGGTGCAGTTTCTGTTATTCGGTATAGTTCTTTCTTTGTGATTCTGTAGATGACCTTTTCCAAGACCCCTATGCCTTACTTGCTCAAAGCCTTTCTTCGCCATTGATCTGCGGAAACAGGTGTATGCAGTTAACAGTTTAGATATTTCTAAACAGGATTGGCATCATGCCCGACATCCATATGAAAGTCTCGATCTGACAAATCTATTTGACCTTTACCACGCTAATTTCTTTCGAGAATTGTCACCCCTGCCACTGCATTTTTATCATTTTGAGGGTGCAAAAACAAGAACACCTACTATTTTAAAATTGTTATAACTTTGTTTTGTGCATATAGATTTTAGTTTTTTGTACACTAATAAAAGAATGAATGAGTAATATTCTGATGTAATGCATTACATTTTGCATGTATGTTTTGACGTTGAAAACAAAACAAGTGTGAAATAAAAAACAAATACATAAATAATTCAACGGCCTTTAACTTTTATTACTCCTTGTGGAGTTCTAGAGGTGCAAGAAAAAGCAAAATCGCTAAGGCAGTTTTCACTTTCAGAAAGGCCATCAGCTATATCGATGGTCACCAGTATCTTCCATAAAATTAGTCTGACTAGATTGGCAACATGGTCTCATCATTTTATAATTGAAATGGCTAGATGTAACTAAGTTCTATGCTAATAGTTTCTTCTATTGCACTTCTCACTTGTGGATCTCTCTTCTAGCCTCTAAGTCAACTTTGATCTTCAAACATTTAAATGCAATGTAAATCGTTATCTTGTCTTCTTAATTCTTGTTCTTTTATTGTCCTCTCTCCTTAATAGTAGTTTTTCTCATATTCTCTAACACTCAGTAACCTCTTGCGTCCTAGTGGCTTTATTGCCTTTGATCTTCAAACATTTAAATGCAATGTCAATTGTTATCTTCTGTCTTAATTCCTGTTCTTTTATTGTCCTTGTTCCTTAATAATGTTTTTTTCTTATATTCTTTCACATTCAATAACCCCTTGCATCATGCCAGTACAATCTGCACCACAGCCCTAGCCTTTGCTATGCCACAACAGAATATACTTCACCAGGGTGGAGCAGATTATCACATAAAAAAAAAAAAAAAATCAACCCTGCCTTAAACGCCTCTTGCAGATCAGTCACGGGGTGTCTCAAACCAACCAAAGTAGATGACCTTATACTTCCTTAGTGGCATTGCTCCCCCTTACATAAGAAAAGCAATCCACTCCAAACTCGAGAAGTTGAAGTAGGAAATTGGCCCTCGTCATCCACTCCACACCTGTGAACCAATGAGAAAGAGGCTCAAGTCATGACACAGCTTCCTACATTCAGTTGAGCCACTGAACAACAGAGCTCCAAGTCAGTGTCTGTCCCTATGGTACAGCCATCTTAACAACATCGAACACAGGTGCTCTCTCAGCCCTACAGAACTCCACCCCTGGTTACAGTGATACCTAGGCCTTCTGGTCCTGCCTCTGAACATCTGTTGGTCGTTGTAAAACTAAGCTTCAGAAATGGGTATATGCCACCAATGTTGATCCCAACTGCCAATGAGGACAAAATCTAGTTTGCCCCAGTCTTGAAGATTCCTGCACACTTAACGATCTTGAAACCTTAACACTCCAGGCAAAGCTGTGTGCGCAACATAGGATGGGTGTAATGTAACGACTTGATAAAAAAAAACCCTCTTTGCATCTTAGTGACTTTATTGTCTTGCCTAAGGTGAAATGATAAAAAAAAGAAGAAAACAGAAAGAAACTGAAGATCATAAAAACATGACAAACCTTTGACAAAATCCTCCTGAGAATTGTCTTCTACCAGAAAGCTGATCTTTTTAAACTGCGAATGACTTTCTTTCTTCTTCCCCAACTAAAAAAAAAAAAAAAAAAAAAATTCACAAGCAACATTCAAACCTGAGAACAACAATTATCAAAACAAATTTGCTCAGCTTTCACTAAAGATCTTCAGTTGGTCCAGGAATGTTGTTTCCATCAAAATTGTTACTTCCAGGAATTTAAGAAAATAGTTCCATTTTGTCTTTATAACAACTAGAATATTTTTGCAATGTGTCAGCGTGTTGAAATCCTCACAGTATTGCTGAAGTTATCGCTAACATTTTTTGTCAAGATTTACAAACTCTACATTTCATTCAATTTCACAATCCAATTGATTAAATTTGAATAAACAGATTTGTTTGGAAAAATACTTTGACAAAAACCCTATGTCACAGTTTAATAATTTCTTTAATTTTATCGGACTTCATGGTAAACAATATTTTATAAGAAAATTTCTTTTTTTCCTTTTTAACATCAAAGAATAAATTCTTAGGATTTCTTACTCTTGATCATGCAACATACAACTGGCCAAGCATAAATATTTCTTTCTGGAGCCAAATTCTAACGTTTTGAAGTATATGGGCTTGTCATTTGTTTATAGTTCTCACAAATGCAGGGCAAACTGGAAACTAGATTCTTGTATATATAAAAACTTAAAGAAAAGATATGCAAGAAACAATATTGAGTTTTTGTTAAGTATTTGTTATTTTAATCATTGTTTTTAAAATATTGGGAGCATTTTATATGTTAAATATTAAAACTTAATTTTTCAAAAAATATTAATGAAAATTTATTGTACTAAGTTGCCTAGTAAAACCAACTGTACTTTGTACCCTTTTACCTGTTTGCACATCTCCCCAAAATTTGGTATCGATTCGGTCAATACATGGCTATATTAGAATGTGTGATGGACTGACAGACTAAAGAAAGTTACAGGATATATATAGATTGAAGTCACAGAATATATATATATATATATAGATTGATTCACAAAATCATAAACAAATATAAATTCTCAATGCATACTTTTCTGTTTGGCCGTTGCAGATGACTTCACCTTTAACTGACTTAACTTCTAATTCCAGTAATCTAAAATCACCGGAATTTAGTCAAAAACATCTTGCTTAACTTACAATTCTTGACAATGACTGTGAGAGGTGAAAGTATTCATATGTAACAAAAACAAAAATGAAATTTAGGCAGTATATTAACAATTTTAGTCCCTTATGTCAGAAAGTGGAAAGACAATATAAAATTGTTTGGATACAGATGTGGAATGAAGATGAAAATAAACACAAAGACACTCAAACACCAAGACAAAAAAGAATTGTTTTCCGAGTTGGAGGACTGCCCATCTTTCCATTAATAAATTAATCTTTGAAAATAAACATTTAACTTTTTTAACCAATGGATTGATTTCTCACCAACAATAAAAAACATGCTTTGTGATCCTTTTGAAGGGTATTTAAGTAAAGTTTCTAGATGGAGAAATCAGGAAAGAGAGACAAACAGCAGGCTTAAAAGAAAATTCCCTTATTCATTCACCCATCTTCTTCACCAAGCTACGTGCCCCTTACACTTTCTCCCTTGCCTTTTCTCACACATACATGCAAAGAGAATCACATTTCATCTTAAAAAAAAATACAAACAAGGACTGTAACAGATTTTACACTCATACACAATAAGTAAAATTTAGTTCTAAAACACACAAAAATAAAAATATATTTTTATTTTGCGCCTTTTTTTTTGTTGTAGGTTGATTTGAATCTGCAATATATATATATATACACACACATACTGCAGATAACTTTAAGAACAGGTGGTATAATCACACATTAAATATACATATATATATATATATATATTATGAAATGGACAAAGTCCGACAATTATTTTTTTAAGACATTTTTTTTTCATAATGTGCGACATCATTTGTTTACATTTGGATTCACATTGAGCAGATATGAATGTATGAGGGAAAATCATAGAGAATTGTGATTAAAAACAGTAAAATCAACCTTGCTAACCAAACGCTCCTCTGTGGCCAAATCAGTTAAGGTACGTCAGGCTATATGACGGTTCCGTATAGGATACAGGTTTGATTCCTGTCAGGGGATGCATATTTTCTATGAGAATTTCTCGGACATTCAGGACAGTAAATGTTGTTAATACTGTTTATTATAAACAGAGCATTTACTTAAATATTTGTATCTATAAAAAGACCGTATAAACATAAAAAAATGTCTTAAAAAATATATATATATATATATATATATATATACACACACACACACACACATACTGTAGGTAACTTTAAGAATAGGTGGTATAAGCCCAAGTCATCTTTTAAGCTAGAAAGTTTTAGGAATTCTACTAGACGAGCCAACCATGTGTGGAAAATAAAGGAAAAAAACAAAAAAGATCCGATTGTAACAAGGAAAGTTTTAAAAATAGCCAAACTAAAAATAATTAAATCTTATATTATTTTTCCTAAGCTGGAATTACGCAAGACTAAAAAAGAGAAAGTAAATTAGTGACTTTTAATAAAAACGTTTAACATTTTATATTCTCCGCCTTAAGTGTCCGAGTTTTGAGATAAAAATCCTTCAGAATGGGTAGAAAATAAGTGAAAGAATTGTCTCTCTTCTCCAGTCTCAAGCAACACCAGCTTGGGAAAAATAACATAAGCTTTAATTATTTTAAATGCGCACAAATGCAAACACACAACAACAACACATTTTTTTGTCATCCACCTGAGGAAGCAATATAAGTAAAATGCATTATCAGATATTATTTTCAAAACATACTTTCATGAATGTTTTTACAAATGTCGATAACTTATAACTCTGCCAAGCTTACATATATATATATATATATATATATATATATATATATATATATATAATAGTTGGTTGCTCGTTTTCGAGGATACCCATCTATTAGGGTGACTAGCCAATCCCTATTGTAGACGCTCACTCAGGCACATTTGTGTTTGTTCAACACCCACAGAGCCAACCTGAAGTTTATACTGCAACAATGCTGAGAAGACCTTAGTTAAAGTTTCTGGGAGAGAGTGGGTTATCTAGCATGGAAAACAGTTCAAACAAGGCCAGTACGCTTAAACCCTCGGTCACGATGACTTGTGTTCATGCTAGCACAGCTATTGACGTCCCCCAAGGGTTCTGTCTACCCAATTTCACTCACAAGGCTTGGGTCAATTCGTGGTATGGTTTTCAGGCACTTTCCAAAGGTGCCACATGCTGGGATCGTCCCTCCCTCCAGGCCGATAACATCAGGAAGTTTACTTTGTGACAAATCAACCGTGATGAGATTCGAACCTAGGTCTCATTGCCAGAACGTGAATATTCTAACCACTTGGCCACGTGCCCCTATATATATATATATATATGCAGAACATATACTTGACAGTGTGCATCAAAAACGCAAAATACTTACTGTTTTATGATTGCCATTGTAATTGTCTTGCCCTTTCTTTTTAACTCCATCTTCACCTGCAAAGAGCAAAATAAAAATCAATTTTATTTTTTAAATAAAAAATTAACTGCTTATGTCTGGAGACATTACATATTAAGTGTATCTATCATACTCAAGAAATTGGAAACAAAGATTACAAATGTTGGAGGCTATACCTGTTAAGTCAAAACAACCAACAATAAAAAGAAAACTCAAACCTCAATCATGATGACTTGTGATTTCATGGATCCAAACAGTTCTGTCTACCCAGTTTCATTCACAAGACTTGGGACAATCTGAGGTATGATTTTCAAGCACTTCCCAATAGTGGCACATGCTGAGATTGTCTACGATATGCCTACATATGATAATTCACTCTTTCTTTCTTCTTTCTTCTCCCCACCCCAATTTACAATTTGTCTTCTTCTTTCCTTTACCTGTCTAGACTTATTTAAGAGGTCAAATTGTCTGGCCTCTTGACTGAGTACACTTGAACCTACAAACTTAATAAAGATGATTTTAAACACAACCTTATCCTTATTTTCCATTTCTAATTTAGATCATTCTATGGTCCTACCCTCCCACCCCACTGTCATTTTACATCAATCTAAAACTATCCCTCAAAAATTGTATTAAAAAATAAAAGAAACCAAACCTGGTGAACCTGGAGAAATAAATTATAGCCATGAAACCTTAAGGTTGTCTCTTTTTTTAATTTAATTAATTAATATTTGGTCTGGTGTTGCATTGAGCTCTCTGGATCACATCTTCTTTGGAATTATCCATACAGATTACCAAACCCTTCATTACCTTACTATATATATATATAATGTATATGATAAAATATATTTTTAAGGTATGCTATATATTTATGGGTTAAAGTGATCAAAATCAGGGATAGAGCCTATGTAAATATAAAAGTGGACATTTGAAGTCAACACCCAGAGGTAACGGTCTGTTTCATGCTAAATGCAATCATCTAGTCTGACAATTGTGTTTAACATGAAGCAGACTGTTGCCTCTGGGTGTCAACTTCAATGCCCACTTATATATATATATATATATACACACACACACACAAGATCCAAAATCACCTCATATGGGGAATAAGCTTATTTTGACCAATGAAAAAATAAAATTTATCAGTCTTATTCAATCCCAGTATAGACTGAGTTCATGTCAGAATTAGAAATTTAACTGTGAAAGATACAAAAAAAACGTCAAAAAACTTATACAGAATTTATCCATTTCAAAGTTTCAGTCAGACGAAAGGCACAAGAGGTGGTCAGGGAAGGGTGGAAGGTATTAACCTTAAAGGAAAGAGGTTTTATAAAATTAAACCGGGATATTAACCTTATGATATTAAATTGGGATTATATGAAGAATGAAATGTTAACTTGAAACTAAGAGAAGAATAAAAATATTTTGTTGGCTTTTTATTCTTTGAATTTTATTAATAATTTATATATATATATATATATATATATAATTATATAAAAATTAGGAGATCTTCACACTATTTTGGTTCCAACCTTTCAGTATTCTCATGCAATTTGAATGATTTCCTGATGCTTTGGCCCAAATCCCCCAAGGATACTGAAAGTTAGTGTGATGAGCTGATCTCCTGATTTTTTTTTAAATTTAAAAGCTCTGCATGCCAAACTTTTATTTTCTTTAGACGTGTATTGAGCACTTCTTAATGCAACTATTTCCTGGTATAATTCAACTCTGACCAATAACTGTTTCATATATATATATATATATATATATATATATATATATATATATATATATATATATATATATATATATATATATATAAATAATCACCAAACTAAGACCTTCATACCAACAAAAAAAACAAAAAACAAAAAAAACCAGTGTCAAAAGGGCAGTTTTTCCATTGACGTCACTATTATTTTAACTACTATCACTTCCCAGTAATTGTGTCAAACCACATTTCTGTTGCTTCAAGTCCCTTCTTCATCTGTGAGGAGATTGTCCAGCATTCACTGTCATATAGGATAACTGATATTACATAACAGTTTAGTACTCTTTTCTTCATTTCTAATGAAATTTTACTGTTTCTTAATATTTTGCTTAGGTTCTGGAAGGCATCTTTCACTATTCCAATGCACCTTTTGATTTCAGTGTTACACTTTCTATTCTCTGTTAAAACACTTCACAGATGTTTAAATTGTTGTACTTGTTTGATTTTGGTATCCCCAATTTGTAATTTGCATGTTGGGCTGTTCCTTTTGCTAACAACCGTGCGTTCTATCTTCTCGCAGCTGGTGTTTCTTCTTGCTTTCCTTCACTACCTCCTGCAGGAGTTTTTCTAGTTTTCTTTCTGTGTCTGTTACCAACACTGTGTCATTTGCATATGCTGTTAAGATTGTGACCGCCAATAATGAATCTTTGTAGGACTTCTTGTTCTCTCAAGAACACCTCATTGCATATGTTGAATAAATAAAATAATCTTACAGATCATGATAGCTATTAGGAAGATGTGATTAAATATACTATAATGTTTTAAAAAAATTATTCAGTATTATTATTATTTAGGTAACAAGCATTGTAGAATAGTACAAATAACTATATTGTGGAATTTTCGACAATATATGCATTTTTATGTATACATGGTTATTTTTTTTTAACTTTTATCAAAAACGACATTCTTGTACATGAATAATATTATACATTAATTACTAATTTTTTTTAATTACTAACTATTTGTGCTCAGGTGTTGACATTAATTAGGTATCCCAGCACTCAGCTTACAGCCGATGAAATTCTTAACTAAACACTAAAAAATGCATATATTCAACTCACCGTGTTATTTCATTCAATATCTCCATAAAAACATAATGCATATCAAATAAAAGCTTATTTCATGAACTTTGTTTCTATCTTATTTATTTTTATATGTACTACAGTGTGCGGTGAACATTACAGTTTGAAAATAGAGACATTTTGGTGATTTCGCAAAATTTTAGCCATTTTTTTCACTGACGGCAGTTTAGACTTCCTCAAATTTTGTAATATGCGCACTCCACAGAGTTTATTACAATTTTGGTAACACATTAGTTTGAAAGTTAACATTCTAAGCTTCATTTTCATATATTTTATATTTTTTAATTTTAATAAGAAGTTTGTAAACAATTCAAATGAAAAGTTTGATCATAAAATTCAAATGCTTCTTGTAAAAATGAAAACACATAAAATATACCAAAACGCTCATTTAATAATCTATGAAACTAAATCAAAATCAAATATGAAACGATAGCTCCATTTTGCGTGTGTGCGATTATGTGTAACCATGTGCGACTCGCTCGGCCATCATTTCAACTCCACGCAACAATCAATACGCAGCGTCAACACGGACACGAAAGAATTGACCAGCATGTTTTCTATGGATGAAATTTTCAAGGAAATTGGTAAGAATTTGTTTTAAATATTAATTTTCTATATGTAAAATGTAAATGGGATTTAAAAACCGTTTTCATCATAAAAAACATGAAACAAAAATCGATTTGTTTACTTTACGCCCAGATTCAAATCACAAAAAAAACATAGGACTTATTGATTGAAAAATGTTCATATTCAAAGAACGAGATAAAAAGACATTCTACAAAAAAAAATGCAAAAAATTTCTAAAATGTCTTTTATGTTTTTGCTGTATTCTCACAATAATTATCAGCATTTCAGTTACCAAGTAATATTTTGTTTTTAAGTTACCCCTTCAAACAATTTTCTTACTTTTTAAATTATCTAATTAATGGATTTTAGTTACGATTTATTGCTATCTAGATACAAATTTATGATTTAATATTCATTTTCCTAATTTCTTATTATTTCTTAGTAATATTCATTTCATACGGATTATGATTGTTTATTTTATTCTTAAATATTTTAATGTGTCAGTTTTAAGGACCACTGTGGAAATAGGTTTGTTGAGAAAATATTTTAGTGCTTCCTTATTTGTTACTCAGGTGGATGGATGACTCTAAATTTATATTTATCCCTGATTGTATTCAGTGCAAATTTTTATGAACTGCAAATAAACTCAAATTCAGTAAGAAAATGTAGACAATAATTTGTAGATGCCTACTAAGTAGTACTGCGACAACATGAGATAGGATTATAAATTCATTTTTTCTTTCTTTTTGAAGATGACGATGTACAGAACCAGTTACGTTGTTTTATGACAAAAGAACATGGAAGGAAGATGTCTTTGCCTAAATTGGAATGTTCCAAGAAGGTGCGGCTTCAAATATATTCATTGAAAGAGAAGTATCAGGAAACCTGGGATTCTGCTATTACTTGGCTACATAAATTGTTCCCAATCTTTCCTAAGAACAGATGGGCACACCTTATTGAGAAAGTTGTAGCAGAAGTTCAGAGTTGTCCAAAAGCAGATCGTCCTGCATTGTACCATGAGGTAACAAATTTGGTGTTGGATTGACTCTCAGTGTTTTGTCGGATCCAACGCTGGATTGTAAGCTTTTATGTGTGGAAGTAATAAATGGGCTCATACTTGAACTATATAAACTGGATACGCCAGCAAAGATATACTAGTCAGACTAGAAGAACTTGGGTAGTGCCTGAATTAGATTATGTGAAGGGATTGTATGAAGAGTATGCCAAGACTTACTTTTGACTACTCAGTGAAGAGGTATCCCAACACCCAGCCCACCATAACTGAAAATTTCCAAATAAATTTTATTTGATTAATTTTATGTCTGTGTTGTTTATTTTTATGTGCATAATGTGAGAGGAACATTAGAGTTTAAAAATTGAGACAGTTTGGTGATTTCATACCGCTTACATAGTGATCGGAACTAACATGTGTCAGAACTTCAACCTTTTGATCAAATTGCGACAGATAAAATATTTTTATTTTAATGATTTCAGTTACAAATTTAGTGGTTGAATGCCACTTCATGATATGGTGAGTTTTCTTTTGTTTTCTTATGTTCATTAGTGGGTATTGCCTGGCATGTGTTAAGCTTCTCTCTCTCTACAGTCCAGAAATTGTACATGTTGAGTCAGGACTGTACTTGTTCAGCATCTGCTCCATATACATTCTAATCTGTTGATTTTAAGTCATTTTAACCATGATAAATGGAAAGAGCACCCCCAGAAATGGCTAGATATGAAATTTGGTGTCTCTAGTGTAAGAAGTATTCATTTTATGACACAATTCAAGCAAGTCTCCTCTTCAGTCGAAAATCGGCCTTTCAAATACTTTGTGACAAAAGGTTAAAAAGCAATTTTTTTCAATTTTGAAGTGGAATAATCCAGAATATATCCATTCTATCACTCCCCAAAAAATTAGGCATGTTACTGGTATAGTCATAATGTGATATTTGAAATTTGGGATGAACGTGGGTCTTATTTCCAGTTTTATGAAATGTCAAACCTCAAGTTATGAGTTGTTTGCACGTTGTTGCAGAAGTTTTGATTTATAAAATTTGCATATTCAGACTGAATTTATTTAAGAAATATCTGTAATTTTATTATTAATTTCTTTGTTATGTACCTAACAAGCTAGTATAATTTTAACTGTTGTTCTTAATTGCTTTTTAAAATATAGGAGTCTAAATATAGTATTTTGTCCTAATTCATAATAGACAAAAAATGCACGTGTAAAAATAAAAATAAATCTGCCAAAATTAAACGGTTGGAGATATTTTGATGAAATAAAAACTGCTAAGTTTCTTTAAATCGTGTAGATTAAGAAGATGCAATCAGATAATACCTAGTACCTGTTTGAAATTTTCATCTGTGATACCTACATTAATAGCTATCTACTGATGTGTTAAAATTTTGGAATAATGCAATAATAAAAATTTAAATTTCATCTCTTTGATAGATGTCACAATCTGTTAATAGAAATTTATATCATATAGTGAAAGAGTCAAAATTTAAACCCAGGTGTTTTTAAAGCTGGTGATGACACTGTTCTAGCAGTCAAAGAATTCAGTCAAACTAATCAAAGACTAGTAACAACTTACCTTCACTCTGACTTGAAATCAAAGGAGACGTCAACACAGAAGATTTCTTCTTCTTACGAACACAAAAACTGTCTTCCCCTTCATCATCCATTGTTTCGTTACCTGGTACAGTTAAAAAAAAAAAAGTTAAAATGTGACACAATATGCACCCCCCACACACAGAAAGTCAAATGGGCCTTAAAAGATTATTTCATCTTCATCAGAAGTGACTAGTGCTTTTATGACCAGCAGCAAAATCTACTGTCTTCAAAGCAGTCACTTACTGACCAAAAGAGAATAAAATAAATGAAAACTTTTGACTTTGCACCCTCAGACTGCTATTGTTTTGGTTCAATGAATGAGGTAGACAGTATTAATAAAGAAGTGTTTGTTTAACGGCATATCAACTCCTTATGGGTCATTTAATGCCAAAATTTAATTTTCGTGGGAGCTTTGGTAATTTTTTTTTTGGTTTTACTATTAAAATCTATTGCTAGAAATTGTTTGGATTGTTGTCCTCATCTTTATTGTCATATTCACAACATTTTGGCCATTGTACACTTCAGCCTACATCAGGTGATTGGAATTTTGAACTGAACCCCTTATTTCGTCAATTGGGTAGATTCTTCTAGTTCCACGTGCCACACCTCTTCCAAATGTCTCAGTTATTTCCCTCTAACTCAATTCTCCAAGTTCACCACTGCTGTGGCCTGGTATTGAACTCACAACTCTTTGGGTCTAGTCACTGGATCTAAACAAACATCATTATCCACTGGGCCATGTGTCCTTGAGAAGAAGACCAGAGCGTACAACGGCCGAAACGTTGTGAATATGGCAGTGAAGATGAAGATAACAGTCTGAGTAATGTAAATAATGCAAGTAATCATAATACCTCATCTCAGAGACATAAATAATTTTTGTTGAATTTTATATCTGTACTTTTATGATACATATACAGCATATTGTTGTAAAATCCTCGGTTATTATAATAAAGGCTTCAACTTCTTATATTATTTAAAATTATAATAATCATAGGGAATGTATTTAGTGATGTCTGTATGGCGTCAGTGTGAAACCACCTTTCCTGGTTAGTGGGCAAGACCTGTACATTGCGGATTTGTGTATCAGTATCATTCAGAGACTCACTTGAGTACAGGATGAGTGTCCATATATTATGTTTATCACATAAACTGCAATAAAAATATAAGAGATATTAAAGTAGTTATTCTCAACCAGTGTTACCCAGAACCCTAGGGTTCTGCAAGAGCAGAGCCGGATTAAAACCCTTAGGGGCCCTAAGCACTTAAAAGGTTTTCGGGCCCCCATATATCCGCGAGTTAAGTATGCTAGTTTGGAGTCTTGGTGATTCGTGCAAATAAAGGCTATCAACCAAGAACATGCAATGTGGAAACACTGGCTAGAAATAAATATAGAAAGAACTGAAGGCGCATATGACCATCGAGAGAGGCTGATCTTCAGTTCCAACCAAGAAAGAACCAATCACAGCTGAGCAGCCACTGTCACATGAGCCACAACCAGATTCTAACAGAAATGTGACCAGAAGTGGTTGTGTAATCAACAAACCAGCACGTCACATAAACATATGGTTAGCATAATGTCAAACGAACATGAACGTAGTCTACCCCGGTTCACAAAAATTAAATCCTATTAATTAGTAATACTGACTTATTCAAGAGAGCTGATTTGATGTATTGAGTAAGTAAAAACCTCATTATCTCCCTTAGCTCATTCCCTCATTGACCAATCAGAATGGCAATAAAGATTCGCTGCAGGTCAGTTGTTTCCTTGTTCATAATGGCACCCTGTTGATTCAAATGTTAATCATATTTGACTTATTTCTTTAGACATATACAACAACATCATATCATTACAATTTCAATGCGGCCCTCTTCTCTTGATGCCCTAAGCTTAATGGTTAATCCAGCCCTGTGCAAGAGGTCGCTTGAGGTTCTGCAAGAAACAGTGATAAATAGGATAATGCATTTTTGAGTCATTTTTGTTTAATTTTTATATTTGTAATTTTTTTTACACATGTATGGTATATTGTTGAAAAATCCTTGGTTATTATAATAAATTATGATGGTTATTTATCTTTATTTTTTGTGTGTGAAAATCTTAGTGTGAGGTCTTAAACAAGCAATATCGTTTTTCCAATGCCAATAAATTTGACAAAAAAGAAAAGAAAAAAAGGGAGTTGTTTTTTCCTAAAACCAGCTATCAAAAAAAAAAAAAAATCTATCTTTACCACATGAACTACAATAAAATTATAAAATAAATAGATAATGGTATATAATAATTTTTATGTGGGAGTTTCTACAGGATGGAGTGGTTGTTGTACGATGCTTGAATATGATATTTGCACATCACAGGGAAAGTAATTCCCAGCAATGAATAGACAGTTCATAGAGGACATGTAGAAAACATTTCAAAGAAAAAAAAACCTGCGTCAGATTTTAGGACTTACCATTTGTGAAGGATCTGTGGCTACTCTGATGAAGTGGAGATGGAGATTTCAGCACAACACGTCTTTTCCGATTTTTCTTGACCAAAAAGCTATCATCACTGCTCTCACACTTATCCATTTCAGTAGCAATCTCTTGGTTTACTGGAGATCTTTCAGCTGATGATGAAAACACAATTACATTCAATACATACTCACTGAAATTCCATAGGAGTTGGCAGCTGAAATAATCTATTATCACATGCCTATGCTCTCTCTGTCTGTATCATCCCATTCTCTCCCTTATCCTTTACAATCATGTCATATAATTATAAATTTGTTTTCTATGTGGGGGGGAAAAAACATTTTATGCCATATCTGCTCTTTTATCTTTTTTTTGCTCTATTGTTGGAATTTAATTTCAGAACAATATTTTACAAGTTCACATTCTTGCTATTTTTTTCTATCCTCACTCCAACCTCTTTTTACTTTCAAAATCGGCTCCCAAAGCCTTGATTCTTATCAGAGATAAGAATATATTTTCTGCCTAACAAGAGAGCTGGAAAATATAAAAAGGAATTCCACCACCATTATTCTTTCCATGGTGCCATAAAGTCTGGGGAAAACCTCACAGCTTGTTCACTCCAACCTGTTTTCATTACTTTCAAAAACCAGCTCCCAGAGCCCTGATTCTTATCAGAGATAAGAATATATTTTCTGACCAATGAGGGGGCCAGTAAATTTGTTCAACAATTTTGGAGGGAAAGTCCCCGATTCTTCCGAGCCTACCAAATCTCCATAAATTTGGAGAATCTTTGCCTATTTGGCAGTGAGAATTCAGCCCACCGTCTGTAAGGTCAATGATAGGGAGCTCCAGTCAACTTCAGAACCACTTTCAATTAAAGAAATTCCTGCTGGGCTAGGAAGACAGACCGTCAACCCACTACTAAAAACCAATTAAAAGCTGCATCCCTTCACCACTGCTTCTGTCATGCCCACTGGGCTTCTGTCGTCGACCTACAAACTCCCTCAACTGCAAGATTCCTATATCTACCAACAATTTTCCTACTCTACAAGAACTTTGAGTGAAACTAAACCTTAACAAAATTCTACTCGTTTAAAGAACTTTTTAGGCACCCAGAGAAATATTTTAAGGAAGCCTTTTTTCTGTTATGATCATTTTCTCTTCCCTTAAAGGACATTTTCTCTTCTCCCTTTCACTCTTAATTGTCTTTATCCCTTTACCCTTTTTTTCCGTATATGTAAATAAACACTTTCTTCTTTTATTGTTACACACCGAGCAGGAGTTTTTTTCTTTATTCGTCCGCGCCTAAAAGAGAGTTTGTCCGCTCTAATCTTGCTGTTTTTTTACTTGCGTTTCGTTGCAATTTTTTAACCTCAACTCTTAGATGCAGGAAAACCAGGACAAATTTCCCCGCACTATCTCTCCATGAAGAATTTTGACTGACCCCAATTCTAAGAAATTTCCATCTCCATATTTCAAACTTTTGGCCATTCTTTCATGATGTCTAGCCAGCAGCAACTCCATATCTTTTTCATCTTCATCTCTTCTGTGAGTGTGCATATATATATATATACACACTAATAATTAATATCAGAAAGAGTTGAATTTTTTAGAGCATGTAATGAAGAAAGAGGGCTTGGATATTTAACACTCACAGTACAGATTGAAGGCAAGAGGGAGAGAGAAAAACAATGCATAACCTATCTAATGATCTTGAGTAAATAGATGGTGAAGCAAAGTTTAGGAGATGTTAAAAAAAAAAAAGGTAAAATTTATTTAAATTGTAGAGAGCCATTATTGTCAACATTCTGAAAGGACACAAAACATAGAAGATGACATCTTCCTTACAATAGAGACCCAAAGCGAATGAACTTCAGTAGGTGACTATGAAGCTTTCACATGCAAGATAGGAAGAGAACCTAATCAATAGAATTGAAGAACTTTTAAAAGAACTAGGATCATTGAGAGATATATGTTGAGCATTGCATGAGCTTAAATATACAGGAGCTCATGAGATTTTCAAGACAACCCAACATTATAACAATATGTCATAGAAGATGGGGATATAGGTTATGCCAACCTAGAACAATAGAGTAGTCAAGGGTCTTTTTAATTGCTTTATTTATCTCTATTCCTTTTAATAATAAATTATATTCAACTTGGAAATATTCTTGCTGTATAATTAATTTTATGATCAAAACAATTATAGAAAACATTGTGTTATCAGAATTTACAAAGTTTAGCTATATTATATAGTTTAGCTATATATATATATATATATATATATATATATATATATATATATATATACATACACACACACTGCAGTTCAAAAGTTTGAAGCCACATCCAGATTTAGCATGTGATGATGCTATGGGTAAATAGTGAGCCCCTGAACCAAAACAAAACACTATGAAAGTATAAAAATACATTTTATAGTAAAAATACCAGCAATACATTTTTATATAAAAAATGACCAACATTTTTAAAGCAAAATGACCAGCAATACATTTTACCTGTAGTTGAAGGCAAACAATTGTGTTCAAAATATCTTAAATTGAAGCCATAAAATGGTGTTCAAATTATTTAGATTTCAACATTAAATAATCATCATGGTTGATATGCCACTAAACAAAATCAACCAATCAACAAAAGATTAAAAAATCTTTGTTCATAACTATAAAATTAAAAAAAGAATATAAACAACTAATAAAAATTCAGCGGATAATTTCTATGTCTAATATTGAATGTATTAATTATTTGAATGTTAATGAACCTCCACAAAACTGTAGAAAGTACAAAAATATTACCTACTCGCAGAGATATTAATATTTTATCTATGAATGTAACAGAGTTATTCCCATTTAGCCTTTTGATTTTTTATACAGGTTCTTTGCATATATCTTCTGAATATTTTTTTGGATCGCATATGTTAAAATGCCTTTTTAATACTTAACAGTCACCAACCACAATTTCCAATCACCCACCATTTTCTGTTGAAATCGCCCACTGGTGAGCAATATTGCTTAGGTGGAGAAACTCTAGATGTTCCCCATGTTTAAAAAAAAATGAAAGATGATGATGACGAAGATGAAGTAGACAAAGACAAAGAAGAAGAAGAGAAGAGGGTTAATATTGCAGGTGTTGACAAAAAATTAAACTTTTTCATTCATAATTATAAAATGAAAAAGAATATAAACTACTAGCAATTACTAAAGATTCAGTAAATATTTTTTGTTGTTCTTGGTTTTCCTTTATCCAATTTATATCCCATATATATATATATATATATATATATATATATATATATATATATATATATATATTTATTATTTATTTTTAATCAGTTTCACCCTACGCAAGGCAGTATAGCCACTAAGACAAAAGGGGTTACTGGGTATGAAAGAATTAGGAACAGAAACATTAATAATGAGCAGGAAGAGAAAAGAGTAATCAGGAGGACAGTAGATAGTGATTGACATTGCATTTAAATTGGCTGGAAAGCGTGGAGCCGGAAGGTAGTTCCACAAGCGAGAAGTATGAGAAAAGAAACTGTTAGTACAGAATTTACAGCTACATCTAGTCAGCTCAACTGTAAATTGCTGAGATCTCGATGCCAGTACTGTGCTTAAATTCATAAAGTCTAGGTACCATAGCAAAGAGCTCATCTGAACAATTACCATGAAAGTATTTACAGAAAAGACACAGAGAGACAACCTTACAGCAGTGGGAAAGTGACTGAAGCCAAGCTGCCAGATCAGGACCAATAATATTGCAGTTTTTTCTTTGGAATTCATCAAGGCTCTCAAGGTAAATAGGAGGAGCACTGGACCATATGTAGCAGCAAGATTTGAAGCATGGATGAATGGTAGAATTATAGATACGTATTTAAAGAAAATAAAAATATGTAAGAAAAATATACACTACTTAAAAAAAACAAAAAAAATCTTAAACAATGAAAGAATTAGTTTCATTTTTTTGGATTTTGTCATTGTCAATTTGTTCATGACATTTTGCACAATTCAAGTTAAAATTATAAATCAAAGTAATGGACTTACTTTCTTCATCTTTTGGTTGAACAGCAACGTCCCATCCATCAAGTTGTTCGTCGTCCAGTAGTTCATCAAATTTCAAATCAAAGCCTTGCGATGCACATAGAGATGGTGAGGATTCATCCTTGTTCTCATGTAAAGGAGATGTGACTTCATCGGCACTAAAACGAGCAGAGAAAAGGTCCGCTGCGACTGGTGTGCTTTTCTTCTTTGAGGAAGGCGTAGACTGTTGAAGATGTTCAATTACATTTAATGTTGGAAGGACACAGCGGAATCCACCCAGTTCTTCGTCTGAAGAGGAAGATAGATGCATGTCTTTAACTGCTGAGGACTTCTCCCCTCTTGAACCATATTCTGATGTGGATAGGGCAATATTTTGGAGAAGGATTGGTGTGCTGCACTCCTGGTTTGATTGGGAGGTTCTTGAAGAACAGGAATTTTTATGATCAGGTGTTGGTGGAAGAGCATCAAAATCGAGCCCCAAATCAAAAAGGGGTAAGTCGTCATCATCATTTTTACACATGTCGCCATTTGCATCACTGGTTTGAAATTTGGTGTTAACAAAAGAAACAATGAGGGAAGACAATTTGGACGAATTGCAGTTTTTCTCTAAAGCCACTGGTGATGGTGCCAGATCATGTGTTCTGTAAGAAGTCGTTTCAGATGAAGTCGTTGAGATGCACTTTAGGTTAGTAGCAGGTGCTTTAACAGCATCATATTTTTGTCCAGTATCGTCAGCAGACTCATCCTCAGAAAACATATCTGTTGTTAGATCAAAAACAGGATGATCATCTTCATGGAGAATTGCTTCGTTGAAAAGGATGTCAGAAAATCTTGAGTTCTCATGAACCGGGTTTTGTTTCTGAGGTCCTGGATGACCATTTTCAGTTCTTTCAGGCAGTAAATGGCTGTTGTCTTCTATTTCTGCGGCATGATCAAAAGACTGGGAAAAATCAGCAAACAAATCACCATAACTCGTAACCAATTTAGAATCGTCATTATCTGGCTCCGTGAAAGACTTGCTCTTCAGACATTTGGCCGTACCTTGGTAATCATCCCCAAAAGGATCCGACTGATTCTTCTCTTCTGCAGATGATTTTGATTCATGCAGCTTACTCAATTTTAAGGAACCAACAGTCTCAACCGAAAGCTTCCTTTTATGGTGACTTAAGTTATTCACATCACTTAAATCTGGTGAAGAGATGTCCGATACCTGACAGTTTCGTTGCAGTGACGTAACTGCAGATTCAACCAAATCTGGGCTTTTAGAACCATCTTTATCATTCCCAACTGTGTCCATTCTTTCAGGAGTGAGATGAAAGAATTGTTTATTATTATTATTATTTTTATTTTGAGCCACAAAACTTGAAGCCATAGCGGCAGAAAAATCTGTCCGGATATTTGCAGGCAATTTTTCTCCCTCAGAATTTGACAAAATATCCGTGCGATTAAATGTTGCATTAAATTCTTTATCCCATTTATCCACAACATAAGCAAGATTTAAAGAATTTCCCTTGGTGCCTTGAGCTTCCAGAAGATCTAACAATTCAGAAATGTTCTCGAGGGGTGGTGCTACTGGCACCAAACAGTTATGTATGGGATTGCTCTTTGACAGATAAGATTTCTGAGATTCTGTGGAATTGGCAGATGAAGACATATTCAATGCTTTTTGCTTCAAGCTCATTGCTTGAGATTTAAATAAAGTTCTAATGGTGCCATTATCTTTCAGAATATCACAGGCAGGTTCTGACAGTTCTTCCACAAAGTCGGAGTTGCTGTCGTCATCCGGAATGATAATAAGCGGAAGTTCTTCCTTTTTTTTGCTTCCTTTTTTGATTTTTTGCTTTTCTCTTTGAGTCGATTTCTTTTTGGTTGTCTTTGAATTAGGTTTCTCTTTGCGGTTTGTATCACGTATTGCTTTTTTGGGTCGAGAGATTTTTTTCTGTGGAGACAGATCAGGGAGTTCGTCATCACTTAGCAGTTCATAGGTGGGTGGGCTTGATGATCTGACATTGTCCCCAATGTCCAGTCCAGGCTGTGAACGAAAGAATTCATTATACAGTCTGACCTCTTTAATATGGCACTCCATGTTCTGGTAACCCTATAGGAATTAAATCATATATATATATATATATATATATATATATATGGAGACCTACCGAACCATATTCATAACATACTTGTTAACAACACAAATATAATAGCATCATCTACATCAAAAAAGGCTAAAAATAATGTAAGCTTTACTAATAAAAACAAAAAACCAACACTCAATAATATCAACTATGAACATGGACACAATATCTTGACCGTGTTTTGAAAATAAAAACATTATATAAATACATACATGCAACAAACTATTTCTTATTTAACAGTAAAAATATTTAATCCTTGAAAATGGCTAAATGTATAGCTGAAAGTGCTTGGATAAAAAGAACATTCGGACAGTTTTTATATAATTTATCATCCGAAAAGAAAAAAAAAAATTAGATCACATTATGGTGGCATGGCCGGGGCTGCGGTTTGCTGTCTTTGGTCAGGATCGATCGTGGTATCGGAGAAAAGCTGTCACACTCGTTGGTCGTTGGTGGCATTTGACACAGCAGCTGGTCTTCAAGTTGACCTCTTCAGCTATGACCTCTCTTACTCACGTTGTGATTTTTGATCTTAAGAGAGTCAAGCTGAATTATCACTGGGGTCTCTCAACGACGCTAAACCAATGAGTTGAATGTGCGCACACAAAATTGAAAATAAAATAGACGACGCCTGAATAAGTCACTTGATGATATTTATATCAAAAAAAAATATATTTACAGTTCTTTTGTTTTTTTTTCCTTTTTCTTTTCCCAACCCATTTCTAATATTTGGCGATGGAACGAAAATTTTGGCTAACTTCTCTAAGGGTGGCCAGACTTGACAACTGGATTTATCTTCAAGTACTGTTTGTACTTTCAAGAACGGCACAAGGTTATCGTCAGAGTCTTTCTCCAGCAACAAGTGGATTTAACTTCAAGTACTGTTGTTCGTACTTTCAAGGATGGCACAAGGATATCGTCGGAGTTTTTTCTTCTTCAGAAGATAATTATTATTATTATCATTAGGTTGGCAAAACAGCCTTATGGCAAAAAAATCTCTTAACTCCCTGACGCGGCTTCTGCAACTCCGGGCCACAACTTCAACTACTTTAGCCCCCATGGGCACTTATATTTATGGGTGTGTCCCTTTCTACTGGTATGGTGAGGACACATAAGGGGGTATTATGCAAATATTCTAAAATTCAACCAGTCTCCTTCTTTCATTTTCTGTTTCACATTCAATCTCCTGAGCCATCCAAGAAATGAATACAATATGGGAACCAGTAATAAGGAGTGCCAGAGAAAAGTGATAATAACAACAAAAATTTCAATATGAGCACTGGTAAAAAATGATTGCTGTAGACATTAGGTTTATAATACCCAGAAATTCATACACAGATGTCCTCAAGGACACATGGCACAGTGGATAAAGGTGTTGGTTAAATCCAGTGACAAGACCCAAAGAGTGTGAGTTCAATACCCGGTTAAGGCAGTGGAGAACTTGGAGAGGGGAATTAACAGGAGATAACTGATAACTGACATCCATTAAACACTCTACCCCAGTGAGCGAAATAAAGGCTTCAGTTCGACATTCCAACTACCTGAAGAAGGCTGGAGCAGACGACAAAGATGAAGACAATAGTCCAAATAATGTAAATAGTGTACATAATATCTCATCTCAGAAATATAGCTTGTTCGGGAGCATTAAAGATTGTTTTATTTCCTCATTTAAGCTTTGTCCTACCTTTGATAACACAGCAATATACATATTTTGGTGCCACCAAAGATTAACAGTTTAAATTAAATAAAATTAAATGCATATTAAACTGATGACAAAGTCGAAAAATCAGTATATTTTTTATAGAGACCCTGTATATATGTGGAATGAGCTGACAAGAGTATGTTTACAGAGGGATTTTTTTTTTAGGGATGATTTCTGCCATTCAGCATTTTGTGCAGACAGGCAGTGACCTGGCCTCAAGGGTACTGGATTAGAAAGGTCACACTGTGTTTCAGTTACAACAAATTATTTTTTTTGTTTTTGTTTTATTAAAAAATAAATGAACCTCTCTTCAGTTATCACACCTAACATTCTACTGGACATTAAGTGAGGTATCACTTTTCAATTGTTATGAAGTAATAAACTAATCCCCCAGACTAAATTACTAAATATCATTTACATTATTTGGACTGTTATCTTCATTGCCATATTCACAATGTTTTGGCTGTTGTACACTCCAACTTTCTTCAGGTGATTGGTATTTCAAACTGAACCCTTTATTTTGCCCCCCGGGGTAGATTGTTCTAGTTCCACGTGTCATGCCTCTTCCAGATATCTCAATTATTTCTCTTTAATTCAACTCTCCAAGGTTTTTGGTTCATCACTGCTGTAGCCTGGTACTGAACTCACAACTCTTTGGGTCTAGCAGTGGTGAACCAAAAAACTTGGAGAGTTGAATTAAAGGGAAATAACTGAAACATCAGGAAGAGGCATGACACGTGGAACTAGAACAACCCCCCACACACACACACACACACACACACACACTGACAAAATAAAGGGTTTGGTTCAAAATCCAATCACCTTAAGAAGGCCGGATGGTACAACGACTGAAACATTGTGAATATGGCAATGAAGATGAGGATAACAGTCCGAATAATGTAAATAATAATACCTCATCTCAGAGATATAAACAGATACTAAAAAAAAAAAATATTTAAAAAATACCTAAATAATGGCCATTTATATTTGAGCCCTGGAACTGCCAGGTAACCTTGACATATTTGGGAAGGATATTAGAATAATCCAGAACTTATACTGGCTGCAAACTGCCTGTATATGGATAGAAAATGATTTCAGTGAACATACAAAGGGGTGTAAGACGAGGCTGTATCATCTCCCTCGAGTTATTCGACTTATACAGTGATTCTGAGGGAACTAGAAGTCCTATCAGGCTTCATTATTGGCGGTCACAATCTTAACAACATAAGGTATGCAAATATTACAGTGTTGATGAAAAACAAAGAAAGGAAACTACAAGAAATCCTTTTTTTAATCATTTCACCCCAAGCAAGACAGGAATGCCACTAGTACACAGGGGGTTACAGAGAATGAAGGTGAGAGAAACAACTGGATATGGAGGATGATCTAGAAAAGGATTTAGCTGAATGGGTTCAAAAAGATAGAAGATGATGATTGACACTGCATTTAAATTTTTGAAGATTGTAGTTATCAGGAAAGCAAGGGAATGAAAAAGTTCCACAGGAGGGAGGTGCAAGAAAAGAAGCTGTTGGACTAAAAGTGGTGGTTACATTTAATTAATTTAATATTAAAGGGTGGGACCTATGTGCCAACTTAGTAGCACATTTAAACTCACGTAGTCTGGGCACCAAGAAAAAAAGCTTGTCAGAGCAGTCGCCATGAACATATTTACAGAAAAGACTGAGGGCTCCTACAGAAGGTAGGGAAGGAAAGCAAGAAGAAAGGATTAAATATCAAATGCAAGAAGACAGAATTCATGGTTGGTAGCAAAAGGAACCGTCCAACATGCAAATTACAGATGTGGAAATACCAAAATCAAGCAAGTACAAAAACTTAAATATCTCAGAAATGTTTTAACAAAAAGTGCAATACTGAAATCCAAAAGTGCATTGGGATAGTGAAAGATACCTTTCAAAAGCTAAGCAAAGTATTAAGAAATAGGAAAATATCTTTAGAAAGAAAAAAGAAGGGAGTACTGAACTCTTATGTAATGTCAGTCCTCATATATAGCAGTGAATGCTGGACAATTTCCTCATAGATGAAGAAGAGGCAACAGAAATGTGGTTCTACAGAAGGGGCTGTTAATACCATGGATTGAACATGACAAAGAATGGCAGAACAAAGTTTAGGAGAGACAAAAATTATTAAGGGCTACAAAAGACAGGGAATTGTGGAGAGCCATCATCACCAATGTGCTGAAGAAAGACAGCACATTGAAGAAGAATTCTTCACCTTGTTGTCATGGCCAAAAAAAAATTGAGACAATACAAAACATGTTTGCAGCTAGAATACTTTCAAGAAACAAATTCCCCACCCACCAAAAAAATGTGACAAACAGTAAAAATAAAATAATATGAAAACCCACCCAAAGATGAACAAAGTAGGTCCTTACAATAAAAATTCTTCTTGTATTTTTTTTTTCAGGACAATACAAGCAAAGCCAAATACAAGGTTTGCAAAATCAGTTTAGAATAGAAATATCTGCAACATAAAACTCTGAATAAAAAATAAAGTCAAATATTGACCAGACAATCACTTCTTATTGCAAGAAAAACTTGAAATGGCCAATTATTTAAAATTTCAAGCAAATTTTCAGGAAACACTAAAAAAAACAAAAACAAAAAAAGATTCAATCACGATATTGGAAATCTTCTGTGAGAATATCTGAAGAATTACCTGGAACTCACTGCTTTGAACAGAAGAGTTGGAATTGGATATAGGAGTCAATCTCCCATCTGTGGAATTTTCATCAGAAAACAAATCAGGAATCTTTTTGATTTTGCCTAAGGAGGGAAAAAAAGAAAAAAAATCTTTAACCATTAGCACTTTGCATTATTAATATTAATTTCCTTTCTACTGCATTCTTTTTCAAGGGCTCTCAAATTGCAGTATCCTTATTGTTAATTTCACTCAAAGTTGTTTTCTGTTGCCATAGCAGGATATGACAACACAACTATGAAATTCAAACGCACTATTGTTCAGGGATCAGAGTCACCTTCAGTAGCAGAATAAACTTTTTGTACAGCAAATCACATACGGAGTGATAAATGTTAAGGTGAAAATGACAAATCTTTCCAATTCTAAAACAAACATGTAAGAGGAGATGCAAAATCTGAAGGAAAGGAATAGCAACAGTAATTTCTTGTTTAAAGGGAGAAGGATTCATCAGGCACCTGATACAAAAACTGACCAACGCCCGATTGTATTTCCTGTCAGTATACTTGACAAACTCAAATTATCACTGACAGAACAGACAAAATTTATTAAGAGGCTCAGATCTGGCATTCTCACCCTTTAATAATATAAAAACACGGTTTAGTGGTATTTACACTATTTATATTGTTCAGACTGTTGTCCTCATCTTTATTGTTATATTCACAATGTTTCACTGTTGTATGCTCTGACCTTCCTCAGGTGATATATTTTTTTTTTTTTTTTTAATCATATCACCCCAAGCAAGGCCAGAGGCCACTATCATGCAAGGGGTTAAAGAGGGGGTTGGAGGAAGAGCAGATAGGAGTGGCAAGGGAGGGGATGTGGAGAAAGAGAAAGACAGTGGGTCGATCAAGGCAAGGGGGCCACAAAAGATCCAGAGCGAGAGCAGATAGGAATGAGAAATGAAAGGATGTGGAGAAGGGAAGTGGATAGATCAAGGCAACTGGAGATGTCGATTGACGCTACACTTAAACCGTTGGAAATTGTATTTATCAGGGAAACAGTAATAGGGAAGGGAGTTCCATAGGCGAGATGTGCGAGACATGAAGCTATTGGAGTAGAAGAGACGTCTACATCTAACAGTTTCCACGGTGTGGGGGTGGGAGCGGGATGCCAGCCTGGTGGGGCGTTTAAATTCACGAGGCCTGGGGACAAGCGAACGCAGCTCCTCAGAGCAATTACCGTGGAAGTACTTGTAAAAAAGGCAGAGCGAGGCAACATCATGTCTGTGAGAGAGTGACTGCAGACGAGATGACAGATCAGGGCCAATCACGTTGCCTATCCGTCTCTGGATCTTATCAAGAACCCCGAGGCAAACAGCAGGAGCCCCAGACCATATATGGCAGCAATACTCCATGCAAGGGCGAATGGTCGATTTATAGACTTGAAGGATCGATTCCGGGGAGAAAAATTTCTTGGCTCGGCACAGAGAACCAACTTTCTTAGCGGTGGCTGATGCAACTGACTTGATGTATTTGTTCCATCTCAGATCAGCAGACAGCGTGAGACCGAGCAGCCGCAGGGAGGAGCTCTCGAGAAGTTGGTCATCAGACATACTAATGGGATGCAGGGATGGATCCTTGTGGTGGTTGATAGAGAGCAGTTTTGTTTTAGAGGCGTTAAAGTTAACCATCCATTTCTCACCCCAGATCACAACCGATTGGAGGTCCTTTTCAATTTGAGCTGCCAGGTTAGCTTTGACCGCCTCACTAGATTTGTGTTTGAGGCAGGAGTAAATAGTGGTGTCGTCAGCGTAGATGCCGACTTGGGAGTCTATGGCGTCAGGAAGGTCATTTATAAATATGAGGAACAGAGTAGGGCCTAGGATGGAGCCTTGAGGAACACCTGCGTTAGCGGGATAGGATCTGGAGATGAAACCACTAAGAACAACCTTCAAATCCCGGTTTGACAGGAATGATTGTATTAGGTCAAACAATCGACCTGTGATACCATAACCCCGGAGCTTGCAGAGAAGGCCGGCATGCCAGACTCTATCGAATGCTTTGGAGATGTCAAGGGCCACGGTTGAGCTTCACCGTTGTTGTGGATAGCTTGGCAGACAAATTCAGTGATGGCCGTAAGCACATTGGCAGTAGATCGGGCAAAGCGGAAACCATACTGCTTGTCTGAGAGCAGATCGTGGGATATCAGGTGATTAATCACTTCGGCGTTGATAATGGCCTCGAAGACTTTGCCGAAGAGGGGTAGGAGACTGATAGGACGGTAATTGGAAGGGTTGGAGGGGGTCACCAGAGTTCTTAAAGACAGGGACAATGGTTGAGGACTTCCAGCAGTCAGGAAAACAGGACTCCTTGAGGCAGCGGTTGTACAATTTAGAGAGGGCAGGCGCCAGTTCAGGTGCGCATTTCTTCAGGACAATGGCTGGTATTCCGTCACCACCAGTAGCCTTGTGATCTAAGTTAGAAATAATGCCCAATACCGACGACGGGGTTATGTGCAAACCATCCAGGAGGGCCTCAGTTCTGGGAGGGAAATCGGGCAAGGGTACCCCGGAAGAATCTAGCGTAGAATTGGAAGAAAACTTTCAAGCAAAGCATTCGGCCTTGTCGGCAGAGGTGGTCAGGACCTCAAACTGATTGAACAGGGGAGGATATGTTGGAATTTCAAACCAAAACCTTTATTCAGTCCACCAGAGGCAGATTGTTCTAGTTCCACTTGCCATGCCTTGTCTGGATATCTTAGTTTCAGTTATTTCCCTCTCTATTAGTAATACTTGCATTAATTCCTGACCACTGGAAATCCCTTTCTTACACTGATAACACACAGTTTTTGAACATGACTTCAGTAAACATTAACAGCATATTATGAAATGGATTAAATAAATTGTATCTATTAAAATAACATATGAACAGAAAATATAATAAATAATTGTTGAACTTAACCCATTTCATATGTTGTCAATGTCAACGTTAAGATACGTTTCATGAGAAAATATGATTGTTCGGTAAAGATCTTGAAAGTTTTGTTGTTTATAAACAGTATTCAGACTTTGCTAACCAGACGGTTCCTTGTGGCTGAATGGTTAACAACACATCAGATCAAATGACAGTCCCCATTAAAGGTTACAGGTTCAATTCCTGTTGGAGAAGCACATATTTTCTACTAAATTTCTTGAACATTCAGGCTAGTGAATGTAATTAATAATGTTTATTTAAAAAACAGATCATTTACTTAAATTGTATTTATTAAAATAATGCATAAACAGAAAATATATTAAATAATTGTTGGACTTAATCCACATATATATATATATATATATATATATATATATATCACAATTATTATTATTTTATCACCAAATTCACTAATCAGCAATATGGGACAATCCCATAAATAAGAACATGGGGCTTTAAACATAATGTTTTTCTTGCCTCCTTGTTGTCAAGCTTGGCTCCCTTTACTGCCACATCGTTTTTTTTAACTGGACAATTAACCAAGATGAGATATCTCTCAGCACTGTCAGTGGGATGAGAACAATCTACCCCTGTCGGTTGAATAAAAAGTTCAGTTTGAAATTCACTAAAGGTTACCTTAATCAGCATACACCTGAAGAAAGCCATAGGGCACAGCAGTTGAAACGTCGTGATAATAGCAACAACAATGTGAAGCTGAGTCAGTCTGTAATTAACATAGATAAAAGAAGTTTTGTTTTAGAGACAAAATGGTTTACATTGTTCGGATTGTTGTCCTCATCTTTATCACATATTCATGACATTTCAGCCATTCTATGCGCCGGCCTTCTTCAGGTGATATATAAAATTAAAATAAATTATTACAATACCTCATCTCAGAAATATAGACAGATGTTAAAATGGTTACGTATATATCATCATCATTGTCATTTGACTGTAGTTGGGATCATCGAGCCAATGCAAACGAACCTGTATAGGACGTGCTACACCAGGGATACATAGTTTTGAATTCAGATTTAATTGCTACACAACTAGTTGCCACTCAAGACTATAGAATGCAGTCTGTCCTGCAACATGTAATCTTAAAAAAAAAAAAGAATACCACACACACTCACCTTTGGCAATCTTTGTTTTTTTCTCTTTTTTCTTAAGGGCTTTTGCCTGGTCCAAAGTCTCAAACTTCTTTTTGATAGTAATATACATTTTATGGCACTGTGGCATCAGCCCCTCAGGTAACATTCTGGGACTGTGTTGGTAATAATGGAGTGACTTGGTACCATTCAATAAGGCTTTGGTGATGCTATTTTTATTGTACTGACTTCTTTTGTAGATCTACAAAAGAAAAAAATGGTAGGAAGAAATGCACAGCAGCAGCAGCAACACTTGTGAAAACAAAGCAAAATGAAGTGTAAAAATTTTGTACAACTAACCTGAAGATCATTTGTCTTATTTTTACTTTGTGTTTTACTTACCTAAATTTATATTTACATTTTCTACTTATGTTCAATTTTTTTTAAGTTTAGGTGTTAGAACTGTCAAAAAGGTAGCAGAGATTAATTCTTTTCTGTTATAAATAATGAGTTCATAATCTTAGAGAGAAAGAGGGGAAGGGGACAGTTTTCCAGGGAAGATTGAAAAACAGAATGGCTTACTTGAAACAGAAATTGCGATTTTCAAATGATAAATTTCTATTTTCTAACAATTAGATTTGCCAACTGCCATTTTTATTTGTTACTATGTTTGCCTTTCCTAAATCACTCGTCCGACAGACATCAACGGATAAAGTTGGGAATGTTTTAATACATCCCCCTTACCTACTGTTTCCCTATAGTTTACAGTATTTAAGAACTAATTTTTATGAAGTTGAGTTGAATTAATAAAAAAATTAAAAAAAGTAGGACAAAGCAAAATTTTGTCTTTTTGTTTTATCCATTCTTTTTCCTATCACACATGGTGATGGAGGGTGAGATGCAAGGGGGCTTCTGTCATTTTAGAAAGCCAAATTTTATGAATTAGAGTTTTTTTTAAATTTTAATAATTCTATTATTTCTTTAATAACCTTTATATAGTGTTCCACTTTCTCACTAAGAATTATAATGAAACAAAAACTGAAAAAAAAAAAATTACCTCAACATAGAGATAGTCTATTTCAAGCCATTCTGTACACAGTTATCACCAGCCTCTAAGTGCCTGTCTCAGAGCATTGTTTTAAATTTATTTTCAATGTCAGTCCTCTTCTGGTAGATACTTTGTTAATGAGAGTGGGTTTGTGTTAGCGATTGGTGGGGGCATAAGGTATCTTATCCCAGGGGAAGCAGGAACTGATATTAAACTACAAACAACAAGTCCTGGCCAAACCGTTTTTTTTTTCCCTTCAAAACCATATTACTGGTAATAATTTTTCCTTCAAAAATATATTGCTGGTAATAACTTTTTCTTTAAAAATGTATTGCTGGTACTAATACCTATTTTTACCCCCTCCACTGCATTTTGCCCTAGATTAGGGGTTAACTATTTGCCCATAGCTGGGACTCTAATTGGTGCTTCCACCCTGGGTTAGGATGGACCTGGGAACACCAGCAATTAAGAGGTGGTTCTACTCTCCTCAAAACCTGCTGATCAGAGGCCTTGCTGTCGGATACAGTTTAATGTCTTACTGAGGACGCGGATGTAGTTTATCATCATTCCCAGGACAAGAAATGCGAGAAAGTACCAATTAAATTCACACTTGTGACAAACAACATTATCAGGATCCGCAGAATGTTGTTTAGAAGTAAAAAGAATTTTTGGTTTGTCTTTTAAAAAAGAATTTCAGAGGATTGAATGTTGCTATAAACTGACACAAGGCCACAAGTATGGGGCACCAAGTGAGGATCAAACTCACAACAAATCTGTAAATCTGAAGACTACTTACCATATCCTCTTTACCCTCTGTCACTAACATGACAATCCGACCGTCTCTTTTTCGTCCAGTTCGTCCCATCCTTTGCACCAATCGAATAGGACTTTTACTGGCATCAAAACATATGATTAAATCTACATCTCCAATGTCAAGGCCTTCTTCTCCAACACATGTAGATACCAACGTATTGTAGTTACCTTCTCGGAACAGCTTCATCACCTGAAAAGAAAATGAGAAGTCATTAAATAATTGCTCAAGATGGAGACTCCAAACTGATATGAAGCAAAATACAGCAATTCTCAATTGAAAAAAAACCATCTAAACAGGTTTTCTAAATAAAGCATCTAAATATGTTTTTCTAAAAAAAAATTTAAACATGTTTTCAAAAACAAAATCTAAACATGTTTTTAAAAAGCAACATCTAAACACGTTTTCAAAAACAAAATCTAAACATGTTTTTAAAAAGCAACATCTAAACACGTTTTCAAAAACAAAATCTAAACATGTTTTTAAAAAGCAACATCTAAACACGTTTTCAAAAAGAAAATCTAAACATGTTTTTAAAAAGCAACATCTAAACACGTTTTCAAAAAGAAAATCTAAACATGTTTTTAAAAAGCAACATCTAAACACGTTTTCAAAAAGAAAATCTAAACATGTTTTTAAAAAGCAACATCTAAACACGTTTTCAAAAGGAAAACATCTAAAAAAATATCTAAACATGTTTTTTAAAAACTTTTAAACACATTAAAAATAAAATTAAACATGTTTACAAAAAAAAAAAAACATCTTAACACATTTTCCCCAAAAAAAAAAAAAAAGAAATATCTGAACATGTTTTCTAAAAAGCACCATTTTTCTTGCATTGACAAACTGAGCCTTCATCCCTGCCTGCCCACAGGGGGTCAGTGTAATTATCAATGCCAGTGTGACAGTGAATGTGGGAACTGGGCAAAATTTTTTGTCCCTGGTCCATATTCATATATATGTCACTCTCCATGCTAAAACAAACTTCTGTCATACTCTGCCTTAGCGGAGAGGCCAGAACAATCTGAAACTTCCACACATGTAGGGTTTTGGCAGAGTCTCAAATCCTACTACTGCTATATGTGTGCATGTGTCAACTCGCTGGAGTCCTATCTCTTTGAAAGACCACCCGATGCTAAACTTTTCAGGCGCCAACAAAGAGTGGCAGGTTAACAATAAGAGAACACTAGAAAAAAAAAAACAGCCAGATTTTGAAATTAAAATAATTTAAGATTTTTTTTTTTTTTTCAGTATTTTTTTTATCCTCAGTTTTTTTCTCTCATAAAAAAACGATAAATAATTCAAATAGGAATGACTGCAATAAACACTCCCATCCCAAAGTTATTGAAAAATCATACAGATGCATGCTGGGATTTCATCATAAACAATAAGATTGGACACTTCTAAGTTTCATCCTCATATTTTTGTTCTGACTGGTCTTGAAGTCAAAATGCTACAATCCCTTGTCTGTATCCCTTTCGTGTGAACTTTTGCCTTATTACTGTTGCTTTGCCTACTTTTGTCTTGCATAGATTGTTTGTTCAGTATTATATTTGTCTGTTCTTTCTTTTCTTATTGTTTATTGCAAACTTTGTCAATTCTGTTTGTTGGACAGTTCTACCAATTACATTTAACTAGGTATGTCTACTGAATTTTCGATACATAACGTTTAAAAATTAAATTTTAAAAATGTAAAAGCATTCCTGAAGATTTCATTTTATTGAAAGCTAAATGATTAAATTTATTATTTCCAGTAAGTAAAATATTCTGGTGTATTTTAATTATATAGATTGGAATCTAACATAATTGCTTGATGTTTAAAATATTTTTTAATTTTAAGAAATTTGTAAACAAAACAAATTTATCAGTTTTAAAAATCTTCCAAAATTAAATTATAGTTTTGTGACACATTATTTGAGTAAAATAAGAAAATTTAAAGTTAAATTAATCTGATTTGAAATAAATATTACTTACTTATAGCATAAAAAGTAATATACAAGCATTTGTTAATAATGTGTGCTGGTTTTCTTTGATCTTTATTGACATATAGATAAGATCTGAGGTGATGACAGCTAGTATGGATGACCAGAATTGACATAAATTTATGAAATCTAAGTGAACACATTTTTTTGTTTTTAACTACCTAGTAATTTTTACAAATTAACATATTTTCAGCAATTATTTAATATTTTACTGACTTTTAGTTAGATTTCAAGCTTTATGAAATTTGCATTTCATCTCTAGGTTCTTAAGTTTACTACCTTAAACAATTGAAGTATGACCCAAACTAAAATAAATACATAAAATAAAAATATTTAGTGACATAGCAATTAAGAAAAGTAAAACATTTTTTTTATATTTTGAAGGGATGATTTGCAAAGATGTTAATGATGAAACAGAACTGAATATTAAAAGTGAAATAATTGCAGTGTGTCAGACGACACTTAAATCATGTGACCTTTTTAAGGATTATGTCATGTATATATTCCCATAGGTAAAAATTAGGAAAGTTTTTTTTCACTAAAAATTATTTTTTAAAATTTTAAAAATATATTTGGGCACAAATGACCATTATGAGCTTTTTAAATTTTGATTTGTAAATGTACTTTTC
This sequence comes from Acanthosepion esculentum, assembly GCA_964036315.1. Taxonomy (NCBI): domain Eukaryota; kingdom Metazoa; phylum Mollusca; class Cephalopoda; order Sepiida; family Sepiidae; genus Acanthosepion; species Acanthosepion esculentum. The sequence goes on along the minus strand of OZ038517.1, from coordinate 62,108,865 downwards.
ACTTAACAATATCATCAAACCACCATCTTGAAAGCAATGAAGAATTTGAAACAATTTTTGAACTATTATAAATTATTATAATTAAAATTTTAAAAAAATGAAAAATTCTTGTAAACATTCATTATTTATCGAAAAAATTGTATTTCTCCAGACAATAGTGTCCTTAATATAACTTATTTACAAAAGCAATTAAAAGCTTTTCTAATTAAATAATGTCATTTTTTATTTTACAATTCATAGCAAATTTTTGATGAAACAGGTAACTGTTTTACAAGAAAAAAAAAATTGATGATTTACTTTCTCCAAGTAAGTTTTAACTAATAAAAAAATATCCCCATCCTAAAAATTTAATTTCTTGAAATTTCATGAAATTAAGTAAGTGGGTAATAACATATGTAAAAAAAAAAAAAATTTTTACCAAGATTTTCTAAATAGAAATTTCAAAAATAATTTAATTCATTTCAGAATAAGTTCTGAAAGTTTCATTAAAATCTGACAATTATTTGAATTTCTCAAGAATTTCCAAATCAGTGCATTTTTCACTGGAAAAAAAAATGCAAAAAAAACCTAACCTTTATCTTTGGTATGAAAAAAAAAAAAAAATTTTTAACTAAAATTTACAACATGCTACAAAGGAGTAAAGAATTTCAAAAAGTAAGAGTAAGAGGCACCACTCCATGCAAGATGATAATGCTGCCAAGACACAAGGGGCCTCTGGAAGTGAAAGAGAAGGAAAAGACTTTCAATGGAACTGAAAACCCAATTCTAAAGAGAAAACAATCCTAAACAGGAAACAAGGGATAAACCTCTACTCCTATTCAAGGCAGGGAAGGAGCAGTTTCAAACCAACCAGTCGGAGGTCACACACATGCTGCTCAATGAATTTGTCATGAAAGTAGCAATAGATTAGCAAGAAGCTAGCAATATTTCGTCCGGGGTGGGGGAGGGGTGCAGGGGGTGCATGGTGTTAAATAAGTCATCAGCCACAATGTTGTATAAATGCTTTTGAACTCTGTCAAAGGTTGGAAAGTGAGGATTGGGCAGCTCCAGCCCAGATATGGTAACATTACTCTATTTGGTCTGATCTGACTCTTGTAAAGATGGAGCTTGGCAGTAGGAGTCAGATATTTTCTGAAGCTGTATAAGGAACTTCCAAAATCTTCAGTGATTGTATAAATATATAAGTTCCACTTGAGGGCTGTAAAACCTCCAAAAATCCATGAACTCTCAGTGGGGAATTATAGAAAATAAAGTATAGAATCTTAAAAAATTGGACTTACTCGGAGTTGTTCCTTCTGGGTAAAACCTTTTGTTTCTTTTTTGATAGCTTGACCCATGAAACTGATCACTTTGACTAGTGGTTGTTGTCTTTTTAACATTTCTGTGATGTCAGACACACTGTTACGATATTGAGAGAAAATCATGACTCGGGTGTCCGAGCTGCCATCCTCTGAAATAAAAGAAAAAAAGAAAAGTCACAATTACAAAATCAAAATGGCAGACATCAACAATTTTACTGAAAATGAAAAATACTTGATTTTAAATACACCAAAGTATCTTGCTAATTAAGTATAGTAAATTTATTCCGTTATCTTTGAATTAAAGTTAAAAAGAAAGCCTCAAAAATGATTTTTCATTTTTTAAATTAATTTTAAACTATAGATATGCAAGTTTTTGGCAAAATAGTGGAGATCCCTATAAAAGTATAATATACTCTTAAAGAAAAAAAGGTTATTTATTCATAAAAATGTATAACAAGTTTTGCTATGACTATTAACAAAATACAAGGCCAGACTGTCAGTTACTGGACTACAGTTAGAAGAAACCTGTTTCTCTCGTGGGCAGTTGTATGTTGGTTGTTCACATGTGGAAAGTAAAACCAATTTGTTTGTTTACACTCCACAAGGAAAGACAAAGAATATTGTCTAACAAGAAGTATTGTCATGTTTAAAGATATTTTTGTGTTTGAATAAACGAATTTGAAATTATATTGTTGCCAAGAAATGTATACACTCTTCTGGTATATCTTCGGACGTTTGAAATTACGCATATTTTTAAGAGATTTAAAGAGGGGTTTCAGTGAGAAAAATATGCATATTTTCAAACGTCCAATGATATACCGGAAGAGTGTATACATTTCTTGGCAACATACACACCCCATAGGCGATAAAATCTTATACTCCCACCCAGACACCTACAATACATACACACACACACCTATATATATATATATATATATATATATATATATATATACATACATACACACGCCTAGAAAAAACGATTTAAAAACCCATGCTAAATTCACTATAATTGAGTTGAATGGAAAAGTTTAGAGAAGATAACATTAGAGAGATTTTAGTATTCCATGAAACTAAGTGGAGACGATGTTCAAAAACACATTGTCCAGCCGGGCCAAGCCATAAAATTAACAATAGAGATAGTTTTAATATATATATATATATAATTCAGGTTACAACTAGGGCCATCTTTTCATAGGAATCAACAACTCATTTCAAAATTGTAAATGTCCCTTTATTGTCAGTACAGATATTGATAGATAAACAACTTTGAAAATTATGGCAGAGTATAAGAAAAACAAAGTTTGAATAATTTTTTTTTTCTGCTGAAAATTAAAAAAATAAAATATTACAATGCCAACCTTTCTGGAACTTTCGGAAATGCTCCAAGACAATTTCTTGTAACTTCTCCAATTTTGGATGACCAATAACATACTGCGCAGTCTTTTCTTGGGTTGTCTGTTGACTAAATGTTATTGATGGCCTGCATTAATGAAAGATGAAAAGCTATCAGTTTTATAATAAGGTGCAGGACAACCCAACACCACCGACAAGCGCTGGGACAAATCAGGAACAAGACAACTCAGCACCAGAAAAACAATTTTTTTTTTTATAACTGAATAAAAGTATTTATTAAGGATTAAAATCTTAATTAGTAAAATATGTGAAATACGAACAAGTTTTCTGGGGTTTTTTAAAATTATTTTTAATAAAGTAAATCATAAAGAAATTTATTTTTTAATAAAGTAAATTGACATAAAAATAAGAATTTTGATTTAATTTCTTAACAAATAAAATTTCTTTATGGTTTACTTTATTAAAAATAATTAAAAAGTAAAAACTGGTTAATATTTTACATACAGCCATTTCAAATACCTTACTTGAAGAAAAATATTCACTAATTAAGGTTTTAATTCTTAATAAATTTTATTCAGTTATATAAAAGAAGTTATGTTTTTCTGGTCCAAAGTTATCCTGGCGCTCAGTCAGTGGTGTTGAGTTGTCCTTTCTCATTCTGATAGGCATATTCTAACAAAACTGGATATAAATGCTTCAACTTAGATTCTATATGTAGTCAGAATGACTTTATTTTGCAAAAAAAAACAGTCGATCAGGTTAATTTTGGAAAATAACATTCTCAAGACAAACATTCTTTGTAATTATATTTAATATCAAGAAATAAAGCAACAATAATAGATATGTTTTGTACATTCATCATATGACAGTCTTTATCCTGTTTTTCTTGAAAATTTGCTCTCAATCTGATTTGGGTTGGTTTTGTTTAGCAGCATATCAACACCTCTATGGGTTACTTGATACTGAAATCTAAATATTTTGTATGCAAAATTATCAATTAACAATTGCTTAAGTCGTCTCTCCTCTTTATTGGTTGTTTTTTGTTTATTGCACAGATGTGGGAGCATTGTCCACATCGGTGGTCTCCCCTCCAGGCAACTGGCCAGCTGCACACATGGTAGTTCTCACTCCAGATCTCCAAATGCATGTCATGAGGGTCAACTGCAGAGAGCTTCCGCTCTCTGCGATCATGTTCTGTCAGCTCATTCCATGACATCTTGCACCAGAGAGGAAGCCAATCCGGAAACTTTACCAGCACAATTTCAAGGACTGCCGACACCGATCTATTGATGAGCTTGCCATAATAATAGGGGAATGAAAATTTTTGATGGGATTGTCAGTCCTGGCTGTCATCTCACCTCAGACTTTAACAAACTGTCAGCTCCCTCCATGACATCTTGCGTAATGGGCTGACCCTGCCTCCTGCACCTGAGAGGAGGTCAAGCTGGAAACTTTACTGGCACAAGGTCTGCCAACACCACCTAACACAGGAACTATTGATGATGTTGCCATGATAATAGAATGAAAATTTTTGACAGGATCATCAGACTTTAACGGCAACTGAGGACTGCCATTCCTACACTCGGGCATTGTGCCTTGATATTATTGTCCACATAAAAGAATCAACCTACTGCAGCACAATAAACCTCAAAAACCAAGGCATCAGTCTAGATAGCGGAAAAGAGGTTAGTCTATTGTCATTTGCTCTCTCAAAAAAGGAATTTGCATTATACACGAGATACATGATAAAATCATTATTTATAAGTGAAAATTTGGCGGGGGTTTCATGATATGTAAGATTGCGCATTACATGAGTATATACGGTAATTTTTATTTTTGGTTCAAAGTGAAATTTATTTGGAGCCAGTGTTCAACACCATCTGTACCAAATCTGATATATTCACTTTGTTTAAATTTCTGAAATAAGATACTTGTTGACATACAACAGTCCTTTTGAAAGAACATCCTTACTTCTTTTTACTATTAACACTATTTACATTCAGACTATTGTCCTTATTTTTGTTGTTGTTATTACGTTTCAACCATTGTGCCCTCCAGCCTTCATCAGGTGTATATCAATCTGGGTAACCTACAGAGAAATCTGAACTGAAACCATTATTTAACTTTTACCACACTGCAGGCGAAAATTGTCACTGTAGAATTCTCTCCCTTTCCTAATCTAGGTGCATTCTGTCGCCTTGAAGCGGTTGTATAAACACTTGTCAATTGTTATTTCCGGTATTTTAAGCTGGAAATCGCCTGCTACTGCTTTGGAACGAGGCCAAACTTCCATTTCCCAATGCCATTTTGAATTCTTCTAGACTCTACATGAGGGGTAATACCGATTAAACTCACATTAATTTTTTCGCAATATTTTGTAAACAAAAATGGCTGTATCAATATCCAACAAAGCCTTTATTCAGTTTTTCTTTGATTATTAGGACTCCGATGATGACTTTGAAGGCTTTACCCGAGTAGATATTGACAGTGAAGTGGTCGAAGATGATAACCACTAGTGACATGGAGGAAAGTGATGATGAACACTAGCGGCTACTATTAGTGTACAAAAATTAAAATCTATATGCACAATACAATGAAAGTTATACCAATTTTAAAACAGTAGGTGTTCATGTTTTTGCACCCTCAAAAAAAAAAAAAAAATGCAGTGGCAGGGGAAACAACTCTAGGAAGAAATTAGCGTGGTAAAGGTTAATCTAGATTGTTCTCATTCCACTGTCCATGCCTAGGGATGTCATATACTCATTTATTTTGAGTACTGCTCAATTATTGCTTGCTCATCTCCACCGAGTACAAGTACACACTGCCCAGTCCAGAGATTGAACTCACAATTACTATGTAACCAAATTCACAACCCAACATTTTAATCCACTAGGCCATTGTCCCGATTTTCTGTAGTGAACTTAGACCTAACCTACATGCCGATTAAAGTTGCTGCTGTTGAAGATTTGCTGTCATTTATCTGTCTTTCTTTATTAGCAGCTCCCATATTGTATTTATTTCTATGCTAGGCCTACTAAGGAGATCCTCATAGCCTAGCATATGCATGGATTCTTTCAGACAACTAACCAGCGTTTCTCCATGTATTTTCAAACAGATATTTTTTATGGTTTTATCTGAACTTTTTAGCTGCTTCATTTACTGGCCATTCTTGTTTTGTCTGTCTTCCAGTAAGCTTCATTCAGCAACAAAATTGTACTCATTTTTACAAAAGAGTGGAGGGTAAAGTGTCAAAAGGACGTTGTGAAGAGCTATGATTGCTCACGTCCTGAAGATACGTGTCACATACAAGATTATTTCAAAGCATTTTAAATAATAATGCCAAGAGTTTCCTCCCCTGCCATGGAGATGATACACTGGTGGAAATATATCAAATATGGCATACTCCTGATGAAAGCCAGTTTATTGGTTGAAACGTTGCAAAAATGAAAACAAAATGTAAATCACATACTTTTCTCCAAATTTGTTGGTGAGGTAATCATAGATATTCACAAAGTTTACGTTTTTCATCAATTCCGAACGAGTTCTTCCATACCCCTTCTCTCGGTTCACAAGGCTTTGCAGATATTGGTAAAACGAACGAAGGCCATGCAACTGAAGCAGTTCATAGCCATGATACAAGCTTATAGCCAGTGCAAAGTCTCCTTCAATAACACCAAGTTGAGCATGCTGGAAGGGAAATTTTTTTAAAAAAAGTCAGTTTTAAAAAAAGTTTATACTATTTACATTGTTTGGACTGCTGTCCTCATCTTTATTGTCATATTCACAATGTTTCAGCTGTTGGAAAGAGAAAACAAGAACAGACTAACATTCCTGGATGTACTAATATCTTGAACAGCACATGAGTTTAAGACATCTGTATACCACAAGCTAACATTCACCAGACTTCAAATTCAACTCCCACAACTCATACAGTGTAAAGAAAGGGTTCATCTGCTGCCTACAACATAGAACAAAAGTCATAAGTGGTGACCCAGAAACATATGAACAAGAAATGATCAGTATAAGCAGTACCCTGCAATGTAACAACTACCTTGAGTACATAACTCCAACAAACTGGAATAGAAGGGTACAAGGGGATAACAACACTCAGAAAACAGCTTCAATCTGCCTATGTGAAGGAATTATTGGAAAACTACAAAAGATCTGTGGTCCATATAACATCAGGAGAACCTTCAAAAGTGGTTCAACACTTTGCAGACACCTCTTCTGAGTAAGACCTCCCATAGAGGAGAACATGATTAAGGACTGCGTGTACAGCATCCCATGCAGCTGTGGCAAGAAATATTAAGGAGAAACAGGAAGACTGCAGGAACACTGTAAATCTGTAACATGAGGAGAAATACAAAAATTAGGTGTGGCTGACCATATATGGAGGGAAAAGGGAGATCATTGCCCTCTGTGGGATGAAGTTGAACTCATAGGCAGAGAACATCACTGGAAAATAAGAAAACTTAAGGAATCAGCACATATACTAGGCCACAAAAATCTCCTAAGCCGGCCAAGTATAGACATGAATACAATATGGGAACCAGTAATACAGAGAGCAAAGAGAAAAACAACATATGTAATATGAGCTTTGGTAAAAAAAATGATTACTGAGACATTAGGCTTATAAGTCCCAAAAATTCATACACTGATGGCTCAGTGGATAAAAAGTGTTGGTTGAAATAATCCAGTAACTTGACTCAAAGAGTTGTGAGTTCAATACCTGGCCACAGCAGAGGTGAACAAAAACTTGAGGAATTACTAAAGAGAAATAACTGAAAACTGAAATATCCAGAAAAGGTATGGCAAGTGGAACTGGCACAGTTTACCTCAGTGGACAAAATAACGGGTTCAAAATTCCAACATATATCACCTGAAGAAAGACAGAGCGTACAACAGCCAAAAAGTTGTGAATATGACAATAAAGATGAGGACAACAGTCCGAACAATGTAAATAGTTACAATACTCAGAAATATAGACAGATGTTTAAAAAAATAAATAAATAAATTTATTTCACCAATGGCTATAAAAAGCATCACACCACTAGTCAGTATAATTTGAAACCTTTTCACAATTAGTAAATACATTTAAAAGTGATCCTGACAAATAACCATTTTTTTTACAATGCTTTTCACTGTTTATAAAATGATTTTGGCCCAATTCTAAATGCTTAAGATTTTTTTTTACTAATGTTCATCCAATACAAGGTTCAAGCACTACTCAAGATAGAAGGCTATTAGCATAAGAAAGGGCAAGAAGTGAAGTTATTGGGGTCTACGCAGGAAAGATAACAGCTCACTGTAGGTTTAAAGAGGTCATGATTGTTGTGATTAGGAAACCATAAGCAACTTAAAAAGACTTTAGTAGGAAACAGAAGCCCATTCCTAAACAAGAAACAAGGGATAAACCTCTACTCCTGTTCAAAAGGCTGGAGAGGAATGAGAATGATTTTCTTTTAAATTAATAACGTTTTTAAAGTTGATGGTTAAGAATAATTATTTTTGCACCAACCTTCCCAATATCTGTGGGTATTCCCCTTCCAACCATTGCTTTTTTATTTTAATTCTTTTCCTATAATAAAGCTGTTGAGTCCATGTCAATTTTCAGATCTGCTAATGAGAGGGGTCTTGGATCTTTTTTGCTAATTCACCGCAAAATAAAAATAATTATATCTACTAAAATTCACACCAAATTCTCCCAGAGCGAAGCCCTTCCACTGCACTTCGGTTCGGTTGACCTTTGTGATTATTCCAAATGTGGGCAATTCAGATGCACTATTTCTAAGTGTGCACTCTACATTTGTGCTCACTCCAATAGACAAGCCAAAAATAGATTATTTTTATTTTTTATAATTGTAAAAAAATTAATTGTAAGTACTTTGAATATCATCCGCACTTAGATGTGAATAACTCTCTGAATTTTGGTAATTTTTTCATTGAGGGTTGGAGCTGTTGCGAAGCAAACTGAACAAATTTTGATTTAAAATTTATAGTTTCTTGGGGTGAATTAACAGAAAAGATCTGGGGGTCTTTATTCAATGTTATTCATGGAGTAGAATGAGATAGCTTCTCAAAATAAAGATACAAATACAAAAAAGTGGACCTAAATAGAGCAAGGCAGACAAGACGTAAATACAGAAATATTTCTCAGAATTAGGACTGACCTGAAGGAAATGAGGCGGGTTCTGCCTGAATTCATCACGGCACTTAAGAATGATGAACTTGGACAAAGATTTTATGTTTTGTCTGTACAAGACTTTCTGCTTCAAAAGTCTGTTTACAACTGATTCCAGAAGCTGAAAATGCAAATGGCCGCTTTGTAATGAAGACAACAACGTGCATATATAATATATAAATAATATATATAAAAAATTGCATATATATTTACATACATACACATTTCACATATTGTGTGTGTGTATATATATATATATATATATATATATATATATATATGAAACAATCTAAAAAATTAATGTGGTAGAAAGCCCAAAATTAATTAGTGTGTGTTACTAACCTCAACATACTGTGCTTCGACAGATTTTAGTTCCTCTCCCAGAGGCACGACAATCTTTTCCACCTTACGTTCAAAAGAATACATTTTTATTTCTGATGACTCGTCTGTTCGTAGTTCAATATGAGAAATCAGCAAATTTGTGATCACATCCTGTACCATCTTTAAAAAAATAAAAATAAAAAAAAGAGAAAAGTGAGAAAAGTATTTCAATCAAATTGATGAGTTGTCTTCATATTTTGGAAAAAAAGGTCATGCAATAACCGAGCACTACTATAAGATATATCCCTAGACATGAGCAGTCGAACGACGAGAACATTCTAGCCCCATAGATTAAATGAAGAGTTCAGTTTAAAGTTCCCACCGAGTTACCCGGATCGATATACAACTGATGAGAGCAAGAGGAACAACAGCCGAAACATTGTGATAATAACAACAGAGATGAGGACTGAATGCAAATAGTAAAAAAAAAATAAAAAATTTTATTAATTTTATTAACAAAACAAATCAGTTTCAGCTGAGGATTTTTATGCAAATGCAATTCTGTAAAGTTATTACAGAGGAAGACATAAATTTTTCAAATTTCCATTGTTGTTTTTGTGAAAGACTTTCAGATGAGTTCTTGTTAATATTCAATGAATGTTTTAAAGACTACCCTCATCTTTTAAATTTCATGTGTTTTGACCAAATGGAAAACCGTTAGGCATAAATTATAAAAATAGATTCTCTTACTGCCAAATTACTTCCAGGAGTGGCACTTAAGGCTAACACTCGAAAATCTCGAGTAATTTTCACAAGTTCTTGGACAACCTACAAAAAAATAAATAGAAGAACATTACGTCTCAAATACCAACAAAGATTTTAGATTAGTACTTATCTTCAAAAGAATTTTATTTAAAAAAAAAAAAAATCTGCCAACATAATGGGAAAAATCTGAAATTAAGAATAAGAACATCAGTGACACACAGTTATCAATGATGTGTGAACAGTTTCAAACGAGATATTTGTAAATAAAAAAAAAGAAGATAACTCTTTAAAAAAAAAAAATCAAGGATCAAATTTCTATAAATATTTTGGCAAATATGGATAAACATCCCCACAATAAGATGGAGTATCAAAAGGACGTTTTTTCCAATGACACTGCTTTTTTTAACTACCTTCACTTTTCGGCAATTTTTATTGTTTAAAAAAAGCAATGATCAGAATTTTAATAAAACCTAAACATATGAAAGTGAATTTATACATTTTTTTTTGTTCTTGAGAATTTACAACAAAAATAATAAACACTATTTATTAGATAGTTTATTGAAATGGTTGGTAAAACACTGGCTGATTGCCAATCGATTCAAATTTTATAAAATAGTAAATAAGGATTTTTTATAGTTGATTCATATATTTTAATAATTTAGTAAATGTTTATAAATTTATGAATAAAAAATTGTTTTCATATTTGTTTCTTTATAAATCAGTAAATGATAAATATTGCATTGCATTAGTTTTTAGAATGTTGTAAATATAAAATTATTCTTGTAAATTCTCAAAAAAAAAAAAAAAATGTATAAATTCACTTTTCTCATATGTTTAAGAGTTATCCCAATTCTAATCATGACTTTTTAAAACAAACATTGCCAAAGAGATAAGATAGTTAAAAAAGTGATGTCATGGGGAAAAACTGTCCTTTTGACACTACGTCTTATTGCAGGCACATTTGCCAACATTTTCATGGCAGTTCTTCTAATGAGCTATCTTCCTTGATACTTTGCCTGCCTGGATTTAGGTGTACTATGGATAGTGGCTCAGATTAAGGATTCAGAGAGTCGAGTTCAAGTTCCAGTCAAATCCATTACATTCACTTACATGCTAATACCCTTGGGAAAGGTATGAATCCTTTTCTTCACTCCACAACTATGGATAAATAGCAGGACAGACCGTGTTCTATAGCGTTGGATGGCAACTGGTCTACCGCAGAAAGAAATGGCAACCTCCTACTGCAGGAAAAAATCTGCCTTGTCAGTCATGTATCATGATCACTAAAGAGTGTATCACGCATGACACATAACCGAACTTGATTGACAACTGTCTCAAAAGTATAGAGTGGTAATAGTTGATATTTCCCTATCAAAATGATTTTCTAGAACTGTCATTTCTATATTTTTTTATAATTTTAAATTGACAAAAATGAAAATGAAATTACCTGGCAGTAGGCATAATTGCCAAGAGACTTATGAGCTTCATCAATCACAAGACATTTGATTTTATCCGCTTGGCAGGTGCCTCGGCTCAGATCATTAATTAAAACTTGAGGGGTCAGAAACATTACACGTTTTTCCTTCCAAGATTTCTGTCGAGCAACTGGAAGCATTTTGCCTGAAACATAATTTTCAAGTAAACACAAGGTTTCAAAGAAAAAAAGTTTTTGAGATACAAATATAAAATTTGTCACTTAGCTGACTGATGTTTTTCTCAGCATCTTGACTCAAATTTTATAGACATACCCTTCATCAATCACTCTGTCCACTCGTCAAGGGATACCAGCATCACTTTAAACATTATTTTTAGTGGATACCCATATTTGAATAAACTCTGTTTATTCTAAATAGCATTTTATTTCATCTGCTGAATATTTGAGAAATCTTCAAGAGAAATACACTCAATAGCAGAATTCAAACCAGTGTCTCCCTTTGCAAGAGAAACCATTGTACTTTAACCAGCTCAGCCAGTGTCTTTGATTAAGCAAGCTTGTATGTTGCCTTTTAAAAAAGCACATCCATCTCGTTCAAATTCTTGAAAATTCATAACTGCTCAGTTTTGAATCCAAAACAGAAACAAAGCAAAATTTCTAGAAAGAAAACAAACAATCAGATAACACATAGAAAAAAAAAAAAAGGAAAAAACAACAACAAATTCCCCGGAAGAGAGTCCCACATTATTGTTTATTTCTTGTCTCATTGCTAAAGGACACAAGCGTATCTGAAAATTCCAACTTTAAAATCTTTCTCTTTCTGTTTGTGTTTAGTCAAAAGACCTACTAATAAAAAAAATAAATATTATTAGTCTTATAAACAATATTTCATTTTGTTTTTTTTTATTCCTCAAATTTCATTTACTGGCCTATTAAACTGACATTCTGAAAAGCAGAAGCATGCATGGACAATATATATATATATATATATATAAATAAATATAAAAGTGAACATAGAAGTCAACACTTAGAGGCGACAGTCTGTTTCATGCTAGTGTAATCGTCAGGCAACTAGTGCTGTTATTTTTCTCGGCTATTTATATATATATGTATATATATAAAATATGCTCATACAATGTAATTCCTTAGAATTTAAATAAGTAAAAATCTTTTTGAAATTCATAATCCATAATGCTTATTCAATAAAAATATATGGAAAAAAAATCTCCCGATTAAGAACTTCAATATTTTTACATTTTAACAAATGACATGGTATGAGCATATTTTGTTTCGGCTTCTATAGCATTTTTTTCTTGGGGTGGGTGGGGGTGGGGGGATACATTGGATTTACATACCAAACTGGAGCCCTCTCAACATTAACTTTTATGACATTTTAAAAAAATCAAACACAATTTTTGATATTTGTGATCTGTAATATCTGGATACTGAAATCTGGAATATGAACAAAAAAAATTTATTTTTAAATTCTTATTTCTGGTCTCAGTACATTTCTACAACTTGGTATTTACCCGAGCTCCCCACAGATCAGGATGTGGCACAAGGCTGGTTTAATGTGGGTTTTTCCAAGTCTGTATGCCTGGGCAAAAATTCCCCACAATAAAAGGGTTGGGTTTGTCTACCTCCCCAGATGAGACTCTGCCCTTCAGCATAGCCTCATCTTTGTTCCTCTCTGCCTTCAGGCAGAGATTTCAACAAGCACTAAGGGCTTAGCACGTGGCTAAGACCTAACTCTACCAGAAAATTTGATATCATTGTGAAATATAGTCCATCACTCTTGGGATTATTTCTTAGTCCCTTAAGGATGATTGGCAATCATGGTGCTCCATAGATTACTTTTCTTTATCTGATGTCAAGTCAAGTTTAAGCCTGCTACTAGTAATCCAGTACAACCTGACACATGGACAGGTGGTTGGCAATCTAAACCAGTCACTCCCACAGGATGAAAAAAAAAAGATGAAAAACAAGTGGAGGAGTTTCTTACAGGAGCCAACAGCCAATATGAGTACAAAAACATACATATTTTTATTATGTAAACCTTATTTTTAGTGAATCGACATATTATAAAAAGCAGAAGCATGCATGGACTATCTTTATATATATATATATATATTTTTTTGTCATCCACAGACAGACTGTTTCGCTGTTTCACAGCTCATCAGTGTGGCTAGACGTCCGGTTGCCTCTAGCTACGATCGAAACCCGACTGATTTTGCGTCAGTCGGAATCTCTACCCGTTAAGCCATCAGCGTACGGTACGGGATGGAGGTGAATTTTAGCGTATATATATATATATATATATATATATATATATATATATATATATATATATATATATATATATATATATATATATACATACATACATACATACACATACACACACAGCTCATTATAACAGATAAAAGGAAGCAAACACCGGTCTAATAATGCTGATTGTCCGTAGTTACTGACACTAAGTCTGTGGTGACTAATATCAACAATTACGCAAGAAAGAGAAATAATGTACATTTAATTTAAGCAGACTATCCAATCTGAGCATGAAAAATAATATTAATATTTGAGTAGATGCTCCATTTATTTATGTTTATTTTCCAGAGTCAGAGAAAGATCTGTGCTGAAAGGCATTATTCAGACTTTGGCCCTCGATGTAGCTGAGAGGTCAAAGCATGTCACGTCAAATGACAGCTTCCCCTGGGGGAACACAGATTCAAATCCTGCTGGCGAGTGAATATTTTCTAAAATTTCTTGAATATTCAGGCCAGCAGATGAAAATAAATATTGTTTAATAAGTAAACGGAATGTTTACTCAAATATGAGTATCAACTAAAAATGTTTAAATAATAAGAATGTGTCAGATTAATAAATAAAAAATCCATTCCTTTCTTTAGAAATATACACATAGAAAGGTTAGGATAGGGTCTCGAGCTCTGAATGTCGAACTTCCAAAAGATGGTGACTCAATAAAAACACTTTGTGTATTTGGACTACCATGAGTGTCTGAGCTGGGCATCAAGAACATTCGGCCTTGTAAAACCTTGCCTGAAATCATTATGACAAAACCTTTAAGCAGGACCCACCTTGCTTTGTTTGAGATTAATTTCTCCAGCAATTGTTCTGTCCACTCGTCAGGGGATATCAGCATCACTTTAAACATTATTTTTAGTGGATATCCATATTTGAATAAACTGTCTATTCTAAATAGTATTTTATTTCATCTACTGAATATTCGAGAAATCTTATTAAAGAGAAATGCGCCCAATAGCAGAATTCAAACTAGCATCCCCCATTGCAGGAGAAAACATTGTACTTTAACCAACTCGGCCACGGAGTGTTGTCAATTAAGCAATCTTGTATGTTGCCTTTTTAAAAAAGTACTTTTCTTCTTGTTCAAATTCTTGAAAAATCATAACTGCTCAGTTTCGAATCCAAAATAGAAACAAAGCAATTTCTATAAAGAAATAAACAACGAAGTGTGACTATCAAATTTCTTACATTAATAAAACACGAAAAAAAATAACAACAAATTCCCTGGAAGAGAGTCCCACATCATTGTCTTGTTTCATTAATTTTGGTACTGTCTAAAAAAAAAAAAACAAAAAAAAAACAGGGCTATGTATATATGTATGAATTGCCATGACATCTTGGGAAAGATAATGGAGTAGTTTTTTGTTGCCTTTCTCCATTGCTTTTCAATTCAGAACAACCTTTCTCCAGGCCTGGATGCTTGAGAGCTCAGTCTAACCTGTCATAAGAAACCAGGTTCATGTCTTTCCTATTAGTGACAAAATGAATGCAACTGACTCAGTTAGAATTTGAACCCAATCCGCTTATTCCACTTTTGACACCAATAACCTTGATGCTAACCACATGCTTCTTCCTCTTGGAACTACAAATTTTCAAGAGTATTGTATTTTCTTACCTGTCATTTCTGCAATATCCAACTGAGGAATTCCCATAATGTTGTAACAGGCTTCAATTTGTTGTGTCACCAGTGGCTTTGTTGGCGCCATGAAAACTATCTTACCAAGTGGATACCATCGGTAAAAGTTAAACATTACAACAGCAGCAATAAAAGTCTTTCCTAAACCAGTCGGTAGGGCAACTAGTGTGTTTTGAAATAGAGCTGATTTCACAATGTCGAACTGATACACTCGGACAGGATAGTTCGTTGGGTAAATCCATTTCAGCCCAGCAGACTTATCAAAACCTGGCAGATCAGGAATTGAAGAAAGATCGATTTCTGTGGCATCATCTTGGAGTTCAAATGACGTTGTACCAATTTCTCGGCTGAGGTTTGTGGTTTGTTCAAGGGCTTGCATCAGGAGCTCATCTTCCTCTTCAGAATCAATGGTATTAGTGTTACCTTCGGGGCTAGGCTGATACACTTCAGCGTTTTTGTCCGTTTCAGAGGTCTGGGAGGAAACGGCCGGGCAACTGGATATTCTAGCCCCCCAAGTTTGAAATAAAGTTCTCTGTTGATTGCTGGCATGAGTGGAAGGCTTAACAGGTTTTTTTTTATTCATCTTGGTGAAACGATGACCTGACATAATCATTGATTAATGGATACTTGACGAAAATGAGTGCAGCTGATAACCTTTTATCATATTATCAGGCCGCAAGTTTTATAACATTTGATGTAAGGATGTTAAAAGAAATTTCTGACAATCACTAATTTCGTTTGATACTATTAGATATATGATACTATCTGTTCTATGATTAAAGTTATATTCCAGTATTATTTGGCCAATCAAATTATTTGAGGACATTATTAATATCACAGTGTTATAATTGTTCCTTTATATTACTTGTTGCTTATCATTTATTCAGAACTTAAAACTGTTGGTAAAGACATCATATTTAAAATTTTATTTTTGTAGTAATAATTATGATATTTAATCTGTAGTTTATACATTATTACCATTGTTTTTAAGTTATATACAAGAAAAATTATGCCATGTACAAATGTTTTAAGTTTCAAGAAACAAAAAAGAAAAAATCCTATTTAGTTCCAAACATTAAACCAATGAGATTTTTTGATGAAAATGTATTTTTTTTGCAGGTAGTTTTTGATGTCAAATATTTGAATCTGTTAAGCCATCTTTTATTTTCTCCTTATGTATTTTGTATTTATTTCCATAGTCAGAACAGACAAGCCTGGCCAGCTATTTAAATTTTTACTTTTTTTTTTCACCCTACCTACTGTTTTTCCAGACTGCACGCTTATTTTATTTTCCACTTTTTTCCAACCTGTGTGGTGATTCCAACCCTCTCTTTCTCCACGTTTTTTTTTTTTTTACTCAAAAAACAAAGTTTGAATAAATTTTCCAGCTTATCCTTTAATTCGGACCTAGCCGCTTTATTTTCAGCCTAGCCTTTTTTTATTGGACTTATCCTTTTATTTGGGCCTAGCCGTTTCATTTGGATCAAGCCTTTTTTTTTTTATTCCAACATATCCTTTTATTCAGGCCTAGCCATTTTATCCCAAATTATCCTTTTATTCGAGACTTTTTATTTGGGCCCAGCCGTTTTATTCCAACCTACCCTATTATTCAGGCCTAGACTTTTATTCCAACCTATCCTTTAAGAGTAATAAAGAAAAAACATGGAGCTTAAAATAAATAATGGAGAGATTTCAACAAAGTAATATACTGAATAAATCATTTATTTTCTTACATTCAGTAACTAATCTTTTGTTTCATAAAGTTTAGATAAAAAAAAAAAAAAATCAATGATTACCTCAACAAATGTAAAACTAGTTTTTGATAAATTCTAATTATTACCAAGTTATATATATTATTATTATTTTTTTTTGCTGTTGTTCCAAACAAGAGAGAAGGGGAAAAGCGGCAAATTATTACCTACACGAACTGCTGACAAGCACTCATAGTACTATAACGGTACCAGTCCTTTATTTGGTATTATGAAAATAAAATGACCCTTATTTTTTTTTATCACTATTATTTTATTATTATTCCATCTTCTCACCAAACTCGGTCACAACAAAAACATTAATAATTTTGCTAATTTCTATCAACTGCAACCAATAGGGAAAAAAATAAAACAAAAACTCTATCAAACAAAACAATTTCTACTCTTTTTTATTTAAAATAAAAGCAAAATTAAGTGACAAAAGAATTATTGTCTCTTAAAAGTTTTCCTTTTGATATTAAAACAAAAACTAATTTAAATTCCATTTTCTTTTTTTATTTACTTCAAGAAATAAAAACTCAGAAAAAATTAACAAGTGCACTGAAAATAGAAAAATTTAATTTAGAGATTTATCACTTTAAGTAAATAACCTTGTGCCAGACATAAGCTTAGTAAAACAGATAAACTAGCACATTTAGATTAGAAGCAAGGAATTTAAACACTAAGGCATAAATATTTTACCTGAATGAATAGAGATTTTAATTTTTAAACAAAGAAACTGCTTCTGTGTACTGTAGAGACTTAGATAAAAATAGCTAATATTAGGAATAATTCGAGTTTATTTAAATGTGAGATTTAGGATTATATATTGCATAAGTAACATCAAATTAGAGACATCTCTGGTGGGATCCTTAAAAATGTTATGGGTACAATGTTTTTAAATGAAAAAAAAAATACCTAATTTTTTGTAGGCTTCAGCCTTTCAAAAATTACAATACTTACACATGTTTATTTTAAGGAAAAAAATGTTATTTTTTTATGCAAAAAATATATTATTCACATATTTTACTTACAAACCAAACAATGGATGTAAAAAAATTGTTTAAATTTCTTTCGTCTGTTTTAAATTTCTCTTTTTTTATTTTCTTTTGAAAGGCAAAAACCTTTCTTTTAAAAAATCTATTTTTTTTTCAAAAATGTTTAAGGGAAGGAAAAAATATTGATATTTTGTAAAGATCTTTTTTTCTTTAAAACACTGTCTTCTCTAAAATTTCTAAATTGTCTTGATTTTATATTTTAATTTATAAAATTACTAAACTTTTTACTAAAATTCATTTTTAATCAATTGACACTGCAGACCTGTCAATAACTTCGTGAAATAATTTTTAGTTCATTTGTTGCTTGTGAGTTAATAAAATAATTGCAGCTCATTTTTATAAATTTACGAAAATAAAAAACAAAAATTTAGAGAAGAATCAATAAAAAAAACTAAGATATTTTGTTTTTATTTGTTCAGTTGGAGGTAATTCAACTATATAGTTTTTCTCAAAAAAATTCTTTTAAAAATACATTTATTTAATAATTCTTATTGACAAATGCTAAGTTTTAATTTGAGCCCAATTTTATTTTTATATTATGCAGATAAATAATATGAAAAATTAAAAATTGATTAACAAGAAAAGAAAAGGAAAATATAAATAAATAGTAACGTCATTTAGTTGTTCATTTTTAACATAATAACATTGATTTAATTCTTTAAGGTTTTTATTAATTTCCTTTCAATCATGCTATCGGGAATACAATTTCAATCTTTTCATAAAATTAATATTTCTATACTCGAAAATTTTATAATTTGAAATTACAAACAAAAAATTTTTTTTTTTTACTCGAATATTTTATTTTAATATCCACATTTGTTTTCAAATATGATAAATGCTGATAGGAACATTTAGCAAAATAACACTGTGATAGAATAAGTCCCAAATTGAAAAAATCCCGTGAATAATTTTGGTAAAAAATAAAAAAATTAACCCGCGGAAACAATTTTAAGCAAAACTTTTTTTTAAAAAATACTTCAAAATAAAACTGAAATCCCTTTCCTTCCCTTTTATTCAAGCGATATGCAAGTTGCTTTATGAAGAAATCCTAAGAAAGAAAGCCCAATCAAGCTCCAGCTAATTATTTACAAACGATATTTAATTATTTTTTTTTAAAGATGAACAAAAAAAAAATTGAAAGCAAACCAATTTTAACAGAGACCACCCATTTCTTCTTCTTGAAATCCGCGGTATTCACGGGGAGATAACTCGCATTTGTTTTTGTCACGAGTCACCGGTGAAAGGTAAAAAAAGTGACCATTTTTCAAAATGAACAGCAGAACGAAAGCAATCTACCCCAGTAGATTAAATACAGTTCGAAAATTCGTTGATGGTTACCTGGATCAACAATCACCTGATGAAGCCAGAAAAACACAACGTCAAAACGTTGTGGTAACAAAAATAAAGATGTGGATAATAGTTTGCATGTAAATAATAAATTAAATAAATGCGAATGTCAGTGAGTCACACTTTTTTTTACTCCTAGAAGCCGTAGCCCAACATATCATGCCATTTTGTGTCTTATCCAAACTCACAATCTTGAAATTTTGGATTACTACGATTGTTTTCAGCAATTTTCTTATGTGATTTTTTACGATGAAATTTTTTTGTACGAATAACAATATTTATAACTTGGAAATGAATTTGGGAATAATCAAAATTAATTGTGGAATCCGGTGAATGTCACCCAAAGTAAGTACATCAAAATGTTTTTAAATTAAGTGGTGACAGAAGAATTATCATTGAACTTTTTAAAGGTAAGCTTAGATATTAATATAATACTTAAATACAGCAATCAATTATTGAGTTCTTCTGTAGTTTATTGTTGCCTATCACATCTACTCCTCCCTACCTATTGTGATGAAGGCCCAATCAAGAGCCCTCTACCTACAGGAGCTAACTTAAATGCCGTCCAATAGGGTGGCTTTTAAGCTAGTAATATAATTAATGCCATTATTGGGCACACATTTAATTTATTAAAATAATGAAAAAAGGTATTATCATTGTTTTATGAAAGACTATAGTATATAATAATTATTTTTTTTTTAATTTATTTAATCAAAAAATAGAATAGAGAATAGCTGATATAGCATCAATTTAATTTTTATCTCTGGTATGTTACACCGTATTTATAAAAAGTTAATTGTTTACAGAGGTTTAGTGATTAGCTACTTCAATAATTAAATGCATAAGGTTTCTTACTGGAACATTTTATAATGGTGAAATAATGATGGTGTAGTACATGCACAAATAACAGACCAACTGATTTGCAATGCAAAGATAACATTTATTAAAATAAAATTAACAAATGTAAAGTTTAAAATGAGTTTCTTTTGTTAGATGTAAATTGTATACACAACAAAATGTTCATTAATATGTTATAGTGGGAACTTTGTTGGTGTGTTTTAGTGTTAAGCATTCAGAGCCCTTGTAGTTTCAGTATAGAAAGTTCATGTCAGCAGTTTGAAAGAAGGAACCTGGAAGAAAGAGAGTTACTTTAGGGTCCATGTGTTTTTATATTTGAGAGCTGCTGCTGATGCAAGGTTCATTTAGAGCTGCTACTGCTACTATCTTTAAGGTCACTACAGAGGCAGGTGTTAATTTATTTTGTGGAGGTTAATCATCTTTTTTAATGAATTTATGATATAGGAAATAAATCCTAATTCCAACATGTTTTGGAAATGAAATGCAGACATAACAGCCAACGGCTGCTGCTAACATTTCTCGCTTTAGTTGTTCAAAGAGATGATGTTCAGCATTCTGTATCTGCAGAAAAACAGCACATTACTGCCCTGCCAGAACAGAGCCGGTGCAAACCCTGGAACATCTGGTTATGAAGAAAAAAGTGTCTACCATCTTCCCCATGATAGTTGGGATGTTGAAGAGGTAGCTTGGTGTGTTGACCGTATAACGGAACTTCAGTGCATTACGAAGGATTTCTGTTTGTCTTACCCAGCGTCATTTGAAATTTGTCCGTCCATCATGAACCAGAGTTTGATTCTGGTGCTGCTGATTTTTTCCAGACATCTTTGTTGGCAAATACGCAACCAATAAGAAAATCTACACATCACAATTACATACCCACATTCATGCCATATTAAAACACACCCAAACTTTATTTTCTGCCCAATATTAGACAATATTTACAAAATTACCCAAAAGATTCTATAATACAATGCACACCCTTTAAATCAAAGTGTCTATTGGTTAGAAATTAACACAACCATGTGAAGTATTTGACCAATCAGCAAAAATTAAAACCCTATTATTCTCCAGCCTACTTTCAGGGAAAATTACTTATGAAATCCCATAGATTTTGTCTTTCAACATCAGAGATGCAACTGACTCCAAACTGTTTAAACACAAGAAAAAACATGGGTACATAGATTTTTCCTTTCCCCCAGCATGTGCTGAAAGAAACATGTATCAGTAACTTCAAATGAATCATCTCCAACAACAAAAGCTCAGACAGTCAGTGAATGTTTGCTTATGATCAGTCTTGTTGGGATACAAAAGGGAATTATCTCCCTTTGGTTAAGATAAGTCACATTACGGCTGCTTAGGGACGTCACATGATACAGTGATAACAATGGCAGTCAATTCTAGGAGTCAAACAAAGCAGTGGTTAAATCTGCCTCCCCCAGCAGCATACAAGTCCATGGTACCATTTTCCTATGGAAATATATCTTTACCAGATATAAAAAAAAAACATATCTGGCTTGCAGTCCTCAATTTGGGAAAACCTAAGTCTTGCTATTTCCTCATTCGTGAAATATGTCCTTGCCAGGGACATAACAGATATATCTGGCCCACTCAAATCTGGAGTCCAAAGCCTGGTTTCTCCAGAAACACAGAAAAATTTCCATATTATATGTAAGACCCTATCTTTCTGTTCTCCTTTCACTCTGCTTGTTGTTGCATATATGTTATAGTTCCTCTGCATGAGACACATATAAATATGTATATATAATTTTGTTTATGACTTAGTGTATTTTGTGTATGACATTTCTTTCTCTGACAACAAAGCATGTTTGTCATTCCTTTTCCTTTCAGCCATTCTGTGAAATAAGGTGATATTATATAACGGATATAATAATGCCCACAATGGAGGAAGTACAAATGGAAGAATAAACCTTTCTTCTATAGTGCTCTCTCATTATAATCTTTTCTATACCATAGATTTTTCTGTGTACAAACTACCCAAAGAATTTAACTCAAGTAAAGACTATTTTTACTCTTGCTAAGAGAATCCATTTTTTATGAATGAAACTCCTCCTAGTTTGATAGTTTGATATAGGTGGGTGAGCTTACCAGTGGAGTTCTTTCGTCAAGGTATTCCTATTTGTTGACTGGTGCCAAAGTCAAGCAACGTGGCCAGTAAAGTCAGTTTTTATTGAAATCTGCTTCAGTGCAGACAGTTTACTACAATTTACTGACCTGAAATGTAAACTATACCACAAAACCCAGCATCTCTCAACTGAAGTTATTTTGAAGTGTTTCTAACTTCTTGCTGGTAAGCATTTTGTTTTTTCCTTTTTAGTCACTGACTAAATCACTAAAATTAGAATAAAACCTTTTTTGTTTACTATAAAACTATTATATATCGTAACTATAAATATGTTGGTCACAATTGTAAGTGGGGGTAATATGTTGCCTAAGTAGTCCACTACCAGCAGTGGTTTACCTACTTCACGCTGCTGGTGAGTATTGTATTTTGTTGATGTTATAAAGATTACCTTTTCATTTCCAACCTCCATTTTGGTTATTGCTCATTCAGTAACCTTTTCTTGGTTACAACAAAAACCTAGCTGGTTTTAATCCCATTTAGGAATGACTGCAAAACACTTTCCCCTCCCCAATTTATAGGCAGAAGCACACAAATACATGCAGGGATTTCATCCTAGCCAATGAACAGGCCAGTTCTCAATTTCATTTGATTCAGTCCTAGTGAAGTCAGAACTCTACGTTCACTTACCAAACATGCTTTTGTGTGTCAACCCTAATTCTTAGGAACTTAGAACTTGTGAACTTTTTGCCTTCTTACTCTTAATTTACCTTGCATATATTGTTTGTTTGATAGTGTTTCCAAATGTGGATGGTAGTGCCTCCTTGTGGGCTCTGTTATATTGAAAGGGGAGACTGGAAGTTTTTATTTCATTTGGAGGGCAGTGAACATACTCAGTGGGGTGGTGGGTATTTATCCATTTCTTTTTCAAATTTTCAAAGATTAATCAATATAGGCTAGGAAAGTAAATTTCTGAAAGGTATCTAAAGTAGTGGGAAGCTATCAAACTTTTCTTCATTGCTTTCCCAACTTCCAATATGGCTGAATGTGGTTTCAACGCATTTGCACAGCTTCTTATTAAACAAAGAAACCAGCTGCAAATTACAAAACGAGGAGATCTACAATTCCTTCTAAGCAGGATGGAACATAGAATAAGAGTTTTAGCCAGTAAGCACCAAAGTCAATCATCGCATTGAAAATATTGAGATACGAAATCAAATGAACCTAGAGTAAAAGCCTTAGCCAGTAAGTACGAAAGTCAATCATCGCATTGGAAATATTGAGATAAGCTTTCAAATGAACCTAGAATAAAAGCCTTAGCCAGTAAGCACCAAATCAATCATCGCATTGGAAATATTGAGATAAGCTTTCAAATGAACCTAGAATAAAAGCCTTAGCCAGTAAGCACCAAATCAATCATCGCATTGGAAATATTGAGATAAGCTTTCAAATGAACCTAGAATAAAAGCCTTAGCCAGTAAGCACCAAATCAATCATCGCATTGGAAATATTGAGATAAGCTTTCAAATGAACCTAGAGGAAAAGCCTTAGCCAGTAAGCACCAAAGTCAATCATCGCATTGAAAATATTGAGATAAGCTTTCAATTGAACCTAGAGTAGAAACCTTAGCCAGTAAGGACCAAAGTCAATCATCGCATTGAAAATATTGAGATAAGCTATCAAATGAACCTAGAGTAAAAGCCTTAGCCAGTAAGTACCAAAGTCAATCATTGCATTGAAAATATTGAGATAAGCTATCAAATGAACCTAGAGTAAAAGCCTTAGCCAGTAAGTACCAAAGTCAATCATTGCATTGAAAATATTGAGATAAGCTTTCAAATAAACCTAGAGTAAAAGCCTTAGCCAGTAAGCACCAAAATCAAATATTGCATTGAAAATATTGAGGTAAGCTATCAAATAAAAGTTTTTTAGCATTTTAATTATTAGCATTTATAATAGAAATGAAAACAATATTAAAATTATTTTTTGCACTAATACCTAAACGTTATCTTGCTATGAAAAATGAATTCAGTATAATATTTGAAATTTAATTTGACATAGGGGGCATTGACAACAATGATTGTGCCCAAAGGGGGCATTGGTTGAAAAAAGGTTGGGAAGCACTGGTCTATCTTATTGTTTGTTCCTTTCTTTTCTTGTTATTGCAAACTTTGTCAATTCTGTTGGAAAACTCCTGTTATTTATTTTACATTAACCATGACCACTCACTCTACAGTTTTTCTGTCATTCAATTTGCTTATCTTTATCTTGTTTCTTTTGTTGCACACATGACAATCCTCTTTGAATCCATGTACGTACACTTGTAAATACAAATGATTTATTTAACAAGCATAACCATTTTCTATTTTATTACTGTTTGGAATTCGGACATTCGGATTTTTAACTTAAAAAACATGAACAACAGAATTTCCTACAATGATTTCTATTTTTTTAAGTAGTTCATTTTTTTTTTATTCTTTTAAATTCCTGAACAACACAAGCATTAACACATTGCCTGCTGTCAACATATATATATATATATATATATATATATATATATATATATATATATATATACAAGTTGGATAAACTGTTGTCCAAATTATGCAAAAATGAATCTCATTTTAACAGATATATTTAACAAAATTACACAAAAATATATTGAAAAACTAAAAAGTACATTTAGTCAATAAAATCGCCATTAGCTTCAACTATGGCCTCCAGATGACTTCAGAATCTCCTGCAACTTTTCTGGACAGTCTCTTTAAGTTGGTGAATGCTGCCATAAACCTTGCCTTCATTTCATCTTTGGTGTTACAAGGAATTTTGTATTATTACCGTGTGGGACACCTACTAACAAAAGCGATGGAAAGAAAAAGAAAAAGACTAAATGAATTTGGCTAGATGATAAAAAAGAAATTCTAAAATCCTCAGTACTCCTCATTCGTGCACAACATAAAAAATTTAGTCCGATAAAGTCCTGAAGGATGATATATGTCACAAGTAAACTTTTACCACTTTGTCATACATTTTACCAACATATATACAAGGTGTGAGGAATGAATTGTTGTCTAAATTGCGCAGAAATAAAAATATCTCATTTTAACAGATATATTTACCAAAATTACATAAAAATATCTTGAAATACAAAAGAGTAAATTTATTCAATAAAATCACCATTGGCTTCAACGATGGCCTCCCGACGACTTTGGGTTCTTCTGCATCTCTTCTGTATGGTCTCCTTATTTAAGTTGGTGAATGCTGCTATAATCCTTGCGTTCTGAATCCCCTGCACTATCCTCAGATTGATACCCAGACATTCTGAAATGTTCATATTGGAGCCTTCAGCGCAAATGCCAAGCAGAACAGCATGGTGTTTCCAAATTTCTGGCAGTGTCAATTGCATTATGGTACTCTTTTCTGACCCTACTATACTGTACTGTGAAGTCGACAAAATCAACAAAAGATGTGTATGTATGAAATTAAAAATATAAAATGCCAACAATTTACCTATCGTGTGTGTGTGTGTATATATATATATATATATATATATATATATTGTCATCCACAGACAGGTTGTTTCACTGTATCACAGCTCATCAGTGTCGCTAGACATCTGGTTGCTTCAAGCTGGGATCAAAATCTGACTGAATCGGCAACAGTCAGAGATGTTCCCCCTAAGCAGTCAGCACACGCTTGAAAGAAAGGCGAATTTTTACGTACTTATTCAGTGAATAAACATGCCAATGACTGAGAGAGCTCAATTCAGGGAAATGGAAGAGTCTTGTAATGTTAGCAGTAAGTATATATAAATAAATAGAAGTGTGTGTGTATGTATATATATATATATATATATATATATATATATATATATATATAATATGTTTCAAAAGACACTGAAAAATGTCAGTCCTTAGCATTTGTGTTAAAAAGTATCAGTTAGTATTCTTGTATATAAACACATACAACAAAATAAATCCTTATATTTGCCTTGATAAATTCCTTCAGTGGACAAAGCATGTTAGCTAAGAAAAGTTTTTCCTCGTGTCTTTTTACACATTCTGTTCCTTCACAGATACACTATCTGAAAATAATTTACATATATATGTATATTTTATTACTTCAGAGTTATTTTAGTGGACATCAGTATTTGAAATAGATGTCTCATTTTTATTTTAAAGTGTATATTAATCTATGCCTGTACACTAGATGGAATACACAGTTTAAAAATGGAGTATCTATTTCAAATAAAGGTGTCCACAAAAAATAACTTTGAAGTAATAAAAATTGTCAGATTAAAAAAAAATATCAATTAATTCTTACATTGCACTCCCAAAGATTCATGAAATAAATGAGCTTACACGATAAAAAAGATGCCTCTAATTTAATAAAAATCAAAGGTTTGTCAAAATCTTTGTTATTATTAAGAGGAAAGACCAAAGGATTTTTTGATTATTAAATGATATTATTTTATCCTTTTTAGAATTTTCAAAATTTTGGTTAAAAATTATTTCTATTTCATCAGCGATGGACCACAAATTACTATAGGAATTTTTTTTTTTTTTGTGGTGAAAAATACATTGATTTGGAAATTCTTGCAAAAATCAAGTAATTGTCAGATTTTAATGAAACTTGTTCACGCATGAATGAAATTATTTCAGAAAGTTTCTCTTTTAGAAAATCTTGGTTAAAACATTTTTTTTCATCTGTTACCCAACAATTAAATTGATGAAATTGTGAGAAATTAATTTTTGTACTATTTAATGTCTAGTTATATATAGAACTCCTTGGAGAATTTAAATCAATTTTTTTTTTTTTGTAAAACAGGACCCACAGTTACCGAAAATCTGCTCTGTACAGTAAAATAAAAAATGCAATAAAACTGAAACATTACTTAATTAGAAATGCTTTTAGTTGCTGTCATGAATAAGATATATTATGGATGCTACTATGTTAAGAAAAAAAAATGTTTTTGATGAATAATGAATTTTTACAGGAATTCAGTATCTGTCTATATTTCTGAGACATGTACACTATTACATTATTCGGACTATTGTCCTCATCTTTGTCGCCATATTTATTACGTTTTGGCTGTTGTACGCTCCGGCCTTCTTCAAGTGGTTGGAATGTCGAACTGAACCCTTTATTTCGCTCACTGGGGTAGACTGTTCTAGTTCCACGTGCCATGTTTAATGGATATCAGTTATCTCCTGTTAATTCCCCTCTCCAAGTTCTCCACTGTCTTAACTGGGTATTGAACTTAAGGACACATGACACAGTGGATAAAGGCATTAGTTAGATCCAATGACAAGACCCAAAGAGTGTGAGTTCAATACCTGGTTAAGGCAGTGGAGAACTTGGAGAGGGGAATTAACAGGAGATAACTGATAACTGACATCTATTAGACATGGCACATAGAATTAGAACAGTCTACCCCAGTGAGTGAAATAAAGGGTTCAGTTTGACATTCCAACCACCTGAAGAAGGCCAGAGTGTACAACAGCTGAAACATTGTAATAAATATGGCGACAAAGATGAGGACAATAGTCCAAATAATGTAAATAGTTTACAGGAATTGTTTTCATTTTTTAAATTTTAATTTGAATAATTTATAAAGTTTTAAATTCTGTATTAATATGTAGTGGTCAAGTGATATTGTTAATGGAAATATTAAATGTAATCTATTAGATTGAAATTAAAACAAAAATAAAAGCTTGAAGAATTTCAGCAATGTTTAACCTTTGTACCAACAATAAAAAAAAAGTGTGTCAAAATGATGGTTATTCCCTTGACACCACTATTACACTACACACTCATGACTTCCTCAGCAATGTTTATTGTTTTAAAAAGCAACGATTAGAATTTTAATAAAATCCAAATGTATGGAAGTGGATTTATACCAGGTCATCCCATAAGTTCTGTCCAAATTTTGAATAAAGAAAACAAGTGACCAAATGTTACATTTAATTACAGATTCAATCAACAATGTATTTTCCTTGATTATCTATGACTTCCTTCCATCTATTAACAAGCTTACTAATTCCATTACTGTAAAATTCTTTTGGCTTTGATTCAAGGAACTCACAAATGTCAGTTTAAACCTCTTCCTGTGTTACAAAAGCTGTTTCTTCCAAATGATTCTGTAAGCTACGAAACAAATGGTAGTCTGAAGGAGTAAGGTCGGGAGAATAAGGTGGATGAGGAATTTTCTCCTAACCAAGTTCTTCAATATTTTGTGACGTAATTCTTGCTGTGTGTGGTCGTGCATTGTCCTGATGAAACATCACCCGTTTTCGATTCACTAGAGCAGGTCTTTTTTTCCTCAAAGCTTGGTTCAAACACTAATTGCTGACAGTATATTTGAGCATTAATTGTTGCATTAGGTGGTAAGAATTCAAAGTGGATTATTCCTTGGCAATCCCACCAGATTGAAAGAAGAACATTTTGCCCATGAAGTTCCCTTCTCGGCTGTGGCTGGGGTCCTTCCCCTTTACCAAGCCACTGTCTATGACGCTTAACATTTCAATAAAAGATCCATTTTTTGTTGCCAGTCACAAGTCTATCCAAAAATGGTGAAACAATTTGGCGAGAATGGAGAGAAGGGCAGATGTCAACTCGGGATTTGAGGTTGTTTTCAGACAATTCATGAGGCACCCATTTTCCAAGTTTAGGAACTTTTCCAAGTTGTTGAAGATGACAATGAACAGTTGTATGGTTTGAACTGAGAACCACTGCCAATTCCTCAACTGATAAAGCAGCATTTTCTTCAAGGGCTGCTTCAAGAAGCTTTTCATCAAAGTCAACTGGACGTCCGGTTCGATCTTCATCTTCAATGGTGAAATCTCCACCTCTGAATTTTGCAAACCATCTTCTGCAAGTTCTTTCATTCACACATTCCTCTCCATAAACTGAGTGAATGTTTCTAGCTGCTTCGGCTGCTGAGTTTCCTTTCTTGAACTTATAAAGCATTATGTGCCTCAAATGATTCTTGGGTACTTCCATATTAGCAGGGTTTTAATCAAACAAAATTTAATTTTATTGTTCTCTGAAATAAAATTTGATCAGTTTAAATGCATCTAAACATAAAAATAATGTTCAGCTCCATTAGACATTATAAAATACTCTTTAAATTTCGTTCATTTTAACAAGTTAAAATTCGGACAGAACTTATGGGATGACCTAAAAATATGTCATCTATAATAAAACATTTATTATTTACCATTTTTATAATGTTTAACCTTTATGCTTGCAAAAAAAAGGATGGTAATTCTTATGACACTGCTATTACTGTATACACTTTTGAATCCCTCAGCAATGCTTATTTTAAAAAGTGATTAGAATTTTAATAAACCCCAAACCTATGAAAGTGGATTCAAACATTCTTTATTCTTGAGAAATGACAACAAAGATGTTAAACACTATTTATTTATTAGATTGTTTATCATTTCACCCCAAGCAAGTTAGAGTGAAAGTGAGAGAAAAGACTGGGTATGGGAGGGGTTTGAGGAAAGGATAAAAGATGAACAGGGTTCAAGAAGAAAGAAGATGGCAATTGACATTACATTTAAAATTTAAAGACTAGTTTTCAGGAAGACTAAGAAACAGAAGGGAGTACCACAGGCGTGAAGTGCGAGAAAGGAAGCTGTTGGAGTTATTTACAAGATTATAATAATATGTGAACCAACTATAATATTTATTATTTTCCATTTTATAAAGAAATAAATATGAAAAGAATTTTTTTTATTCATAAATTTATAAAAATGTCTAAACAAGAAAATTTAAATAAACACATAACGATGTGTAACTGTAATTATAAATTTTGAAAGAAATGCATTTTCTGAGCCTTTTTTCATTTGCTCTCTCCACATAAATTCAATCAAATAAGTTGACAGCATCTCTTCCTCTGAATCAAACTTTCTTTTAATTTTTGTTTGCCATAGGTTTATTCAGATTGTCTTATTCTCGAGTTATTTATAAAATGGTAAATAACAAATATTGCATTGTTGTTGGTTTATATATTTTGATAATTTTTTAAATTTTAAAAAGATTTTGAATAAACATTTCTTTTTCATTTTATTTCTTCATACAATGATTAATTATAAATATCGCTTTATACTTAGTTCACATATTTTTATAATCTTGTAAATAAATGTCGAGAAAGTCATAAGTGTATACAATAATAGCAGTGTCAAGTGAATAATCATACTTTTGACACACTGTTCTTTTGTGGGCACAAAGGTTAAAGATTGCCAAAAATCAAATCTTTGCATCCAGGCTTAAAGAAATCAGGATTTCAAAGTTGAAAAGACAGTTTTCCAATTCATTGTTTCTGAATGTTCTGCCACTTATAAAATGTCCTTTTGTTCGTAAGTTAATTGGTTAATCAAGACACACCCACAAGTCTAATTTTAATTCTGACCTTATGTTCCCTATTTGTTTATTAGGTTTTTTATTTACAAGAATAATTTTATACTTACAAGATTATAAAAATATGTGAACCAACTATAATGAAATATTTATTATTTTCCATTTTATAAAGAAATAAAAAAAATATTTAATTCATAAATTTAAATAAACAAATAGCAACGAGTGACTAATTATAAATTTTGAAACAAATGCATTTTCTGGGCCTTTTTTCATTTGCTCTCTTCACATAAATTCAATCAAATAAGTTGACAGCATCTCTTCCTCGGAATCAAACTTTCTTTTAATTTTTGTTTGTCAGGTTTATTCAGATTGTCTTATTCTCAAGTTATTTATAAAATGGTAAATAAATATCACATTGCAGTTGGTTTATATATTTTGATAATTTTGGAATTTTTTATAAATTTTTGAATAAAAACATATTTCTTTTCAAATTTATTTCTTTATAAAATGGTAAATAATAAATTTTTCATAAAATGATAAATAATAAATATCACATTGTACTTTGTTCACATATTTTTATAATCTTGTAAGTAAACATTGCCGAGGGAGTAACAGGAATTCAAAATAATAGTGGTGTCAAGGAAAGGTTAAACATTGGTGATTTTCATCTTTTAAAATGCATTTTAAATCTTAGGTATTGCTCTTTTGTTTTGAGATGCCTAATTTAATATTATTCTTTCAAATTTTGCAGTGCATTTTATTATTTCATGACCTATAATGACGCAAATATAATAATGTGAGGGTGCCAATTAAATAACAACACCAAATGATAACAAAAGATTTGAATTTTTCATATTTAACTTTACATTTTATTTTACTCCAACACTTTGCCAGTCTGTTGTGTGGCTCCACAGGAACCCTGGACTGATACATGGACCTTACATTCTTATCTGTGATGTATAAGAGACTGCCCAGCTCCTCTTTGGGGCAGTTGTTGATGTCTATATTACCCATGCCTGTTGTTTCCACATTTATAAAACCGGATGCAGGTGTGAGGTCATATGCTTCTGTATACAGTGGCCAAGATTTCACCTCAAGTATATCTGGCTTTTTTGATGATCTGGTGTGAGAGTGAGCGCAATGTCTATTCTGGTATCATACTCTGCAGACATGTTTAATTAATATTTATTCTCTGCCCAACTTTGGGGTCAAAAGCAATCAGATTGTTCAAACAAATGTCGGAATGATAGCAACATGTCTCAGAGACAGAATCCTTATTGGGAATGAGTGCTTTATGAACAATTAACAACTTTGTAACACCAATTTCACATTGCAAAAAAAAAAAAGAGAATAGTAATTGCATACAGGACTGACATTATTGAAAGAAAAATGAAGAGAAAATAAAACAAATCACTAAAGTAATTTGATGTAAAAATACAAAATGACACAAAAATGGGTTAAGAAAAAAAAACGTTTTTTTGCCTAATCTCCCCTTTTTGTATTTTTATATCAAACAACTTTAGTGGTTTATTTTTTTTATTTTCCCCCACTTTTTTTAAAATAATGTCTGTCGTGTATGCAATTAGTAAAATTTCTATCTCCATCAAGATTTTCAAAAATAACAGTAAATTCATATTTTATAAATGTTTTGGAATCACAGAATAACTTGTTCAAATGTAAAAAAATGAAACAAAAACAAAACAATGATTTTTCTTGGACATTGTCTTTGATTTTTAGGAATTTTCTGCTTTTTATTAATTACTGTATTTATCATAAGCAAAATTAAAATGTGTCTGTTAATAAATATCCAATTGGCAAAGCTTAACAAACATATCTGTCTAAAAATGAGATGTCAAGACATTTTTTTCTCTTGACACTACTATTACTATAGAATCATTCAGAAATTTTTATTGTTTTAAAAAGCTATTTTTAAAATCTATCTATAAAATTCTGAGACTTCTGTTAGGCTGTCACACCCTCTAAAATAGCCATACATTTACGAATCAAAACCAAATTTTGGACAGATGTGCAAACAGGTAAGGGGTTATGAATTCAGTTGATTTTACTAGCATGCGTAGCTTAGTAAAATAAATTTTCATTAATTTTTAGGAAAAATTAAGTTTTTATTATGCAACATACAAAATACTCCCACTATTCTAAAAACAATTTAATGGTTAAAATAACAATTTTAATAAAAATGCAATATTGTTTTTTTGCATATCTTTTCTTGCAGTTTTTATATATACAAGAATCCAGTTTCCAGTTCGTCCTGAATTTACAAGAACTATTAACATATCACAAAGCCAAATGCTTCAAAACTTTGGAATTTGACTCCAGAAAGAAATACTGATGTGTGGCCAGTTGTATGCTGCATACTCAAGAATAAGAAATCCTAAGAATTTATTCTTTGTTGTTAAAAAAGAAAAAAGAAATTTTCTTAAAAAAATATTCTTTACCATGAAATCCTATAAAATTAAATTAAATCAAAGAAATTATTAAACTGTGAAGTAGGGTTTTTGTCAAAGTATTTTTCCAAACAAATCAGCTTATTTAAATTTCATTGATTGGTTTGTGAAATTGAACGAAACGTAGAGTTTGTAAATCTCAAAAAATGTTAGCGATAACTTTGACAATACTAAATACTGTGAGGATTTCAACAAAAAAATTCTAATTTTTCTCTTCTGTTTTGGAATCACAAAATAACTTGTTCAAATGTAAAAAAATGAAACAAAAACAAAACAATGATTTAATTCTGACCTTAGATGCCCAAACATATGAAATTGGGTTTATACATTTTCTTTTTTCTTGAGAATTAAACAACAAAAGTATTAAACACTATTCTTGTGACTAAAAGTTCAATAAATAAATAGTGTTTAACATTTTTGCTGTCACTTCTTGAGGAAAAAAAGTACAAATTCAGATACTTGTAAACAATTTTAGTGAATTTATATGGCAAGAACAAATGCCAGGAAAAATGCATTTTTTTAAAATTTATAATTACAGTTACTTGTCATTTTATGTTTGTTTAAATTTTATTGTTCTCTTGTTTACATATTTATCAATTTATAAGAAAAATTCGTTTTTATAGTTATTTCTTTATAATATGGTAAATGATAAATTGTGGTTGGTACACATATTTATATAATTTTGAAAATACAAAATTTACTAAGAGCTACAAAGGACAGGAAGTTATGGAGATCCATGATCGCCCACATCCTGACAGAACACAGCACATAGAAGAACGAGCTTGTGTAAATTGTTGGCAGGACAGGGATTAGGAGAGAAAGCAAAAAGACAAAATTTACTAAGAGATAAAAGAACAGGAAGTTGTGGAGATCCATGATCGCCCACATCCTGACAGAACACAGCACATAGAAGAACGAGCTTGTGTAAATTGTTGGCAGGACAGGGATTAGGAGAGAAAGCAAAAAGACAAAATTTACTAAGAGTTAAAAGAACAGGAAGTTGTGGAGATCCATGATCGCCCACATCCTGACAGAACACAGCACATAGAAGAACGAGCTTGTGTAAATTGTTGGCAGGACAGGGATTAGGAGAGAAAGCAAAAAGACAAAATTTACTAAGAGTTAAAAGAACAGGAAGTTGTGGAGATCCATGATCGCCCACATCCTGAAGGAACACAGCACATAGAAAAACGAGCTTGTGTAAATTGTTGGTAGGACAGAGATTAGGAGAGAAAGCAAAAAGACAAAATTTTTAAAAAAAGTTAAAATGACTGGAAGTTGTGGAGAGCCATGATCACCCACATCATGAAGGGATACAGCATATAGAAGAAATATAAAATTGTACTTGTGAATAAATAATATTTTAGTGTTTAATTCTTTTGTTATTAATTTTTGATAAAAAAAGAATTTATAAATCCAGTTTCCTATATTTGGGTTTTATTAAAATTCTAAAAATAGCTTTTTAAAACACTAAAAATTGCTAATCGCATATACAGTAATAGCGGTGTCACGAGAATTATCGTCCTTTTGGCACACCAGCTTTTTGTGGGTATGTATGTTAAACTTTGCCATCCAATTTATCCTAGACTGTTATTTGCTCTATAAAAATATTTTGTATATGTTTATAAAATCTGATTAAAAAATATTTTTTACAAATATTCAAAAGAAAAATAATTTCATTACTTTTAAGAATAAGTAAATACTTTTATATGAAACTGATTTGGAATTTGTGACATTTTTTTTTAATAAAAATCAAAAAGGGTAAAAAAAAGAAAAAGTTTTAAATTAAAATAATTTATCACCAGAATGGCTGAAAAGTCAAGATTTTTCTTAATGTTATATTTTCAGAAAAATGTTTTCTTCAGTGTGATTTTATCGGTATTTTCTGAGAACCATTTAGTTTGGCACAAGGCTACACTTGCAGAGCACCCAATGAGGATTAAACTTACTCCAGCGATAATGATCTGCCGGGAAAGCCTGTGTCCCAATGTACGACAGTAGATGCCCATTTTTAAACTTAAATTTGACAGGATATGAAAATCGGAACTTCCCTGTTGAATTAAAGTCAACCTCTTCCATGCTGCTGTTGAATCCATTCTTGTCAACCACTTGAACTCTGACATCATCACTGGAGAAAACTGTAAATAATGCTTTATACTAGACTGTTCTGTGCTGCCCTTAATGTCTTGTGGCACCAACACCTCAAAGAAAGAGCTCTATGGCAAAATCCTTCCCCGTTCTGACGCTATATGGAAGCACAGATTAAAATTTGTAGGATGTTAATGGTATCATAAAAGAACTTGGTTTGGTTTGTTTTACGGCAGATCAACCTCAATGCTAATAAGATTTTTATTACTGGTAATAATTTTTTCTTCAAAAATTTATTGCTTGTAATTTTTGTTACAAATACATATTGCTATATCAAAACCTATTTTTACACTTTCATAGTGTTTTGACTCAAGTTTGCAGGTTAGGGTGGACCTGGGAACACCAGAAATCAAGAGATGGTTCCACACTCCTCATAACCTCCTGATCAGAGACCTTGCTGCCAGATATAGTTTATTATCTTACCCAGGATGCAGATTTAGTTTATCGTCATATCCAGGACGGTAAAAGAACTTATCACTGATGAATTATTTGAGGTTGACCAGCAAAATCTTTGGCAAACTAGTACAAGAGGGTACAGAGTTCCACACTGAAGAACTGTAGATCATCATGAGTAACAGAAAGGAGTGGAGGATCGTGTCTGTGAATGCTGAACAAGTTCCACATAGTAGTAGTAGTAGTAGTAGGATCAATAAGTCTGTAGCTTGATATGAAGATATTAACTGAATTGCTAGCCAATATTTTCACTTTATAATCTTTGATCTAGGGGATTAATATTCACCACTGAATTAAGTGCATTGACAAGTAAAGAGTAATCTTTTAAAAAAATTTTATTGTTAGAGTCATTGATGTATTCATCATGAGCAATTGGGAAGAGTGGAGGGCCATGTCTATGAATGCTGAGCAAATATGTAGTAATAGTAGTAGTAATTTTTCTGGCACAAGACCAAATGAGGAAGATTTTTGTTATGCAGAGTTGGTCAAGCATGTATGCCTTGAGAATCAGCATTCAAAATTATAGCATTACCTAAGCTTGAACACTGATCTCTGGACAGGCTAAAATTAGATTTTGGTAAACTCAAAACTTTAGCCTTTCTGGTGTTAAAAAAAAAAAAAAAATTCAGCAAACTTTGTGCCCGCCAAAAAATGGAGTGTCAAAAGGAC
The DNA here is from genome assembly GCA_964036315.1 of Acanthosepion esculentum. Lineage (NCBI taxonomy): Eukaryota > Metazoa > Mollusca > Cephalopoda > Sepiida > Sepiidae > Acanthosepion > Acanthosepion esculentum. Next base: position 62,072,352 of record OZ038517.1, on the reverse strand, counting down.
AGTTTTTCCATTGACACCACCACTATTATTTTAACTACCTTCACTCCTCGGCAAAATGAGGATTAGAATTGTAAAAAAGCCTAAACATATGATGAAAGTGAATTTATACATTTTCTTTTGTTCTTGAGAATTTACAACAAAAATATTAAAGACTATTTATTAGATTGTTTATTTACAATGACAAAATTATTAAAATATGTGAACCAACTCTAAGGAAATCCTTATTATTTACCATTTTATAAAGTTTGAATCAGTTGACAATCATTACAATAAACACTAATAAATAGTGTTTATTATTTTTGTAAATTCTCAATAGCAAAGAAAATGTACAAATTCACTTTCACATGTTTAGGTTTTATTAAAATTATAATCATCACTTTTTAAAACAATAATCATTGCCAAGGAGTGGAGGTAGTTAAAATAATAGTGATGTCAAGGGAAAAACTGTTCTTTTGACACTCTGTTTTTTCGTAGGCACGAAAGTCCAAGTTTGGCAAAAAAAAACAACAAAAAACAAACAAACAAACAAAAAAAATCAAAGAATGTGTTCACCATGTTCTTCTGAGTTTAGGTTTTTTCTGCTCACTCTGTTGACTGAAGTACGGATCCGGCGATTCATAAACAGTTAAAGCCGCATGGTTAAAGTTCAAAAAGTGTGTAACAAACATGAAAACAATAATGAAGAATATTTGGACAGCGGCCATGATGAAGAAATAGTAATCAAGATGAGACGTGTGAGTAATTTTCTGCCCACTACACTCATACTTGTTAATATCTTTCAATGAGAAATACTTCTTGAAGATCTCAATGAGGGGAGAGCCAAGGAAGCTGCCAACACCAGTGAAAAATTGAAACAGTCCCATGATGATGCCTTTCATTGATTTTGGTGCCATTGAATATGCAAATTCTAAACCTGAAAACAGAATTTAAGAGAAATAAGTTAAGCAAGTCATGTAAACAGATCCTTGCCCAAGCTTTCTGCCAAACAGCCAAGGATCACCACGCATTTCATTCTGATCCTTGAACGGGGATCATGAGGAAGAGCATGCTGTATCCTTGCAAATTAACACAATAAAAGAATATCTGTCTATATCTCTGAGATGAGGTATTATGATTACTTGCATTATTTACATTATTCGGACTATTATCTTCATCTTCACTGCCATATTCACAATGTTTCAGCCATTGTACGCTCCAGCCTTCTTCAGGTGATTGGAATTTCAAACCGAACCCTTTATTTCATCCAGCGAGGTTGACTGTTCTAGTTCCACATGCCGTGTCTTTTCTGGATGTCTCAGTTATTTCCCTTTAACTCTCCAAGTTTTGGTTCACCACTGCTGTAGCCTGGTACTGAACTTACAACTCTTTGGGTTTAGTCACTCGACACATGGCCCAGTGGATATAGACATTGGTTAGATCCAGTGACTAGACCCAAAGAGTTGTGAGTTCAATACCAAATCACAGCAGTGGTGAAACACAAAACTTGGAGAGTTGAGTTAAAAGGAAATAACAGAGACATCCGGAAGAAGCAAGGCATGTGGAACTAGAACAATTTACCCCCGTGGATGAAATAAAAGGTTTGGCTCGAAATTCCAATTGGCCGAAATGTGAATATAGCAATGAAGATGAGGGTAACAGTCTGAATAATGTAAATAATGCAATTAATCATAATACCCCATCTCAGAGATCCAATCACCTGAAGGAGGCCAAATCGTACAATGGCCGAATTGTGAATATGGCAATGAAGATGAGGATAATGATCCAGGTAATGTAAGTAATACAATAAAAGAAATAAGAATGCTAGCCGTGTTTCCCATATCTGTGGGAAATTTGTCACGGCTTTCCCATATGAAAGGGTTAAGGTTAAAAGTGACAGAATCTATAAAAGCAACTATAGCTTGAAAGTTTAGAGCAGAGAATTCTCTCTTTTAAGCAGGATAAAGAAGAAAATTTTTATTTACATACATAAAAAATAGTAAAGCAATAAACACAAAATATGAGAGAAGGAAAGGGAGAAGAAAATTCCTTTAACTTAAAGGAAGAAAAATTGTTCATATAAAGGCTTGCTCAAAACATTTCTCTTAACACCGAGAAGTTCCTTAAGTGAGTAAAGTGTTCTTGATGAGTTAACACTCAAATAGATTTATTCAGAGCTCTTGTTGAAGAAGAAACAATCGAAAGATCCATAGTTTATAGTTGAGTGAGTTCATAGGCCGGCAACAGGAATTTTTAGGTTCACGAAAGTAGATCTCGATTAGCTTTTAGTAGAGGGCCAACGTTCTGTCTTTAGAGCCCGGCATGTAGATTTGAAACAGATTGCAAAGAGGACTGATGTCAAGTAGTCACAGCCAAAGAGGGGGTCATATTCTCCGTATTTATTGAGATTAGAAGGCTCAGAAATATCGGGAACTTTTCCCTCCAAAATTGCTATTCACTTTCCCAGCCCTCTCATTCGTCAGAAAATATATTCTTATCTCTGATAAGAATCAAAGGTTTGGGAGCTGGTTTTTGGAAACAAGGGTCTGACAAGTAGTGATTGTTACCCCCCTTGACTCTATGGCACCATGGTCAGGGCAAGGGTAGTCAAATTCCTTTTTATATTTTACCAGCTCTCTCATTAATATATATTCTTATATCTGATAAGGATCAAGGCTTTGGGAACCAGATTTGAAAGCTGGGGTGAAAGTTGGGGCAAAGATCAGAAAACAGACTAAAATGTGAACTTGTAAAACATTGTAGTAGTGGTTCTCAGATTAAATTCTAATATATCATATGTTGGTGTTTTATTCAGGGCTTCACCTGCTTGTCTGAGTTCAAATTCCGGTGAGGTTTGTTACATTCATTTACACACAAATACCATAGGGAAAAATATGAGTGCATCTATTCTCCCCATCTATGGGTTAAATAGTAGACAGACACACACACACACACACACACACATATATATATATATATATATATATAGAATACGGTGTTGTTCGCAAAAATTGTTAATGAAATATTCACTTGTCAAAAACAATATATATATTCTTACAATCTGAAATGTGTTTCATTTTTAAATAACCCATCAAGGGTTGATAAACCATAAAAAAACAAATGAATCAATCAATCCTGGAGTGACAGAATGAGCTGACCATTTTTACTAGCATCTTTAGCAAGGAATTGTATGGCACAACAGCACAAAAGAATCGCAGAAAAAAAATGCAGAGCCCCATATTTTTGAGCGAGGTGAACCTGCTTGTCTCAAAAATCAGTAATCGGAACCTTAATGTCAGCAATCATGGTAATGAAAATAATACATCAGAAAAACATAATGTTTCATTAGTGAAAAAGGATATTCATAAGTGGGGAAAATCAAAATAGAGGAAAAAAGACTAAGTCTTTACCTGCAACTATTGTAAAAACCTCACTTAGTCCAAGCAGCATATATTGTGGAATTTGATAGAATATTGTCAGGTTAGCTGCATAATAAGTGTTGTCTGAAAGAAGAAAAATAAAAGGGGAGATAATAAGATTTAAAAAGGGGGAGATAATAAGGTTTGAAAAGGGGGAGATAATAACATTAAGCAAAGCCACAAAAAAGTAAAGAAAAAAAAGAAAAACAACAACAATAAAATTTTTTGGGTGGTAATATCAAATCCTGAATTAATAAAAAGAAATTTGAATTTGTTAGTCCTTTTTAAACTGTGTAAAATTTTAAAAATGTGTATAAAATATTACAAAATGTGTATAGTGTTTTTAAAACAATATAAAATATTTAAAATCTGTATAAAGTTTTTCAAACATGTATAAAGTATTCAAAATTTGTATAAAGCTTTTAAAACATATAAATATGTATAAAATTTTGAAAACACATAAAATATTAAAAATTTAGAAGATACCAGAATAAATAATAACGACTTTTTTAAAAGTCACTCGTTTTTTTCTCTCCTTCAATCATGAAAAATGCCAGCTTAGGGAAAAAGTCTGAAGATTCATTATTTAAAAATAAACACAAATACACATACACATATTTCATTCTTTCATTTTCAAATATGATGAAGCCTTGAATGGGGAAATGCATTATCAAGTGTAGTTTATAAAACGTTTCCATTTGTCAAAATCTCTCTCTCACATATATATATATATATATATATATATATATATATATATATATATATATATAGATAGATAGATAGATATGAGTGGACTGCAAGGAAACATGTGGAAATTGATCCTCAACCACATGTTCGACTTGTCGAAAAGTTTACAAAACATCTGCAGGTCTCTGGAGACACATGTATCTATAGAGGTTAAGCATCTCTATTTTACTGAAGCCTTCACAAGCCATCAGCACATATAATGATATATATTTTTAGATATCAAGAACTGTATTGGGTAAATTGTAGGACAAAGTGGTAAAAGTTTACTTGTGACACATTTCCTCCTTCAGGACTGATGAAGTCCTGAAGGACAAAACTCATTACAAGTAAACCTCTCCCCACTTTGTCATACAATTTTGCATTTATTTTCAAATGTAGACACAAGAACAGACTTAAAATTCCCTAAAACATTGACATTGGGGATATACACTTGAAGTGTTGATTCTTTTTTATATGGGTACTAACATGCTTTATATATGGTACATGTTTTATATGGGTACTAACATGCTTTATATATGGTACATGTTTTATATGGGTACTAACATGCTTTATATGTGGTACATGTTTTATATGGGTACTAACATTATCTTTATTATTTTTATTGTTATCTATATTTCTTTTTTTTAAGTTGTTCTTTAAATTTTTTATTTATTTATTTCTTGATTTAGTTATTTAATTTATTTTTTAAATTTTTTATTTTATTAATGTACTTTATTTCATTGATGCTGCTGGAGGAGGAGGAGGAGGATGATGATGATGATGATGATGATATTATTATTATTATTATTATTATTATTATTATTATTATTATTATTATTATTATTATTAATAATAATAATAATAATAATAATAATAATAATAATAATAAGAAGAAGAAGAAGAAGAAGAAGAAGAAGAAGAAGAAGAAGAAGAAGAAGAAGAAGAAGAAGAAGAAGAAGAAGAAGAAGAAGAAGAAGAAGAAGAAGAAATTGTGATGATTATTATTATGTGATGATTGCTGTCTAAAATGACATAACTCTATTAGATATTTTGGTGTAACACTTAATTCTGGTCACCCACTCCCTTACCCAGTAATTTAACTGGTTCAGATCTTTAATTAACAATTTGTTTCTAGGTCAACCTTTATCTCATCTTTATATCTTTAGGTTCATCTTTATTTCTCCCTTCTTTCCCTCCCCACTCTCTCTTCCCTAATTTTTTTTTTTAATTTTATATTGAAATTTTTCTTTTTCTTTCTTCCTTTTCCTTACTTTTCCCCCTTCCTTTTTCTTTTGTCTGGACAAATTCATTTCATTTCTAAAAAAACCCAAAAAAAACCTTTGGTCTGAAGAGATAAATATATTGATGAAATAAATTATAACTGAAATGGATTTTTAAGGATTGTTTTACTTATTATTATTATTATTATTATTATTATTATATTGCTCTGTTACTTATATTGAGTTCTCTTTGGATTAATGTCATCCCCGGTGTGGAATGAAATGAAGTTCATGTCTGTAAGGATTAGAGGAAGGAGGATTTAGCATATATATATATATATATATATATATATATATATATATATATATATTATAAATTAATAGATTTAAAATATGGTTTTACCGCTACACAGTGATGACCATGTTTCAGAAATGGAAGCTAAAGCCCCTGAATTTAATTTTGTTATTAAACCAAAGACATTAGTTCCATTTCCTCATCAAGCGAATTTTGGAGTAAATTTAAATTTACATAGAGCACTATTGTGTAAAAATAAAAATATCTATAAGAACACCGGATTTTATATCTTACTGTTCTTTCCTTTTTATTTATATATACATATATATATATATATATATATGTATATATATACACACACACACACACACACAATAAAGAACAAATATGAAACATTTATAAATTTAATGTTTTTATTTAAGCTTCATCATAAATTTTTTTAAATTTTCTCAAAAATTTCAAAAGCTTAAACATAAAGTATATTATTTATATATTATTATTATTATTATTATTTATATATTATTATTATTATTATTAATATATTATTATTATTATTATTAATATATTATTATTATTATTATTAATATATTATTATTATTATTATTAATATATTATTATTATTATTATTATTATTATCATTTATATATTATATAAATTTCTGAACCTTTCCTATTTGATCCTTGTCCTATCCTTCAAATGCAGCATGGTTAGGTTTAATGTTTTGTACCCGTCATTTACAATATCTAAAAAGATCTTCCTTATTTAGGTGATATTTATTGGAAGTTTGAAACAAACCCTTTATTTAGTCCAGGGGTAGGGGGAACAGATAGATTGTTCTGATTCCATGTGCCATGCCTTTGGATATCTCCATTTTAGTTAATTATTGGTAACTCTTCAAGATTTTGTTTTATCTGCTGTGGACAGGGACTGAACTTACCATCTACAAAAACAAGAAAGAACAAAAAAAAAAGAAAATGAAAAGCACTTACTATGATTGAGTATCTGTTTTACCATTTCACATTGACAAGTATCGTTCTTGGAATAGAAGATGGTCTTTAAACGTTGGAATTCTACAAGTCCAGCTGCAATCATTGCAAAGGCAGCAAACACCATGCCAATAATGATTCGTTGCTGAAGAGAAATTGGTCGCCCATTCTTGTCTAGCCAGGGCAAAATCACTTTTTCCATCAAAGGAATAAAAATGACTATTATCACCACGTTGAATAAAGACAGCCATGTTACACTTAACTGAGGAATACAGAATGATAGAAAATTGCAATTAGATATAAAATAAAGACAGACATTTCTTATGGTGATTAAAAGCTGAAATATGATATCTATTTTAAAAAAGACATTAATTTTTAAATAGCATTTATTTTTATCTTCATTTTATTTCATGAAGCATTGACATTATTAATTTTTGACTAGTATTTACTTTCGTCTTCATTTTTTATTAGATGGAGCATCGGCAAACATTATTATGAATTTTTGACTAGGATTTACTTTTGTTATAGTCTGTGCTAATAGGAATATACACTTGAAAAACAAGTTGGATAAAATAAGTAATGGGTTATTGTAAAAAAACCAATACAATATGAATAAAGGTAACAGTTATGCACAAGGTCATCGCAAGTCAATCCAGTAGTGAGTGCTACTACTGGAAGGTCGGTAGTTCTCGTGTAAGTCTGAGTCATACTCAACAGATCCCAGCTAGACTCTGTAGTCCGTTGATTTACAGATACTTATAGGTAGTTACTACCTGTAGTGTAGTCACTCGGGGTGGGGGGGTGACAGGTTATTCCATTACATCAACTTTCATCTTCATTTTTTATTAGATGAAGCATCGACAGCCATTATTATTAATTTTTTGACTAGGATTTACTTTCATCTTCATTTTTTATTAGATGAAGCGTTGCCAACCATTATTAATTTTTGACTAGTACTTACTTTCATCGTCATGAAATGGGAAAAACATGCAGATGATACCAGAATAAACCTTGCACTGAATGTCACACCCAACCTTCAAAGAAGCCAGATGAAGGGTTGACATTCGATATAACTTCTAAGCTGGAACTGGAGATCCGCGCTTCATCCAATGCCGATCAACCTTGCTGTGTCTTCGAGTGCACACTTAGTAAATGTCGATATGACAGTTATATAAACACTCACCCTAGAGAGACAGTTTCTTTTATCAACATGTAAATATTAAATTCTCATCTGAAAAATTCAGATAGAAATACATGGTATGTTAATGACTTTTTTTTGTACAAGGCTTACAAGCCACTTGAGGTAGAGTAAGAGGTACCACCCATGTAAGGTAATAATGCCACCAAGATGCAAGGGATCACCACAAATGAAAGAGAAGGAAAAGATTTTACAGGACTGGAAACCCGATCTTAAACAGTAAACAGGAGAGAAACTTCTACTCTTGTTCAAAAGACTGGGGAGAAGTGTGAACTGGATGACAGGCAAACCTATCTACACCTCTCCAAAATTTGAATACATCTATCAGAAAGAAGTCATGATAGCAGAGATCATCTGCAAGATCATTTTTATAAAGCATTAAAATACTTAAAAATGTGTACAGTCCCACTGAGGTGCACAAGTTTTAATTATTTTAATTGTATGCAATAAAAAAAAAAATACTAAAAGCTTGAATTAGAAGCTATTATAAGGGAAAAAAATTACCGTGGGTGATTTCATTGTAGCAATTTTTGTACAGTTGTATGGATTAGCTACTGAAGTAAAATTGTCAATAGTTCTTGGGTCCAACTTCATATGCAAACCTTGTAACAGGAATGTTGTTTCAATCTGAAAATATATAGTTATTGTTTATATCAAACATGAGGTTATAGGTTAGACACAAAATCAATCAAAAATTTTGTTTAATCTGAAAACATTGAGGAGAGAAGACATTAAAAATTTGGGATTCGAAAAGATGACAATTGAAACTGCATTTGAATTTTTGAAGATTGTCATTGACAGAAAATCAAGAAGCCGCAAGAGAGTTCCATAGGCAAGAAGTGTCAGAGAAGAAAATATTAGAATAGAATTTATGGTTAGCTATTTCAACTGTAAAATAATGAGACCAAGCTGCCAATCTAGTATTGTCCTTCAATTTGTGAAGTTAAAGAGGTTTAGTGAGTTGCTCACTTCTATAATTAAGTTTTCTGCGAGAATATTTTACATGAATTAATGGTGGTGAAAAGGTACATGCCCAAAATAACAGAGACATTGTTAATGAATGTATTTGGGTGTGACTTGCCAGTGTAGGTGTGTTTGTGCATGAAGCGTCCACAGCACTTTTTGCTTTAGTGTGAAAAGTCAATGGCACGCACTTTGAAAGGGGAAAAAACAGGAAGAGAGTTACTTAAGGCTTCACTTGTTTTTTTATCCTCAGGGCTGTTGCTGATACTATGTTTACTGAGGGCTGCTGCTGATACTATGTTTATTAAGGGCTGCTGCTGCTGATACTATGTTTATTGAGGGCTGCTGCTGATACTGTGTTTATTGAGGGCTGCTGCTGCTGCTGATACTATGTTTATTGAGGGCTGATGCTGCTGCTGATACTATGTTTATTGAGGGCTGATGCTGCTGATACTATGTTTTTTAAAGCAGTACAGGGGAAAGCTCATCTGTACAATTGCCATGAAAATATTTAAAAGGAACCTGGAAGCTACTTTACAGTGACTGATGCTGAGATGCCAGGTCAGGTTCAATAATGTTGCAGACCCTGAACTTTCACCTATTATGATGGACGGGTCTTCTCTCAGGTAGGCTCCTTGCTCTGAATGTCTATTGGAACTCAAGCTCATCCCAGATTTCAAGTGGAACTCATATTTCTGATCTATTGCTAAAGATGCCTGGAAAAATGGTCAGTTCATTACACCATTCCAGTAAGCTCCCTCTGATTTCCCCTGGTATACTCTATACTTACAAAAACCAGATCCAACCAAAAATGGAGTATTGCTGCCATATCTAGGGTGGAGCTGCCAGTCATCACTTGCCTGTCTTGATAAAGTTCAAAAGTGTCTATGTGGCCTTGTGGGGGGGGTGAATTATTTTCCACCCTACAGCCCTTTTCCCCACAGACAAAGTGGTGCAAGCCTCTCATTAATCTGTTGCTATTTCCATGGCAAGTGTTCTAACAAGCTACTTTCTTTGGTTCCACCAACCCTGACCTTTGCAGCCTGGACCCGCCATGCCACGTACACAGGGTTGAATCAACTTCATTCCCTTCATATTCCATTAATAAGAAATAAGTTCAACATGCAGAGATGCTGACAGGTACCTATCCTGCATCCTTGATGCAAAAAATCTTAAAGAACGCAGTAAGTTTTCCATCTTTACGTCCCAGAAACACAACTAAATTTTTCCATGAAAAGCGATACATTGCACAAAACCAACCCATAACAGTTTTGACATAATTAATAGGAACTTGTTGTTGGTCAGTACTAAGTAAACAACAACATCAATTTAATTTAAAATGTAATTAATATATTCTTTCTGTAACTGAATGCGAATCATTTGTCAAATGAACTAGATACTGATGGTAATTAGTACATAGATATTTTATTTTTTTTAAACGTTTTGTATATTTTTTTTGTTAATTTATTTTTTCAAACCATATGTGCAAAAAATTTTCACTAACAAGTGGAGACATTTTTATATTTAATATTCAGTTCATGATTCAAACAACATTTAACAGGACTCAAAAGATGCCTACAGATAAAAGAAATTTTCTTGTCTGGTTTGGTACGGACTGTAGGGAAGCCAATATCTTTAGACATTTTAAATAATAAATACAGCATTAATTATTTGATGTTATTTGTTCAAATACATTTTACTTGTTCTTCTTTTCTTTCACTGACTCTTTCCTTCCTTCTTTCACTGACTCTTTCCTTCTTTCTTCCTCTCACTTACTTTTTCCTTCTTTCTATCACTCTTTCATTCCTTCCTTCCTTTCACTTATTCATTCATTCCTTCCTTTCACTTATTCATTCATTCCTTCCTTTCACTTATTCTTTCCTTCCTTCCTTCCTTTCACTTATTCTTTCATTCCTTCCTTCCTTTCACTTATTCTTTCATTCCTTCCTTCCTTCCTTCCTTCCTTTCACTCATTCCTTCCTTTCTTCCTTTCACTTATTCTTTCATTCCTTCCTTCCTTTCACTTATTCTTTCATTCCTTCCTTCCTTTCACTCATTCCTTCCTTCCTTCCTTTCACTTATTCTTTCATTCCTTCCTTCCTTTCACTTATTCTTTCATTCCTTCCTTCCTTTCACTCATTCCTTCCTTCCTTCCTTTCACTTATTCATTCATTCCTTCCTTCCTTTCACTTATTCATTCATTCCTTCCTTCCTTTCACTTATTCTTTCATTCCTTCTATCATTTACTCTCTCCTCCTTTCTTTCTATCATTTACCTTTTCCTTCTTACATTTGGGCAGTGGGGTGTGTGGGTGGCATGAAATAGACATCAATATCACCTTACCAGAAACTCTTTTATTTGTTTTTTTTTTAATTTATTTTTGCATTTAATTTTTAGAAAACTTTTGGAAAACATGGATAAGCAAGCTTGATAAGACAGAATGTCAAAAGGACGTTTTTCTCCCATTTTAACTGCCATTAACTCTTCAGCAATATTTATTAATTTCAAAAGTGATGATTAAAATTGTAATAAAACCTAAACATGAAAGTAAATTTACACAAAAATAATAAACATTATTTATTTATTAGATTGTTTATTCGAATGATTGACAAAACATCGGCTAATTGCCAATCGATTCAAACTTTACAAAGTTTGAATGGTAAATAATAAGGATTTCCTTAGAATTGGTTCACATTTTAGTATTTTAATAAATGCTTATTAGTTTAAGAATAAAAAAATGTTTTCATATCTTTTTTGTTTGAGATAATTGTTTAGTGATACAAGTCTTACTAATTAACCCATAGATGGGGAGAGAAGATTTGGATTCATACCTAATCAGAATTTGATAAACAAACAAGAAATTATAATGTGAACATAAAGTGGGGGGGTCAGATCTCTATTACAATCAATATATAAACTGATCCCTCACTTTTTCATAAGAATTGACAACAAAAATAATAAACACTATTTATTTATTATATTATTTATTGGAATGGTTGGCAAGACATCGGCTAATTGCCGATTGATTCAAACTTTATAAAATGGTAAATAAGGATTTCCTTAGAGTTGGTTCACAGATTTTAATAATTTCGTAAATTTATGAACAAAAAATTGTTTTCACATTTATTTCTTTATAAATTGGTAAATGATAAATATGGCATTGTATTATTTTTTTTTTTTTAGAATGTTGTAAATCTAATTTATTCTTGCACAGTATAGTTATGGCAGTCAGGCACCATCTGTAAGAGAAAAGAGCACCATGATGCAATTCACTTCACCAGAAGTTTGGAAACGGCATGCTGTACTGCTTAGCATTTGCGCCAGAAGCTCCAATACGACATTTCAGAGTGTTTGGGTGTCAATCTGAGGACAGCACAGAGGATTTGGAAAGAGTTGGATGAGTCTAATAGTGATTACAAAGGTACGGCAGCTTGAAAAACTCACTGATTGTTCAGATAAGAAAAGAACTCACAAAATTTGTTGGGAGGGCCACATCAAGTGATTTGAGGAGGTAGTGCAGCCCTGGGTCAAGAGGGTGGATTCTGAATGACCTTATGTCTGGCAACAAGACTCTGCACCATGTCACACAAGCAAGAGAACCCTGTCATGGCTGTCAGACAATTTCTGCAACCACATCAACCCCTTACATCTGGCCACCTAACTCCCCAGACTGAAGCCTCCTTGATTATTATATGTGGGGTGCAGTTGAGTGAGAGACCAACAAAACTCCTTGTAATACTATAGACGAATTGAACGCAGGGATTATGGCAGCATTCCCCAACTTAAACAAGGAGACCATTTAGAAGCGTTACAGGAGATTCTAAATTCGTCTGGAGGCTGTGGTTGAAGCAAATGGCGATTTTATTAAACAAATTTACTCTTTTGTATTCTAAGATATTTTTGTGTAATTCTGATAAATATATCTGTTAACATGAGATGTCAGTGTTATTTTCATTTTTGTGTAATTCTGATAAATATATCTGTTAACATGAGATGTCAGCGTTATTTTCATTTTTCTGTCATTTAGACAACAATTTCTCCATCACAACCTGTATTAAACTCTGGTTGTTGTTTGGTTGTTTTGTTTTATGGCATATCAAAACCTCAGTGGGTCATTTAATGCCAACAGAATTTTAAAATAGATTCATAGCGACAGTTTGGTAAAAAAGGTGTGTATGTATACATATATATTTGAACCATTTTTCAATTACTCATATTTTTGAGTACAATCCAACTTCTAGGAAATTTTAAATCTTGGATGGTTTTATTTTTGTAAAAAATTTTTTTTTTAAATTACTCACTTGGTTTGGTTTGATTTGGTTTGTTGTGTTTTATGCATATCAACTTCAATGGGTTATTTAATACCGTCAACTTTTTTTCTGGTAATATTTTGTTTTGTCAAAAATCTATTTCCAGTAATATTCTTTTCCTCAAAAATGTATAGCTGGTAATATTATTTTAAAACATGTATTGCTGGTAATAGTTTTTTTCTTCAAAAATTTATTTCTGGTAATAATTTTTTACAAAGTATTTTTGGTATTAAAACCTATTTTTACACTTTCCTAATGCTTTTTACCTCAGTTTTGGGGTTAACTATTTGGCCATAGCTGGGACCCTAACAGGTGCTACCACCCTGGGTCAGTGTGGACCTGGGAACACCAGCAATTAAGAGGTGATTCCACACTCCTCAAAACCTCCTGATCAGAGGCCTTGCTGCTGGGCGTAGTTTATCTTCTTACCCTGGACACGGATGTGTGAAGTCATTAGTGGCACTACTAAACAACTTCAAGCAAACTACAAGAAATCAAACCATGACTGTTGAGAACTTGTTTCATTTCTGTCAAGAAAACAAAGATGTATTAAAGAATTAAAAGAAATTGGTCCTTTAGTTTTGCTGATGGTCAAGGTCTTTTCACCACTTTATTCCTAGAGATGACACTACTGTAATCTACAAAACATTTAGTCATGATCAAGCCACAAAGAAATTTAATATTTCATGTCAGGAAGCTTCTTCATACCCAGAAACTTCTATTAAAACAATGAAGTATGTAGTGAGCATTTATGATAGTTTTTTTTGGTGGGTTGGTTTACTTCTTGAAAGTGACACTGCACAAAGTGATTTAAAAATACAATTTGTACATCCTCATGGAGCAGCAAATTCTTTCTTCTGGCCAGGACATAATGATAACATATTGTACAATCTTTCAGCTCCAGCTACAAGTTCAGGACGTATGTACATCTTTCAAAATGATAAATATCATATCATAGAGAAGAACTGGACTAGCAAATGAATGATTCATAGCTTTATCTACATACTAAATTCAAAATTTATTTTGCCAAGGTATAAAGTCTATACTGTTGCAATTAGAGACTACCGATAAATATATAGCAATTTCAAGTACTTTTTTTTTATCTCGACTGTTTTATCTTGCATGCTAATAAATAATAATAATTATAAATTTAGATCTTTGTATCTCTTTCTTTCTCTAAACTTTTAAAATTTTGATGATCAGGGAAATGTTGAAGTAATATGTGAAATTTTGTTTTCGGCAAAGAGTTGGGCTAAATTTTCATTATTTTATTTTTGCAATGCATATTCAAACACCCATAAAATTTGTTAAAACTTAGGGAATGAATTCCCCAAATACTATGTAATGTTTTCCCAATGTTTTGTTACCCATGGACTTCATCATCTTTAGCAGAATGAATGTTAGATCCAGTGTGAGTTCAATACCCGGTTAAGGCAGTGGAGAACTTTCAGAGGGAAAATTAGCAGGAGATAACTGATAACTGACATCCATCAAACATGGCATGTGGAACTAGAACAGTCTACCCTAGTGATCGAAATAAAGGGTTCAGTTCGAAATTCCAACCACCTGAAGAAGGCCGGAGCGTACAACGGTCGAAACGTTGTGACAAATATGGCGACAAAGATGAGGACAATAGTCCGACTAATGTAAATACTGTACATAATACCTCATCTCAGAAATATAGACAGACTCAGAATGAATCAATATTAGAAGATAATTGCGAAATTACCATGAATCAGAACTTTTTAGAAAAAACTATTTAAGAGGTCTTGAATTAGTAGCTTTGAGAAACAGTTAATGAAATTTGTTGGGATTTATTCCCCAAATAGTCTAGTTTTCAAATGCTATGCCACCTTTTGCTACTTTCAGGGGCTGAAGGTGATATTTTTTAATTTTTCCATGTGGTCAGCCACCTAAAAATTGTCGCTTTTTCACCAGAAAACTGCTAATATCTACTTTTTGGTCACACCTTGTAAAATTCCAAAGGGATATTTGGATTCCTTGACTAAAAATCTATAAGAGTATCATATTTCATTAATTTCTGAATAGTGGATCAGATGATATAATTTTTTTGTGAGATAGTTTGAAAATGAAAATGTCTGCCAACAGAAAATGCTGATCAGCAAAATTTTTTTCAACTTGCATTATCTTGAGATCGGTTAAGAATTTTCATTTAAAATTTTCAGGATTTTTTAATGACTATAAGATCTACAACATATATCAAAATAAAAAAATCTATTTTTGGGGGTTACATCAATTGGTTGAATTGACATGGATTCATTCAGAAGGAACGTTCTTTATGGACATTAAACCAACTTCAGACCATCTGGGATTTCCTGGTATGGATTACATGCTACATGAGGAAAGTATACACAAAATATCTTCATTTTAAACAAAATGAAACACTACGTATTACCATTTTACAATATAACACTATTAATATAATAAAGCAATCACAGGTTGTTTCCTAATGTCAAAGGCTAAAAATAGAAATGTTTTCGAAGAAAGAAGCGGTTTCAGACTCACCTGGAAATACACCATCCAGTACGGCACAAAAAAAAAGAAAAAAACAATAACTTTCCCCAATGACTTTATGTCATCAACAAGGGAATCATGAAAATGGCCTCCATGGCGTATTTTTGCCCAATCTAAAAAACTTGGCTGATATTGAACACTGACAGAATTTTCAGTTTGGCAGTAACTGAAATGAAAGGAAAAAAAATGGTTTAAACTAAATATTTAATCATTGTGTGTGTGTGTGTGTGTGTGTGTGTGTGTGTGTGAGTCCACTCTTTTCCTCATCTTGGTTGCAGCTATTTTTGAGATGAGGAATTATTATTACTACTAGTGTACCCATGCAGTCAAAATTGATGCCAAGAAGGAATGTATTATAATCTGTATTATATTCTAAATAATTTTCGTTTAATCCAGCTAAAATTTTGTAATTTAAAATAGTTAATTGTTAACGTTAATAACTGAACAGTGAACAATTTATAAACACCTCAGGAAAGATATCCGTATTTTACCCTCATTGTGTGTGTGCGTGCGTGCACATAGCTTTTGTACATGCGCTTTTGTGACGCATCTTGGGTATTCTTGAGAGTCAAATTTGCTGAGAAATGAGAACATCATTGCTAGTGATAATTGATCCCACAATCCAAGACCCTTCGAAGAAAAGTAACTTTATATGACGTTTAATTCAAGCTGAAATAAAATATAAACCATGGCAAAGTTTTGTTCAACATATCTTTATCTCCTCTCTTTATCTCTTCCTATTTCTCCCTTTTCTCTCTCTCTTTCTTTCTTTCTTTGCAGTTGTGTATCTGTTTCTTTTTGTCGTTATTTTCCACCACTCTTTTCCCTTTGATTGTAGTTCGTAAAAAACAGAGAGAAAGAAGGAATTGCTTTGTAGTTTATCAGCGTGGTAGCTTTTTGTGTGTGGATGTGAATGGAATCATGACTTCTGTACATCTCATCAAAATTTGGCACACTACCCCTCAATTGTTACACTCAAAAATAAACTTAACTAATATATATATATATATATATATATATATATTTATAAAATACACAAAAGGTTGAATCAGACGAGGAAACAGTAGTATTAAAAAGTGCTCAATACATACGTGAAAAAAATAAAAAATAAAAATAACATTTAGAGCTTTTAACTTTAAAAATCAGGAGATCAGTTAAATCTGCTACCTTGGTTTCAGCCTTACAGTATCCTCAGGCGATTTTTATCAATTCACCTCCCAATGCTTTATTTTTATAAAAAACTAATGAACGCTATATTATTTTTAAAAAATAAATTAACAAACACAAGACACTGGGTGTGATAGAAAGAAGGAGGAGGATGTGAAGTAGGAAGAAGAAGAAGAAGAAGAAGGGAGAAGAGGAGAAAAGTAAGGGTATTACAAATGTATCAGTGGGTGGGTAATTGAAAATTGAAACATTGGGAGGTAAACTCATGTGTGTCTGTGTGTGTGTGTGTGGCATATTATACAGGGTGGTCCAAAAGTAGGTGGACAGTAAATAATTACATTTATTTTGAGATTACATATACTTACAATTATATTTACTAAAACAATTATTACATTGACAATTAAATTTTATTGTGAACAATAATACAAAAGCCCTTAAATTTTATTGTGAACAATAATACAAAAGCCCTTAAATTTTATTGTGAACAATAATACAAAAGCCCTTAAATTTTATTGTGAACAATAATACAAACGCCCTTAAATTTTATTGTGTACAATAATACAAACGCCCTTAAATTTTATTATGAACAATAATACAAAAGCCCTTAAATTTTATTGTGTACAATAATACAAAAGCCCTTAAATTTTATCAACGCAGGTGCTCAAACTGTTTTCCATCACAATTTACACAGCTTTGAAGTCTACTTCTAACGCTCCGACAAACTTTTTTGCACAAGTCTTTTTGGGAATTAATTTCTTGAAATGCATCTCTTATGTAATTTTTCAAATCACCGACACTTCTTGGTTTTTTACTCTAAACTTTGTCCTTGAGTATTGCCCAAAAGAAGAAATCCATTGGGGTCAAGTCTGGTGAACGTGTTGGCCAATCCATTTCTCAGGAAATGTTTCATCAAGATACTCACTTGTAATAATATATATAGTTGTAATACATAAACCTATTCTACAGTCCACCTACTTTTGGACCACCCTGTATTTAAAGATTATTATTAGACACTAATTATTCAAACAGTTATCTTGGTTATTACAGTCTTAAGAATTCAACTATTTTTGAGATGAGGAATTATTATTAGTAGACACTGATTTATTCAAACTGTTATCTTCATCTTGGTTGTTATAGTCCTAAGATTTCATCTATTTCCTAGAATTAAATTTTATGTGCTGGTGTTGTAATGGAATTGGGAAAAATCTTTTAAATTTGGCTGTGGCCTTTCCATTCTCTTTGCAATACTGTTGAGAAAGGTATGAATCCATCTCCCTTCAACTAAGGATAAAACTGTAAAACATTAGGCCCTTGGCAAAGCAAACAATCTTGGAGAAAAACAATTCAAATCAGTAATGCCTTAGGAATAGCATGAATCCACCTCCCATAAGTGTAATATAGTAGGGTAGACTGAATGTTTAGCCTTGTTAAGGTAACCAGTCTTGAAGGAAGAAAACATTGCATCCTAAACCAGGCAGTGGGAAATTACTTCACCATATTTCTTAAGTCATGACAAGTCACAGATTTTTTTTTTAATCATCTCACCCCAAGCAAGGCAATAAAGCCACTAAGACAAGTGTTAGAGAGTATGTGAAAAAAAGAAAACACTATTAAGAAGCGAGAGCAATAAAAGAACAAGAATTAAGAAGACAGAACATAACGATTGACATTGCATTTACATTTTTGAACATCAAAGTTGAGTTGAAAGAAAGCAAGCAAGTTGGAAGAGAGGTTCTACAAGCGAGAAGTGTGAGAAAAGAAACTGTTAGCATAGAACTTACAATTACATCTAGCCATTTCAATTGTAAAATGATGAAACCTTGCCGCCAATCTTGTATTGTGTTTAAATTCATAAAGCAAAGGTACCAATGTCAATCATTATCTTCTGTCTTCTTAATTCCTGTTCTTTTATTGTCCTCTCTCCTTAATAATGTTTTTCTTTTCTCATATTCTCTCATACTCAGTAACACATTGCATCTTGGTGGCTTTATTGTCTTACTTGAGATGAAATGATTAAAAAAAACAAAAAAAATTCATTAAAATAAGAAAAGGTCAACTTACGATGTGAGACTTGCACGTCTTTTCTTTTCATTTTTACTACGAATTGCATCTTTGGTAATACGACAAATATTGATAAGAATGCTGCCATTTGGGTGTGACACTTTGTAAAGACATCGACCTGCAAGTAAAAGAAAAAATATTAAGTCAATTAAACGTAAACTTACTTTATTTGGCACCAAATTAATTACCACAAATAAACTTTCAAGACGAATCAAACCCCCAACTAGACAAGAGGGGGTCCAGTTCTATTATTATTTAATTACTAAACTGATCTCCCACTTTGTGTTTCACAAAAAAAAATATTTATCTCTCACTGGACAATGGATAAGAGAGTTCACTTTTGCTCTTATTACACAATTAAACTGGCCCCTCGCTTAATGTCCAAAATGTATATCCTAACCTGGGGTGGTAGCACCTGTTAGGGTCCCAGCTATGGGAAAATAGGGAAACCCCAAATTCAGATGAAAACACTATGAAAGTATAAAAATACATTTTCATAATAAAATTTCTAGCAATACATTTTTGAAAAAAAAATATTACCAGCAATCCATTTTTTGAAAAAGAAAATTAATTCATATTCTATACATACAAACTCATCCTAAAAATCTTGTCAGCATTAAATAACCCATTGAGGTTGATATGCCGTAAAGCAAAATAAACCAAATCAGTTCGACACTGCCCCAACTTGGTAGCAATTTTGACAATATTCTCTATAAGTTTTTTGGCAAAACATCATAAATTGATCGTGTCACCAACTTTTGTCTTTATGAAAATAATTCTTTTTATATAAATCTTCATGATGACGCATAATTTTTAGCAAACCAATACTTCAGAAATTGCTCTCAACTTATAGAGTGGGCTAATGCCTGAAAAAAGAATATCAGAGCCAAAAATAGACTTTGACTTTACTATACAAATTTATACACAAGTTTTTACAGTATATAATGATGGGTGGTGTGGCATAATGGGCAGACAGACAGACACACAGACACACACACACACACACACACACACACACACACTAATCAGGATTGTAGAGTCATTGTAACATCAACAATCTTTTTATTAGTTTCACCAGAGCTACATATGGCTTTGAAGTCAGAGTTTTCCTTCTCCTAGACCTGTTGCCACCCAAGGCTATAGAACGCAATCTGTCCCAGAGTTGGGAGAGAATAGATGGATTCATATCTTTCCCAAGAACTCAACTCTCTGATTCCTCAATCCAAGCCGTTAACCATTACTCCACCGTACCTCCAAATTGTAACAAAAAATCAGAGAGTCAAGTTCAAATTCCAGTCGGGTTCATTAGATTCACTTATGCACAAATAGCCTTGGGAAAGGTAGAATCCATCTCTTCTACCCCAAGCTATCGGTTGAATAGCAGGACAGATTAGGCTCTATAGCCCTGGTTGGTAACCAGTCTACCACTGAAAGAAGCAGTAAATCTTCTACCTTGTCAGACATGAATCAAAAGCGTTTATCACATATGGCACTTAACTGACTGACTGAATGAAAGTAAACAAATTATCAGCAACATCCTTTTATCATCAGGACCGGTGCAACCACATCTCAATTTTCAGAAGGTAGTATTCATATAGAATAAAAAGTTTATTGTAACCTAATTATCTACAATAATGGATCATATGCAATATAGGTGAACAATTCCAGTAGAAAAATTGAAAATAAATCCAATGTATCTAAATACAAATTAGAGACATGTCATAATAGATCATTCCATCTCAAATTAAATCAACAGATTTGCAGCTATTTTTAACATCAACTTGAGATTTTTTCTTGTTACAAAGTTGAAGAATTTAACACATTCAACATTATGGATAAAACATATGGAATTTTATTTCCTGGTTTTTCGAGATTTAGAATGAGGAAAACAAGTTAACGAAATTAAATAAAAAAAAGAACCCAGAAGAACGTCAAAATCTGTGAAAACCTTTCATCCTTTTATAGTCAGTTGTGCTTAATTTAATCTGTAACATATATAAATGAAGGTAGAAAAAAAAAGCAAATTTTGATAAGATAGCAAGGGTCATAAGGGCTCCCAATCAGACCCCACCCCAGTTGTGGGAAGGGTGAAATTAGTCTCTAGTTATCACTATTAAATTTACGCATAATATTCAAACCACGTTTTCAGATATAAATGTCATCTTTAATTTTGGGGGGGATTTTTCAATGTAAAGGCTTTCACTGTTATGATTACTTCTCATTGTAATCAGGCTTCTACAAGCTGACTTAAGTCATCCCAAACTGGCTTCAGTGGTGGTCTATGTTGGGATCTGTCTTAACTTTTAAATAGTAGACCAATGAGTATCATGACTTTAGTGGGAAATGCAAATGGCACTGCAGTGTTGATTTTCAAGTGTGTAGACAGAATAATAAATAAGTTGCCAAGCAATTAGGATACAAATTGAGAATGAGTTTAACAATTAGAGATCCAATCATCTTCCAACAATAGGTAGAAGGTTGGGTAATTTAATAACAACAACTCTGGTTGGGTTATTTAATGTCAAATATGTGTCTTATAGGAAAATAATCAGAATGAAACAATAGATAGGTAGACATGGGCCTGGTTTACACTAGAGTCTGAACAGCTAGACACAGGCCCAGTTTAAAGTGCAGTCAGAAAAGGTATACACAGGACCAGTTTATGCTGCAGTTGGAAAACCTAGATGTGGGCCCAGTTTATGCTGCACTCGGAAAAGTTAGACACAGGCCCAATTTATGCTGCACTTGGAAAAGCTAGGCGCAGGCACAGTTTATGCTGCACTTGGAAATGCTAGGCACAAGCCCAGTTTATGCTGCACTTGGAAAAGCTAGGCGCAGGCCCAGTTTATGCTACATGTGCAAAAGCTAGGTGCAGGCCCAGTTTATGCTGCACTTGGAAAAGCTAAACATAAGCCAAGTTTATGCTGAAGTCAGAAGAGCTAGATGCAGGCCCAGTTTGTGCTGGAATGAGAAATGCTAGACAATGGGATCAGTTTATGCTACACTCAGGAAAGATAGATGGGGACCCAGTTTATGCTGTAGTTGGAAAAGCTACACATGAGCCCAGTTTATGCTGCAGTGAGAAAAGCTAGATGCAGGCCTAAATTTATACTGCTGTCAGGAAAGCTAGATGCAGGCCCAAATTTATACTGCTGTCAGGAAAGCTAGATGCAGGCCTAAATTTATACTGCTGTCAGGAAAGCTAGATGCAGGCCCAAATTTATGCTGCAGTCAGAAAAGGTAGACATTGACTTGGTTGACATTAGAGAGAAAAAAGGTAAACGTAAATCCAGTTATACCAGTAAATATATACCTGGAATATGGCCCTTTTTGTAGGAAGCGTTCATATTCCACTATAGTGTATGCTGTTCACATATTCTCAGCCTTACAGAACAGGAGTCATTCCATAGTGCAGATCCTATAGGACAGTTTATGGAGATAAAAAGGAAGTGAGTTCAAGTCTCACTGGGATCTTTTTGTTTTTTAATTTTTGCTGTTCACTCTCATCACCACAGATTGCTAGTTTGAATAGTTGTGATGCAAAGCAAGAAAAGGCATTAAGATGAAAGAAATACACGTAAAAAATAACACCATTTTTCTTTTTACTTACCACAGAGAAATAAGATAAATGCAAAAGCCAGACTTGCCATAGCACCAACGTAACCATAATTAAATCCATACTTCTGCTGAAAATAGGAGACGACTCCAAGACCAATAAAGGCTCCAATGTTAAGGCACAGGTAAAAACAATTAAAGAATGAACGGACTGTTATAAGGTTGGAGTCCCGCAGCTGAAAAACATAAAAAGGGCAAGTGTAAAACAAAAACTTCAGTATTTATCTCCACAATTTTGTAATTCATTTTATAAAGGAGTGATTGTTATATTTAAATAGTTTGAACACTTGTTCCTATCTTGATTGGGCACGACTAATGTCCTTCAGGATGATAGCATAGTGGATATAAGAGTTGGTTAAACATGTTATTCGTATCAAGTGATTGTGACTTCAATCTCTGGATCTGCAAGAAAGAACAATAACTGGCATCACAGAGACAATATAACACAATAATTAACAGATATCCATATCAGTCAAAGCAATGGCACCTGATGATGTCCAGAGATCACTTGACTGAAACATGTCTATAATGATGGCTGTGGCAAACAAGATAAGAATAGTTCAGATTAATTAAAGTATATTATCTATATAAATAAAACAAAGTTTCTGTTTGTCAGTCTGTTTACTATAGACTCAGAAACTACTAGATGGATTTTAACCAAGAAAATGTCAGGGACTATATGAAGTTGACGTGAAAGTCAGGAAAAATCAAAAATAAGGACAAAGGCATCATTTCTCATGTAAATTAGATAGTTCATCTTTCTTTTTTTTTTTGCAACAATGTCATGGTAGTAAGGGAGGTAGATCAACTTCTGGTAGTAAATTAATGTGTGATTGTTTCCCTTACTCATTCTTTTAATCTATACAAAGTGTGTCTTTGTTTAAACAAAATTACTTTCCAAGCAAAACTGGGCACCTCTGCTAGTTTATAATAATAATATTAAAAGAAGAAAATACAGTTGTTTCCAAAACATTCACCTTTCACCAGTGACAGTTTATTTTTATCACTAATGTTTTTAATTATCCCACATTGTGTTAATACTTTTATGCAGAAAGAAGGTATTTTGTATGATATTGGACATAAGTATACGATAGAAGATTCTGAAATTAGTGCACTTTCAATACTTTTTTTGTCTTAATGATTTAATTTCACTTTTGTCATAAAAATAACAAAAGCAATAGAGATCTGAATGAGCTCGGGTATGTCATGAATCTTGATGCAGCAAATGTCAAAGATTTAAAGTTATGCATCCTTGTATCTATAATGAAATTTTTTTATGTAAAATTGTTTTACTGCTTACCACCCCTATATATACATATATAGATATATATACATACATATACACACATATATACATACATATACATATATATATACA
>OZ038517.1:62028503-62031003 GCA_964036315.1 Acanthosepion esculentum | reverse complement strand
TTCAAACTAGTAATAATATTATTATTAAGGGAAAATATGAATAAATTTTGTAAATATTGATCAGTTTAGATCTATAGGCAGATTTAGCACCCACCATCTTTGAAAATCTCTTTACAAAATTCTGAAATAATTTGTCAGGTAAAAGATATTTTTAAATTTAGGTATCCTTTATCTGTGAGACATTTGGAAAAAATCAGTTAATTTTCCACAATTTTATTTTTTTTTTATTGTAAATGATTTGTAAATATTTTCCTATGAGTATTTACTTTTCCCTCTCATAATAAATGAATTTAATTTTTCTGTATATATTGTATATACTAAAACTTTCCATCATACAAGGAGAGATGCTGAAAAGTCCTCAGTTTAATCAAGAAACAATTCCAACAAAGCCGTCTTTAACCGACAACTCTGGTGTTGTATAGCCCCTGCATGCTGAGAGGTCTTGGGTGACAGTGTCAATTCGATAATAAAGTTGCATTCTTCCCTCATGGCCAGTGATCACTACTTGTTTTGAGTCCAGAAATAAAAGAACTTCAACACAGGGAATTTTAACTTAAATATTTTATTAACGTTCATGGTGACATGTTCTATCTACACAATGGAGGTCGTTCCCCCTCACTGGGGAGCTGTTTCCAGAAATGAAAGTAAACATGTCTACACTGCTTGACATGTAAGAACCAACTCCCTGAAACTTTTCTCCTATCTCCTTTCCCACGCTGGCTCAGCCAATCAAAATCGACTTCCCATATTATGGCTTGTATCTGACCGTGAAGGTCAACCTCTGGAAGTCACAGCTGAGATACAATTCCCACTAAAAATAATGCTAAACTATTATTTAAAACCTGGCATCAGAGAAAGTTTTGTTGCTATATGATTTTACTTCTGCAATTGCATATCCATTGTGAATACAATAGGCATTTCCTCAAAAGATACCTGAGTAATTCCATGGGAGAGCATTTATACATATGCAGTAAGCCTTCCTCAGAATGGTTACCTAGTTACTCCAAAGGCTGCAAACAGGTTCTCTAATTTTTTTAAATGGCTGCACACTTTTTAGACAAGCTTTGTATCATTATTTGTGTGAAAACGGTTAAGCTTCCTGTATTGTTCCAGATATTACAAAACTGGCATTCAAAAAAATAAATAAATAAATATAAATGAAAATAAAAATAGCTTTTAGAATTTCCACAAAGGGTACTTCTTATTTCATAATATGATCATATTTTCAAATCGACAGATTGAATAGTTTGGGGATAAAAGACATTAAAAGGAGTTTGTTTTCAAAATTAGTGTTACAAACATGTGACATGTACATACAATTAGTGGTTTGTTTTAAAATTTATTTTAGCAACTAGCAGGGTTACCAACTGTTACCAGGACTAAACTAGTTTTATTGTTCCTCAGATAATCAGAATACAATTATGGAGAAAACCCATTTATTATTGTATTTTCAGCACAATAATCCATTTTTTTGTGGAGGTGGCATTGACATAAGGCTGAGATCCTAACGTGTGTTCTCTTTCATTAATGCAACGACCCTCAACCCCCAAAATACATTTTTAAGACTTCCAATTAGGTTAAGTCATAAATAACTTCAGTCAGTCAGCTATGTGCCATGTGTGATACACACTTAGGCGATCATGTATCTTTCAATACATTACTGACAAGGCAGATTTTTTCCGCAGTAGGTTGCCATTTCTTTCTGCAGTAGACCAGTTGCCATCCAAGGCTATAGAACCCAGTCTGTCAGGCTATTTACCCATAGATGGGGGTGAAAAAGAAGATTCATACCTTTCCCAAGGGTATTAGCATGTAAGTGAATGTAATGGATTCAACTGGAATTCGAACTCGGTTCTCTGATTCCTCAATCTGAGCCACTATCCATTACTTCACCATAACATTTTTATTTACACTATTTACATTGTTCGGACTGTTGCCCTCATCTTCACAATGTTTTGGCCTATGTCCACTCTGGCCTTCTTCAGATGAGGTATTGTAATTATTTACACAATTTACATTGTTTGGACTATTGTTCTCATTTCAGAAATATAGACAGACATTTACAGTTTATTCAATAATATATTCACCATGATTTGCAATGGCTTGTTGTCACTTATCATGCAGCTGTTCAATGCACTTAATACCACAGGTTTTGATGAGAAAACGTTTTTGACAAACACTTTAAACTTGCTTTTATTACAGAAAGTTTTCCCAATCAAAGTCTTTTGCAGTAATAGTAAAAATAGGTTGATACAAGGTCAGGGGAATATGGCAGGTGAAGCAGAGCAGACCAACTGAGGTCCAAATTTGGTACTGCTTTGAACAATGTTTTGCCTTTAATCCACTGCGTATGCTGCTACTGCCGTAAGGTATGTTAATGTACACCAAATTTATTCTTAACTGCCATATGTGATTAGTAGTTAGGATGATACATTAATCGTTACAACTGGTTCCAGTCCTAGGTATGATGATAAACTACATCCAGCAGCAAGGCCTCTGA
>OZ038517.1:61958503-62023503 GCA_964036315.1 Acanthosepion esculentum | reverse complement strand
AGAACAATTACCATGAAAGTATTTATAGAAAAGCCAGAAGGAACGTACATTGTAGCAGCGGGGGAAGTGACTGCAGCTGAGATGCCAGGTCAGGACCAATAACATTGCAGATAGCATTTGCATTCAGATTAATATGTTTATCTTTGTTATTATCACAATCTTTCAGCCCCTGTAGTCTTTGACCTTCTTCACGTGTCTATTAATCCAGGTAACCTTCAGGGAATATTGAACTTAAGCCTTTATTTAATCTACAGGTATAGATTATTCTTGTTCCACTGTCCATGTTTAGCGATATCTCGTCTTGTTCTTATTTAGTACTACTCAGTTATTACTACTTTCCAGTTTTTTGAACAGGAATAGAGGTTTATCCCTTGTTTAGGATGGGATTTCCAGTTCCTTCTAAAGTCTTTTCTTCCTCTTTTTTTTTTTACTTCCAGTAGCCCCCTGCATCTTAATGGCATTATCACCTTGCTTGGGGTGGTGCCTCTTACTCTGTAACCCTCAACCTAGAGTGACTCTTGAGCCTTGTACAGGGTGAACATTGTAAAAAAAAAAAAAAAAAAAAAAGAGTACAATAGTTTCACGGAATAAAGCCTTGGTTTGTGAATTTGTTGACTTAGTAGTCATGAGTTCAATCCCTGGACCAGGAAGTATAGTAGTACAGAAACAAGGCAAGCAATAACTGAGCAGTACTAAAACTAGAAAAATATGAGATATCCCTGGGCATGGGCAGTGGAACAAGATCAATCTACCCCCATAGAAAAAAAGAATGTTCATTTTGAAATTCCCTGAAGGTTTCCTTGATTGACAGATATCCGAAGGAGACCAGAGGGCACAACAACAGCTGAAACATGATGAAAACAACAAAGCGGAAGATATTAGTTTAAATGCAAATAATGTAAAATTCCTGAATTTTGCATTTGACTCATTTAAAGTTCTTTTGGGAGGATTTTCAGTGTCAGGAATAGATTTAGCACCCACCGCCAAAAAAAACCCACAAAAATGGCAATGTTAATATTAGCCATTTCCCTACAAGGAAACATTTGGCATTCATTGACTGAGCAGCCAGTACTGTTGTTTTTGCTTGAAATCTATAAAATAAGAATTTTTCAGGAAAACAGATTTCCCAAGTCCAGTAGCTGTTATCACTCCTTCCAGTATTGATGGAGGTTTCCTTGCTAACCTTTTATTTGAAGTAATGTTGAATGTCAACATCTTGATTTTCTCTTCGTGCTATTCATTTTAGTTATTGCTACTGTTGAAAGTCCCCAAGTAATGTGGTTTCTGCTATTTGATAGAATTCTTTGATCATGATTCTGTAGTGCAAGTTCACAATGTTCGAAAAAGATTGATCTTTGCCAAAACCCACAGGCTTCACTAGTTCAAAGCCATTTTTAACCATTGGTCTTACAAAGTAGTTGTATGGAGGTCTAAATCATGATTTTCTGACAAATACAAGGAGAGGTACGATATCTGATGCCCAGCATGTGGTACCAAAAGTGGGTAATGATCAATTTAATGAATAAAAGGAACTGAGTACATTTTAAATATCTTCCCAAAAAAACAATTTTCAGCAATCTTTAATTTTCATACCCATAAAAAAAAAACTGTGTCAAAAGGACAGTTTTTGCTTTGACACCACTATTATTTTAACTACCTTCACTGCTCAGCAATGTTTAGTGTTTTTAAAAGCAACAATTAGAATTGTAATAAAACCCAAACATATAATGAAGATGAATTCATACATTTTTTTGTTTTTGAGAATTTGCAACAAAAATATTAAACACTTATTTATTAGATAGTTTTGTTTATTTACAAGAATAATTATATATTTACAACATTCTAAAAACTAATACAATTGTATTAAAACTCATGTAGTATTTATCATTTACCAATTTATAAAGAAATAAATACAAAAACAAATTTTTTATTGAAAAATTTATAATCATTTACTAAATTATTAAAATATGTGAACCAATTCTAAGGAAATCCTTATTATTTACCATTTTATAAAGTTTGAATCAATAGGCAATCAGCCGATGTCTTGCCAACCATTCCAATAAACAATCTAATAAATAGTGTATAAAATTCTGATTAGGCATGAATCCGCCTCTTTTTTCCCCATCTATGGGTTAATTAGTAAGACTGGTATCACTAAACCATTATTATCTCAAACAAAAAAAAAATATGAAAATTTTTTTATTCTTAAATTTATAAGCATTTACTTAATTATTAAAATATGTGAACTGACTATAAGTAAATCCTTATTATTTACCATTTTATAAAGTTTGAATCAATTGGCAATTAGCCGATTTTTTGCCAACCATTCCAATAAACAATCTAATAAATAAATAAATGTTCATTACTTTTGTTGTCAATTCACAAAAACAAAGAAAATCTATCAATTCACTTTCATATGTTTAGCTTTTATTAAATTCTCATTATCACTTTTTAAAACAATAAACATTGCCGAGGAGTGAAGGTAGTTAAGATAATAGCAGTGTCAAGGGAAAAAAACATCCTTTTGACACACTTTTACTTTTGCAGGCACAGTTATTTATTTAAGATCGCCTGATTTCCTTACATTTTGCATTTTATGTTTGGCATTAATGGGTTAAACGGTAGAAATCTCCCAATATTACTAAATTTTATAGTGGGTGTTAAATAGAATAATTAATTTGCAGCAGCAATATTTAATTTTAACTTATCTTATCGAGTTACTTTTTGGTCTAAATATATTTTCAGATTCAGATAGGATGAAACGGGCTTACCCCCACCCCCTCCACACTGGGTTTATATTACAATTGAGACTTGAAGGAGAATCAAATCTGAAAAACAAATTATCTTCTTTTGTTTTTTTTTAACACCGTAATTATCATTTACAATCAGCACTTTTGTTTTATTTAATAATTGTTCTAAATATAAACATTTGTCAATTTCTGAAATACACTGTTCTATCATAAGAGTGCATTTGATGAAGTGAAGACGGAAATGGTTAATGATGATCATGCTCCACTGGGTTAGAAAGTTAAGAGATGAAAAGTAAAAATAAAGAGTTGAAAAAAATGTTAACAAAAAAAAAAAAAAAAAGAGACAAAGGAAGAGAGTTGATGAAAAAAAAAGTACAAAAGAAAGAGAGTTGAAGAAAAAGTACAAAACAGAGAGAGTTGAAGGAAAAATTATAAAAGAGAGTGGAAAAAAGTATAAAAGAAAGAGAGTTGAAAGAAAAAGTATAAAAGAAAGAGAGTTGAAAGAAAAAGTACAAAAGAAAGAGTTGAAAGAAAAAGTACAAAAGAAAGAGAGTTGAAAGAAAAAGTACAAAATAAAGAGAGTTGAAAGAAAAAGTACAAAAGAAAGAGAGTTGAAAGAAAAAGTACAAAATAAAGAGAGTTGAAGGAAAAAGTACAAAATAAAGAGAGTTGAAAGAAAAAGTACAAAAGAAAGAGAGTTGAAAGAAAAAGTACAAAAGAAAGAGTTGAAAGAAAAAGTACAAAAGAAAGAGAGTTGAAAGAAAAAGTACAAAATAAAGAGAGTTGAAAGAAAAAGTACAAAATAAAGAGAGTTGAAAGAAAAAGTACAAAATAAAGAGAGTTGAAAGAAAAAGTACAAAAGAAAGAGAGTTGAAAGAAAAAGTACAAAAGAAAGAGAGTTGAAAGAAAAAGTACAAAATAAAGAGAGTTGAAAGAAAAAGTACAAAAGAAAGAGTTGAAAGAAAAAGTACAAAAGAAAGAGTTGAAAGAAAAAGTACAAAAGAAAGAGAGTTGAAAGAAAAAGTACAAAAGAAAGAGAGTTGAAAGAAAAAGTACAAAAGAAAGAGAGTTGAAAGAAAAAGTACAAAATAAAGAGAGTTGAAAGAAAAAGTACAAAATAAAGAGAGTTGAAGGAAAAAGTACAAAATAAAGAGAGTTGAAAGAAAAAGTACAAAAGAAAGAGTTGAAAGAAAAAGTACAAAAGAAAGAGAGTTGAAGGAAAAAGTACAAAAGAAAGAGAACTAAAGAAAAAAAGTACGAAAGTTGGAGAAAAAAGAATAAAAAGAGTTGAAGGAAAAGTTGAAAAAAGTAATTGCCTATGAGAACGTCATACAATATTTGTTTTAACTTATTCTATTTTAACATAAAATGGAATTTTCCCCACATTTTTCATATATCAAATACCGAATATTACATCCCTTAAATTTATTTACGTCCCCTCATATTCTGGGCACAGCTTTTTCTATAAATAAATAAATGAAATATTTATAATTTAAGACTTAGATTTCAATTTTGTTTTTAAAATACCATAGACGTTAAACAACAAATGTAGAATAGACACATTTGATTTTTTTACACTGGGATTTGTTGTTGTCAATTTACTAAGCTTAGCACAGGGCTACAAGTATTGGACACCTAGTGAGGATCAAACTCACTCAGTAGTAATGGTCAACTAATGAGTAGTAAGTAGTTCTATAATATAGAAGAAATTGTAAAAGAAATTATAAATGAAACATTTTTGGACGCTATTTTCATTTGAATTTTATTTTGTTAAAGAAAGAAAGACTATCCTACATTTTATTGTTGAATTCCTAATGTTGCCACAATTTTTATAAATTTATTTGTTTATTTAAAAGTTTAAATATTAGAATTTAATTAAATATTAATAATTAATATTTATTTATAAATATCTAAAATAATTTATAAATATTTACATTTGTTTATAAATATTTTTTTTAAATATTTATTTATTCATAAATATTTTTTTTAATTTTTAAAAACTATTTATTCATAAATTTTTATAAATATTCTTTTAAATATTTATTTATATATTATTTTAAATATTTATTTATGCATTAAATATTTATATATAAATTTATGTATTATTGAAGAAATATTTATATATTTATTGATATATATATTTAGTTGGATTGATGTGAGTTTGTGACCCTGAATTTCACGCTTTTGCGATCGTCAGACAGAGTTTGTCTGACGATCGCAAAAGCGTGAAACCCAGAGTCACAAACTCAAACCAATCAAACTAAAAATGAGCTCTATCACTGATATTGAGCGCTTTCCAATAAGTACCGCGCATGCAATATTTCACATTTCCCAATATTTATATATGTATTATTTTGAATATTTAAAATAAATGTATATGTATTATTTTAAATATTTATTTATATTTATATGTGTGTGTGGGGGGTGGGGGTAAATAACTAGTAGCAACCGTTTATGCACGTATTAGCATGCATATACACAAGTAAGCTAAGCAAATAAATTTACTTTAAGTTGTAAAACAAAAGTGCTCGATGTGGTTAGACAGAGCTACATACATACATACAAATTTATATATTTTATAATAAAATATTTATTTATATATATTTTTAAATATTTATAATATATTTTTAAAGATTTATATATTGTTTTATTTAAAGTGTATATATGTATATTGTTTTCATTTTTATAAATATTTTTTTAAATATTTATAAATTTATAAGATTCTTTATTTTTAAAAGTTTTCACGTGTGGAAATTGAATCCGACACTATTTTTAATTAAATTAATAATAATAAAAAAAAATCCCACGCAAAAGAAAAAAAAATGCTTGCTCGAAATACGAGGCGAGGGAAAAAATTAAGGATGTTATTGTTGTTAGTTAACGCTATGTAACATGACGGTAAAATGAAAGAAACTTGACTTTTTAGTAGATCGAAAATCGAAATTTGTGTTTTTTGTTTGTTTGTTTTTTAATCAATATACCTGAGCAATTAACGAAAAGGAATATTTCTAATGAGGAAGTAAATAAAAATGTCCAACGTACCTGTTCGGCTCCGAAAGGTGCAATATTTGCCCGAAATATTCCTCCTCCCAATGCAATCGTACAAATTATCAACAACACAGCCGTGGAGCAGTTTTCATTTGAAATATCATTTTTAATTTCGATCATGGGTTTAATCGTCCTGTTATTTTGAGGGCCTTGAATTGTACAAGAAAATTTATTAAACGATAATGTTGTCAATAACGAGTAACCAAGACCGTAAATCAAAAAGGCCAGAACCAGGGTCTTAAATCGCCCCAGAACGGCATCAGCGATCAGTCCCCCCAGCAAAGATGTAACAAAAGAAATACCAAGGAAAATAAACGTAACAAGGGATGCATTAATGTTGTTCCAAGTGAAAGGGGCATCTTTTAAAAAAAGGACAAAATTTCCAATCAAACTGTAGAAGGCGATTCTTTCACAGGTTTCCACGATGAGAATGATCGCGCACGAAGTTCTTATTTTCCATCTTGGTGTGACATGATTTTCAATAAGGATCGCTGATGGAGGCCTCCGTGCTATGCGTCCCAGGTATTGTCCGTGTTGGGGGTCGTTGGGGAGTAAACGGCTCGTTTCGTCCATCGTTAGCAAACTAAAACTCCCGAGACGTGAATTGTATCTTTAAAAAATCATAACAGTAGCCATTTCGCTTGTCACATGCAAACTGGTGGAGCGAAAAAGCGGATTGGCGGAAACAACGAAAAACGTCATCAGTATTATCAATATTTGGAATGCGTGGGAGGAATTTTGTTTACAGTAGTTTCAATTTTATTTAAAAAAAGAAAAAGAAAAAGGAAACAAAAAAAAGTTGTTTTTTTTTTTAATAAAATTTAAATTTAAATTATCTTTTTAAAATTTAAATGGTTTTTCGTTTCGGTATTTTATATTTTACTTTTTGTATTCTGCAATCGTTATGATTAGGTGATGAAATGAGATTTGTTTTTGTCGTGGTGAGTTTCATTGCTGGGTGCCCCATAGTGTCATTGTGTCTATACTAAATTAAAGCAGTGTGTAGGGAAGTACATCTTTTTCTTCGTTTATTTTTATGTGCTTTGAATGATGACTATGATTAATTTTAATTACTTTTTGAATTTAAGTTTAGTTCGATTTTTACAACGGAACTTTGAAAGCTAAACAAACCTGAACCCTAACTTTGTGTCCGTTTCTTTTTCATTCACCTCTAATTTTTAAACTTTTTAACGTAATGCTCATCATTAGTCCCATGACCGACCGTAAGCACCTGACCAACCTCCTCCGCATGTCTCAAAAAGTTAAAGTATTATTCATTCATGCGTAGCTTAGAAAAAAAGAAAAAAATGATTTAATAAAAGATTTTTCTTTCTCTCTGCTACTTTCGTGGTGTTTAGGAAAGCCCCCATCATTCATCCAATTCCTTTACACTAACAGGGCTTTAACAGCTGACGGGTGGGCTTTGGTTGGGCCTTGACC
This sequence comes from Acanthosepion esculentum, assembly GCA_964036315.1. Taxonomy (NCBI): domain Eukaryota; kingdom Metazoa; phylum Mollusca; class Cephalopoda; order Sepiida; family Sepiidae; genus Acanthosepion; species Acanthosepion esculentum. The sequence goes on along the minus strand of OZ038517.1, from coordinate 62,016,265 downwards.
CCCACCTCAAATTCTTTTCAATTATAGTACCTTTTTTTACGTTATTTTTTTTAACATAACAATAAAGAAAACAAAAACTATCAAAACAAGGAAGAATATAACTTAAAAAACCGATGAAAGAATTCCTAGATTAAATTCTAAATTTTCTACCCCCACCACCAAGAAAAAACATTTATCTCTGCTATGACCCTGTTTAATGCTGAACCCTCACCCCCTCAACTTGATTTATTTTTCATTTTAAGCTTCCGTAAAATTACGCACTTAGTTACACAAAAAAGCAGACTTCTTCTTTGTGCCTTCAGGCCGTTGGCGATCATGGCTCTCCACAACTTCCTGTCCTTAGAAAGTTTTGTCTTTTTGGTTTTTTTGCTGTCTTTCCTAAATAAAAAATATGAGAGAAAGTCAAAGAAAAAAGAGCGGCCCATAGACTTTTTTTACTAAAGTCCACAAACGGAAGTTATAACGATAAGTAAAAGTTTATTGAATTTTTTAAAACAAACTCATTCAAAATAATTTGCTTGCTTATACAATTTTATTGCATTGTCTATTATTGAAATAATTCTCCGATTTGTAACGAGAAAAATAAACTTTCCTTAAGGTTTACCGATACGTTTTTATTTTATCTTTAGTTTTTAAACTAAAACACATTCTTCGGATATGCGACACATAAAGTACAACTTTCAAAATCAAAATCTGTGAACACTCTTCTTCTTAGTTTTTCTTAAAATCATAAAGGTTTAAATAAAATTAAAAATGTCATTTTTAAATGATATTTAAAAAATAAAATACAGAAAACAAAGGTTTGTAATGAGAGACGAAAATTATTTTCTGATATTGATAGTGAAGTTCAATTTCGAGGCAGACACGTTAAGTCGTTTCTTGGAGCCGAAATGTTGCCTGGTAGGATTTTTTAAACTCTTTGTTACCATTACGGAGAGGCAATTGTTTTTTTTTTTTTTGTCGAGTTAGAAACTTCTTCGAAACACTCGCCAAAATCTTCGCTTTTTAAAAGTTTCGATAATTATCAAGCAGCTCAAAGTGGGACCGCCAAAATTAATATTTTCCCTTTTTCTTCTCTTTCTTTCTTCTTTTTTTGTGGGGGGGGGGGTTAACATTTTAATCGGACGATATTGTTATTTTTAGATTAATGAACCAATCAGAATGCCGGAAATATTAAGAATTTCACACGTCAATTTGGAGCCCCTTCAAGTAATCAAGTGATAATTTGTTTTTAATCGTTTCGCCCGAAGCAATGGCCGCTCGACTAGTGAAAAAGAATGAGAAGATTGAGAATGGGGAGGTTCGTGGAAATGACAAAAAATGAACCTAGTTAAAGGAGAAAGATAACGACAAATCGATGTTGCATTTAAATTTTTGAATATTGTAGTCATCAGGCAAGGAGGAAATCGGGAGCGAGTTCCACAATCGTGTGGAAAGAGCGAGAAAAGAAACTGTTCAAGAGTAAAAGTGGCGGTTGCATCTCTAGTTCATTCAACAGTAAAACGGTGGGACCTAGCTGCCAATCTAGTAGCACGCTTCTTAAATTCATGTGGTTAGTGCAGCGGGGGAAAAGCTTATCAGAGCAGTTGCAATGTAGAAAAGAAAGGGAAGCTCCGTCGGTGAAAATTCGTGATGTCTGGTCAGGATCGATTACATTTCAGTCCAGATATTAATTCAACAGTCAGCTTCCAAGAAAATTCAATATTTCCAACAACCCTCGTAGAGCACAAAATTGTCAACCTCATAAGATCACATAAATAATTTTTTTTTTAGTTTTGATAGCTATTCATTCATGCGTAGATTTTCTTTTTTAAAAAAAAGATATTTTTTTCTTTATTCTTGTATGTGTCGTATTCATCCAGGACGTTGGCGATCATGGCTCTCCACAAATTCTTTTTCATTGTAGCACTTAATAAGTTTTTATTTTTTGCTATATCTCCTAATCCCCATTTTGCCAACCATTTTTACACGTACTTGTTGGGTAGATTATTTAGTGTTTCCCGCCTTCCTTCAATATGGAAAATACAGTGACAAATTTTCCAAGCCCTTTTTCCTCATTGTATTCCCGAGAAATATCATCTGACGTCTTCTGATTCTAAATAAAAGTGTCCTTTTTGTATCCATTCTCCTTGACACAAAAGCAGAATTCAATTTCGCGGTCAATTTATTGTTAATTGAATATTTGATATTCTATTGTCCTATGTTGTAAACGGATTTTCCCACTCTAGAGCTACTTAGCTCGCTTTTCACGCTTAAAGTTTAAATTTTCCAAACGAAAAATACATCAGTTTTCCACGAAAAAAGAAAAAAAAACTCAAACCAGTAAATTTACGCCACTTCATAATCACGTATTGTCAGTTGTATCCGTGTTGCCGGAGGTGAAACTTTGTTTACGACGTCATAATTCATTGGTGAAGTTTATATTCAGATGAATAATGATCTGAATAATTTATATTATAAATGAAGAGCTGATTGTAAGAAATTCTGTCGTCCAGGGTTTTTTTTCTATTAAAAATCCGAACGTGTGAATCCCAAACAATAATAACAATAAAAAGCACGAAAACATGGTCTCATGCCTGTTAAATAAATCATTTATATTTACAAATATATCTGTCTATATTTCTGAGATGAGGTATTATGTCCTCATTTTTGTCGCCATATTTATTACAACGTTTCTTCAGGTGGTTGGAATGTTGAACTGAACCCTTTATTTCGCTCACTTGCTATGTTTGGATGTCAGTTATCTCCTGTTAATTATCCCTCTGAAAGTTCTCTACTGCCTTAATCAGGTATTGAACTCACACTCTTTAGGTCCTGTCACTGTCATCTAGCCAACGTCTTTATCCACTGTGCTATGTGTCCTTGAGGACATTCTGTGTATGAATTTCTGTGTATTATAAACCTAATGTCTTCAGCAACCATTTTTACCAGTGCTCATACTGCAATTTTTGCTGTTATTATTAAATGTTTTTACCAGAGCTTATATTGCAACTTTTTTTGTTATTATCGCTTTTCTCTGGCACTCCTTATTACTGGTTCCCATATTGTATACATTTCTATGCTTGGTCGGCTCAGGAGATTTTTGTGGCCTAGCATATGTGCTGATTCCTTAAGTTTACGAATTTTCCAATGGTGTTCCTTGTCTATGATCTCAACCTGATCCCACAGAGGGCGGTGATCTCCCTTCTCTCTCCATATGTGGTCGGTCACGCCTGATTTTTAGACTTCCCCTCCTGTTACAGCTTTCTGGGGCGGCCTGTCTCTCTTTTATATTTCTTTCCGCAGCTACACGGGATAGCGTACACACAGTCTTTAGTCATGTTCTCCTCTATGGATCTTACTCGGGAGAGATATCTGCGAAGTGTCGTCAAGCTTTTGAAGGTTGTCCTGATGTTATATGGACCGCAGATCCTTTGTATTTTCTCTGATAACCCCTTCACATAAGGCAGGCAGACTGTTTTCTGAGTGTTGTTGTCTTCCTCCTCTTGTATCCGCCTATCCCAGTTTTGGTGGGCTGCTGCCATGTACCCAGGGTAGTTGTTACGTTGTAGGGTACTACTTATTCTGACCAATTCTTTATCTAATGTACATGAATTCAATAGAGTTAAAAAATATTTAAAATATTCTTTTGTTGAATTAAAGTTTTTGAGTAATTGGTTCACAAAAAAAAACTGCAGTCTAGAAAAGACTTTTAATTAGTTGGTTCAAAGAAAATTTACGGTTGAGAAAAGACTTTTATTGTTAGCTAAGATTCACTGAATGTCTTTTGTTGTGGTCGTTGATTTGTTTGAAGTCACCGACTAGCCATCTATGTTGTTGGAAATGATTCATTTGAAATCGCTAACACATGTATCTTTTAGCACGCGCTGTGGGGAGACTGTCACATCTCTGCTCTCTGAAAGTCAAAATCTGTGGGTTTTTATAATGAATTTTTCCCGAAAGTAGGCTCGAGAAAAAAGAGTTTTAGTTGTCTTCATTGGTCAAATATTTTACATGGTGATGTTAATTTCTAACCAATAAACACATCGTTTTAAACGGTGTGCGTTGTCCTCTATCTGTATTTCTAAGATGAGGTATTTTAACTATTTACCTTATTCGGACTGTTGTCCTCATCTTTGTCATATTCACGACGTTTCGGCTGTTGTACGCTCCGGCCTTCTTCAGGTAATATACATGGGGTTTTCGAACCGAACTCTTTATATCGTCCACCAGAGTAGATTGTTCTAGTTCCACATGCCATGCCTTTTATGGATATCTCAATTTCAGTTATTTCCCTTTAGTAACTCAACTTTCTAAGTTCTTTTTTTTTTTTCCAACTCTGCTATGTGGACAATGTGTACTTGGGAACCAATGGATAAAAGCGTTGGTTAAAGTAATCCAGTGATTTTACCCAAACAGTTGTGAGTTCAATACCTGGCCACAGCAGAGCTGAACAAAAACTTGGAGAGTTGAGTTACTAAAGGGAAATAACTGAAACTGAAATATCCAGAAAAGGGTTGGCGCGTGGAACTAGAACAATATACCCTAGTGAACGAAGTAAAGAGTTCGGTTTGAAATTTCAACGTATATCACGTGAAGAAGGCCGGAGCGTACAACGGTCGAAACGTCGTGAATATGATAATACAGATAAGGGAAACAGTCCGAATAATATAAATAGCGTAAACGGTGTGCGCTGTATCGTGGAATCTTTTTGGCATGTCTGTAATCGTATCTGAAACATTCGCCGTAAATATTTTGCCGTAGGAAAACTCTTTCAGGAATTTTCGCCGTATGAAACTTCGCCGTATTTTTTGCCGTAAGACAATTTTGCCTCATTTTTTTTTCGATACCCTTGAACGTCTCTTTGGAGTAATGTTCAGTTTAATATGCAAAATACCTTCTTATCAAGTACAGTGGAACCCGGATATAAGAGACCCTGATATAAGAGAAACACGGATATAAGATACTTTTTCTCCGGTGACGACAACTCTCTTATATCCAGGTTACACTGTATATATGGATATGGTATTTTAAATTGTTTCAATGTTTTTGTTTAATGAATTGAATATAAATTATACTGTAAGTTTGTTTAAAATAATATATATTGCTTGAGTGAGAATTATTGGCAGACTGATACAGAAAGTCTAACGTTAAGTCTGAAATATGAAATTGTGTGATGTAGGTTCTAGCGTCAAGTTGAAATTTTTGCACTCGTCACTGACGAGGATGAATGATGTAGGATTTTGATCGTATAACTTCGCTTATTAAAATGTTTAAATCGAAGTAACAATAGTTTGAGCCAGATATACTTGATATCAAGATACTTCGCATATTTAAAAAAAATGAAGCGAAATTGTCTTACGGCAATAACCCTATAAGGCAAAGTTTTCTACGGCGAAAATTCCTAAGGCGAGTTTTCAAACGGCAATAATATTTATGGCAAATGTTCCTAGAACCGTTTGTAATACTGTTTGTTATTGAGTAGAAAATACAGTTTGGGCACCTTTAATATAGTAATTGTATTGAAAATAAGGTTTATTTCCTACAGACTCTCTTTTCGACACGTTTTACCTGTGGAGTATTTTACATGTGCGTATATTATATATATGTATATGCATATGTACGTATTGTGTGTGAGCATTTTATGTGCTTGTTTCATTTAATGTACACGCAACCAAACGCACATGCACACAGCCCTTGACTGGTTATGATATAAGACATTGGAATCCTATTCCACTCTTACTCAGTCTAAATAACACCCGACCTGCCCTGAGCAATCAAACCAAGTAATAATTATTATCAATGTGTATTTCTTTATATATTTCCTATCCTACTTGTAGTGGAGAAGACAGAGAGTTAAATCAACTTAAGTTAGTAAATTTAAACTCCTTTCTGGATATCTCAGTTTCAGTTATCTCCTTTTAGTAACTCAACTCCCCAAGTTTTTTTTCTGTCTGTCTATCCCTGGGTCTGAAATGCCTCTAACTCGAGTCACACATATACAGGTAGTCGTCGACTTACGACATATACAACTTACGACGACGACGACATGTCTGGTTTAAACGCGTACGTCTAAAAAGGGAAAGTGAAAATAATCGATCTTATCGAGCCTGTTGCGTATTTACGACAGTTTCCGTGCAGCCACCAAGTTAGAATAATCTATACAAATAAAATATTTATCTGCATTTAAACAAAATTAGTTCTAAAGCAAAATGATCCGTTTAATTAATCAGTCCCTTTACTCCTACACGTTTTAGAATGCAGCCTTATTTTGACAAGCCTTTCATGTGAGGCACTCAGATACTTTTGTCTATTAGGTGATCGTCTTACTTCAACTTGGTCTTGAAATAGGCCTTCTCGTCGACGTCTTTGTCATTCTGTTGCTAATCTTTTTCTTCCGAGAGATATTTCCATTTCACTTATGCTAAACGCGTGAAATTTTTAACATGGAAAGATATTGAGCAAAAAGTGATTTATATAATATCAGGAGTAATCGATGAATCATAGATACGACTGAACGTCTAATCAATATAAAGGGAACGAATTCATTAAATGGTTCATTGGCAATCTATTTTAGTTGTGAACTCTTTATCCCCACTATGGAAACTATCTCACTTGTTGGCTATTGTGGCAAGTGGGGGCTTCCTTACTTTGCTCGAATCATCAGCAGCAGCAACGGAAATAATCAGCAGGGTACAACTAGAAGTCCCAGAAGGCATAAAAACGCTGACAGATCCCTATTCGGCACCTTTGCCACGTTTCCGTTTCAATGGCCTCTACCTTCAGGCCTGCTCTTTCTCACTTTTCATTTCCAGCGGCTACTTTCAAGCCCAACTCGAAGAGCTACACACAACCCTTGCTGCAGAAGACGTGGCATGTCCTGGCAGCATTACGTCAGATTTCTCGCTCCTCCCGTGGGAACCGGCAGAGAAATCTCCCTTCGAGACACCTACCAAGGAAAAAAAAACTACACACAACCCTTGTTGCAGAAGACTCGTACCAGTCCTTTCAGTTTCATACTCAGATTTCTCGTTCCTCTCGTGGGAAGCGGTGGCGGAAGCTCCCTTCGATCTACCTACCAAAGGAAAAACTACACACAACCCTTACTGCAGAAGACGAGGCCTGTTCTAGCAGTTTCACACTCAGATTTCTCATTCCTCCCAAGTGAACTATCGGAGAAATCTCTCTCAACAAAATCAGCTACTCAAGAACTTTGTTAACTAGGAAACCCCACTTTTCCCGCAAAATACTCCTATTTTCCAATCTCTTTCAACCAGAAATAAAAGCTGTTGAACAGTTATTTTGAGCCTTGGGTTTTTGTTCATTCCACTCTCACTACCGAGCACAAGCACACATACAGAACCAGTGAAAATTCCTACAAATCTCAATACATTGTTTCAAGACTTTTGTTTTATTGCATCTCGCTATTAAAACTTTTTAATAATTGCCATCCTTTTTGTAAGACACGGATGCACAAGTAAAATCATAAGGTTGACGACAAGAAAGAAACACCAAAAAAAGAAAAAAAGAAAGAAAAACTTAACAGCTTAATGTTCGTCGAACTGTCTCTTTGCTTAGATGCGTGCATGGCTGTGCAATAAAAATAAAAGTCAGCCTTCTTTCTCTTGCCTACAGCCCTAGTGCCTTGCCGATAATTATTTCACTCTCCGTCTATTGATACCAGTGTATTCATGCCTATATGTTCACATCAACCTATTCGTTTCTATTTCAATCTATTCATGTCGAGGTGTATCATATTCATCCGTTCCGATGGATCAATATCAGTTTATTTATATCTAATGGTACCTACGATCTGACAGCATAGAGATGGACACGAAGAAAATATCCAGTTTATTATTTATAGCGATAAATTTAGAATCTATCTATCTATCTATCTATCTCAGTCCTTTTCATATCTATCTATCTATCTATCTATCTATCTATCTATCTATCTATCTATCTATCTATCTATCTATCTCAGTCCTTTCATATCTATCTATCTGTCTGTCTGTCTGTCTAAATAAATAAATGAACGGCAAAATATGTCTGTCAATCCCTGTCTGAAATGCCTCTAACTCGAGTCACACATATACAGGTAGTCGTCGACTTACGGCATATACGACGACGACGACATATATGACATATATGACGACATATATGGTTTTATATATAGATTGATTGATTGATTTAGGTTAAATCAATCAATCTATTTAACTAAATAAATAAATGAACGGCAAATTCTGTCTGTCCATCCCTGGGTCTGAAATGCCTCTAACTGGAGTCACACATATACAGGTGGTCGTCGACTGACGACGACGACGACGACGACGGTGACATGTGTGGTTAAAACTCGTACGTCTAAAAAGTGAAAGTGAAAGTAATCGAGTGTGTTGCGTATTTACGACACTTTCCGAACAGCCACCCAGATACAGTTATAACCCGTTACAGTACAGTCGAGTTATATCCATGTCTTCTAAAATTTCTTTCAAAGCACCCCACGATGTCTTCCAAGAGGAAATTATCTGCCTACTCCTAACCCTGCCAAAAAGGAAAGAAAAGTAATTGATCTCTACACCAAAATGACGGTTATTAAGTGAAATTGTATAGCGAATAGAGGAGAGAATAGCGGTCCGAATAGTAATAGAGGATAGACTAGAAATGGCGATCCGTATAGTGATAGAGAAGAAATAGCGATCAATTAGATACACGCTACCTCCCATGGTCACGTGGTCTACTTAATTCAATAAAGGGATCGCCTGTGTTTGCTCACTGGCGATCTATGTTCAAACTCAAGTGTCGTCAGCGACATTTTATTCCTGTATAACAGTGACTAAAATATTCTTAAGTGTATAAAAAATGTTGCTATCGCGTGGGGAAAATGCATGAACGTTGTCTGGAAACATCGTGTTAAGCGTTACGTGAATAGTTTTGCTGGCTTTGAAAGTGAAAACGAACTTGATGTGATACGTGACAAAATAGTGAAACTGGCAAAAGACATTTCGTTAGAGAGTGATATAGAAGATGTCAAAGAGTTGCTTCATGTGGAATCAGGAGAGCTTACAAAATCAGAGTTGGTATAATTGGAAGAAGAAAAAGTCGCGGAAGAAGAGAGGTCGAGAAAGAAGAGGAGGAGCCACAACAGATGTTCACAAGTAAGGGGCTATCAGAAAGGTGTTAAATAATAGTTTCAGAGGGCAGGGTGGAGTAATGGATAACGACTCGGAGTGAGGAATCGGAGAGCCGAGTTCGAATTCCAATCGAATCCATTACATTCACTTATGTGCTTAGAAAAGTTATGAATCCTCTTCTCCTCCCTCTAGATATGGGTAAATAGCAGGACAGGCCGGGTTCTTTATATACATGGTTGGCAACTGGTCTACCGCAGTAAGAAATGGCAAACTACTGCGGGAAAAATCTGCCTCGTCAGTCATGTATCGAAAGATACATGATCGCCTACGCGTGTATCACGAATGGCACATAACTGACTTTCTGTATATAGCTCAGACCTTCTGAGGCTGACCTTGTGGTCAGCTGGTAGACAAAATAGGGTGGGAATATTAGAAACTGTTAGAAACTTTTTACGGTGAGTAAGTTTTTACACGTCAAAGAGATCAGACGTGGTTATTTCGTGTCTCGGGGAACTTGCTCCCCAGTGGGGATGATAGAGCGACACCACTGGTTAGTTTGAAAATGTACACATCGAAGTGTTAATAAAATAGATAAGTTTTAAAATCCCTTCTCATTTTACCTCTGAACAAACCAATTAGCGATCGCCTGGTCGGGAGATAACAGAAAAAAGAAAGCAACATATGAGTGAATCAAGACTGTCGCCCCAAGAGACCCCCGGCAAGAAGAGGAATATACAACAAGGGTTCTCGCAACTCAATAAAGCCCTTGTACAATTTGAAACAATGGACCCAAAACATTGAACGATTTGCAAGAATTGAACGGATAATACATGATGCGATTAGTCCATATCGTGTAATTTATGATGAGAAAAAAAGCCAATTTAGAGAAAGTTAACCAAGTTTATGAAAGTCGTATCTCCTCCCGATGATAGATATTACACGGATAAAGGCAATGAAAGAGGAGAAGAAAACAGGTGACGATAGAAAGAGAAGAAAGCTAGTCACAGAAAAAGTGAGATGAAAAGAGTGTGCTAAAGAAGAAGAGGAGTTAAATAAAAAATGATTATTATAGCATCATGACACAGCATCATGACACAGCATCATGACACACCATACTATATGCACGGTAATTTAACATTGTGCTACTTACGACGTGCCTATCGGAAGTAAACGCCGTCATAAGTCGACGATTATCTGTATTATACTATTTTGGAAACAAGATGATCCCGTGTTTGAAAATCTGCCCTTCATCTGGGGCTTGAACATCTGGTGATTTGTGTCCGGATGAGGAGGGAAGAGTTAAAAATTCAAATTTTAAAATACCTGAAAAAAATTATTGATTTTAAAAGTTTTTAATTTCTATCGAGTTTAAACTAAAACAAAAACTTGAAACGTGAATTGAAAAATCTGTTTTAAATTCAGTTCAAAATATCTCCAAAACTTTGTGAATTGAGGAAATCAATTTTGTTTCTTCAAAATGCCAAGGAATCAAAGTTAAAGTGAGAGGTTTTGAAGTTCCGCAGAGTTCGTGATTTGAAGAACTCAATTTTCAGTCTGAGTTGAAATTTCGACCCGAATCGTTCATTTGGCCGGAATTGGACTTATAGCCTGAATCAGAGTTAAAGTGAGCTTGTGAAATTCCATGAAGTGAATTGAGGAATTCAAAGTTATTTCTTCAAAATTATTATTGCTGTTTTCTAAGCTCGATCAGAGGTCGCTTTAGCTTTGGGCGGGAGGCCACATTAGCCCTCCGCAGGAGCTACCTCAAAAGTCTGCATGGAGCACGGCTGTTGTATAGACCTCTCATGCTGGGAGGTCTTGGGCGACTGCGTCAATTTGATGATAAAGTTGCATTCTTTTGTCGCTGCTGGTGATCGCTAGTTGTTTTGAGTCCAGAGATAAAAGAACTTTAACACGGAATTTTAACTTAAATATTTTATCAACGTTAATGTCGACATGTTCTATCTATCCAGTCGGGGCCGTTCCCCCCTCAATAGGGAGCCCTTTCAAACACGAAAGAAAACACGTCTACATTGCTTGACATGTAAGAACCAACTCCTTGAAACCTTTCTCCTATCTCCTTTCCCACGCTGGCTCAGCCAATCAAAATCGACTTCCCATATTATGGCTTGTATCTAACCCCGAAGGTCAACCTCTGGAAGTCGCAACTGAGATACAATTCCCCCTAAAAATAATAGTCTGCTAATAACTGGCATCAGAGAAAGTTTTCTTGCTATATCATTTTACTTCTGCTATTGCATATCCATTGTGAATACAATAGGCATGTCCTCAATGCGCCAAATAATTATATGTCGTATAGCCGCCTCATGCTGGGAAGTCTTGGGCGACGGCGTCAATTCGATAATAAAGTTGCATTCTTCTCTCGCGACCAATGATCACTAATTGTTTTGAGTCCAGAGACAAAAGAATTTCAACACAGGGAATTTTAACTTAACTATTTTATTGAAGTTAATGTCGATATAGTGATATATTGTTTTTTCGAGACTTAGCACGAGCAAAACAAATTCACAGATTTGGAAGAAAAGCCCCCCCCCAATCTGGCGTGATGTACAGTTTGAAAAAGGCCAGTCCGCTCAAACCCTCGACCATGATGACTTGTTAGTTCGTGCTAGAACAACTGCTGGCGGCTTCCGAATAGTTCCGCTTATGCAATTTAACTCACGAGGCTTGGGTCAACTCGAGATATGGTTTTCTGGCACTTTCCAACGTAAGTAAAAGCAATGACGGACGAAAAAACGGTTGCTAGGAGTAAGGAGAAGAATGAGAAAACACAGGCAACGGGTAAGAGAAAAGTAGCAACATGAGATGATGGATAATCTTCGTTATTAACACCCGTAGAATTTCTACAGCTTCATGGATAAGCAACAAAAACTGGAAGGGATAAGGTCTATCTTGATAAGATACGGGTTGCCCAATGAGGTTTGTATATGAATTCAGAATCACAAGCAGTATCCGTGAAAATGTAATGGCTTTCCTATATTGGGGGTTTTCTGATAAGTCATAATTAAATATTTGAACTTAACAACAAAATATTGCAGTAACAATCATAAATATGAATACTGGGCGTTATTTAAAGAAGAGGGTACAAATGAAAAGATTTTCCCTTCACTGAAGCAAACATTAAGCGACTGATAGGATTATGAATACGTCCTTTCTTTCTTTCTTTCTTTCTTATTCCCATTTCACTGAAGCAAACGTTATCGCTGCCTCTTTCTTTCTTTTTTCTTTCCGCCTTTCTTTCTTTCTGATTTCCAGTTCACTAAAGCAGAAGTGAATAGTCTGACTGCGTTATCGTTTCCCATTCTTTCTTTCTTTCTTTCTTATACCCATTTTACTGGAGCCAACGTTAAGCGCTTGACTACGTTATTGTTTCCTTTTTCTTTCTTTCTTTTTTTCTTTCTGTTCCTTTCTATTTTCTGCCTTTCTTTCTTTCTTTCTTTCTTTCTGTTCCTTTCTATTTTCCGCCTTTCTTTCTTTCTTTCTGATTCCCATTTCACTGGAGCCAACGTTGGGCGCCTGACTGCATTATCGCTTCCACTTTCTTTCTGTTTCTCACTAAAACCAGACAACGTCTTTGATATAACTTTTCTTTCCGCCTTTCCTCTCTATCAGAATAAAATGGTCCCTTGTTTATCTATGATGATTTAAGTGTGTATAACGAATATTGCATCAATTTTCGTTTGAAAATACATTGGCAAAAATCTTAAGTATTGTTTCTACCTTCTTTCTTCTTATTTTATATCATTTGTTTATCTCACTAAAACTAGACAGCATCACTGATATATATATGTGTGTGTGTGTGTGTGTGCGTGTGTGTAATTTGGCAGCAACTTTTCTTTTAAACATGTGTTGAATGTCAAAGACAACATAGTCCTGCATATTCTCTTATCTATAAGGATTTTACGAATGTCAGAATGCAGAAGGGAAACAGTATGTGACATAAGATGTTGTTTAATGGCATCTTATGTCACATACTGTTTCCCTTCTGCATTCTGACATTCGTAAAATCCTTATAGACAATACTAAAATTATAGATAAACATACAGACATTAGACGCCTTAAAATCTTAGAAGCACTACATATTAAAAGCAAAAGACCTCTTATTAATCGCATAGATTACAATATTTCTGGAAACATCCTTCAATGTTTATAATATATTTCTACATAATTAGATACACCACATAACCATTTCCTTTGAACATTTTAAAATCCATAACGTATTCTTCGATCTTTTGCCTTGTATAATAAAAAAATCTTTTTCACGCCTTCACATGATTAAAGATCTTCGCCATGTACGTGATAACATCATCGCGTCTTTTGAAATTAAAATGATTTTGTAACGTTTATTTAGTTTGTAAAAAGTAAATGTAGCAACATGATTCCGCTACAAGACAATTTGCAAATGTTTAAAAAAAAATTTGACTCTACATATATATAAGACATTGTTAAAAAATTTTGACCCTGAAGATGAACAATGATATTCGAAAGTACTCGGTTATCTTACGGACAATATTTATTTCAATATAATTTTCAAATAAAAAGTCTCATTAGAAAATATGAGAAAATTCAAAAGAGAATATGCAGGACTATGTTGTCTTTGACATTCAACACGATATATATATATATATATATATATATATATATATATATATATATATATATATATATATATATATTCCATCTTACCTCACAGTCGGAACGGAATCGTCCATTATGATCCGAAGAGTGGAATTAAAATATGAATTCTAATTAACAATAACAGGTACTACTATGTAATTAAACTCACTCTAATTAGTCTTACGTGTACTCCTACTAATCCCTAACCATCAGGAGCCGAGTGTTAAATGATTTTTAATGTACATGTTGAAAAGTTAGAAAAACTATTTTGTACTATTATAGATTGATTGATTTGTTTAGGTCTTATCAACCCTTTTTGGATTATTTAAAACCAAAACATATTTGGGCTGTAAGAATGATTCTTTTATTGCCAGAGAATATTGCAGTAACAATTTTTATTTTTGAGAATATCGATTATTTTCCAAACACAAGTTCTACTATGTAACCCATAGCGGGGGGTTGTACTAAAATGAGTAAATGATCGAAATGTAACGGTCAGAATGGAAGGTTTTTCAGGGTTCAAGGGAGACTAGGAAGATCAGGCCTTATCTGTCCAAAATGATCAGCCCATACCAATTTTATACCAAAAAATATACAATTATATTTTTATTTATTTTCGTTAGAGTAATGAGTGAGTCTTTTCATATTCGGTGTAGGAAAATGTTCGTTTATAAGGTGGATACTGATGGCAGCCTGGAGAAATGTACGGTAGAAGTGTTTTAAATTCAAACCATGATAGGGATAGTAATAATCTTTGAAACAGGTCAGTGTCAATCTACTGTGTTTTTCTCGGCTCTAAGCAGAACAGAAATATCATTAACAGATGGCCTCTTAACTACTTCTTTACTCGTCACGCGTGGCTGGTTTCTCTGGGGAGCGGCTCGGTTCGTCACTCAGGCCATCCCTTCTTCCTCTAGCTCAGGGGTGTCAGTTTACATCCGTTTTGACCAGGCCCCGAGACTCTGACGCGAACATTGGTTTCGGCTAACATCAAACGTCTCTTTTTGCCAATTTATTTTTGAGTGGCTAAAATTATTTTATTTTCAGACGTTCCTTTCTTTTTCATTTCTTTTTTTAAACAGAAGTTATGCGCGAAGCTCAACTGATTTTTGGTATTTTTCAGTCACAAATAAGTAGGCTCTGATCCTGCAAACTGCTTCCTCTTTTTATTTGAGGGTTGCCTTCTCGTTAGTATAAGTGTACAGAGAGAGGGGGAGGGGGAGAGAGAAGGGGAGAGAGAAAGAAAAAGATAAGGGTTTTAAAAGAAAGCTTGTAGCGGACCGTGGGGGTGAAGATGTGAAGAGATATCAGAAGGTTAAACTTTCCTGCTGGCCGGTCCAGCTACATGAGAATGTTGGACTTTAATTAAGTCCAAAGAAGACAAAGAAAACAAACAAAACCGATATATATGGGTAAACAAAGATATATTAATAACGAGTTAAACAAAGACATGCACGTCTGTCTGTCTGTCTCTCGCTCTCTCTCTCTCTCTTTCTCTCTCTCTCTCTCTCTCTCTCTCTCTCTCTCTCTATATATATATATATATATATATATATATATATATATAAAATAAAAATAAAAACAAACAACTTTAAGGCTCCATGTAATAAATTATTTCACCACAGCCCTTTTAAAGGACCGCGGATCATCAGACTTTACTTCCAAAGGTTGAAACGCAAAAACCTATTCAATATATATATATATATATATATATATATATATATATATATATATATATATAAAGGAGCAAAAAAATGTATGCAACCGAGCACTTTTGATAAACCGTCCGTTTTGTGGTATGTGATTTTTCTGGCTTCTTAACAGATTTGTTTATATATATATATATATATATATATATATATATATATATATATATATATATATATATATATATATATGTGTGTGTGTGTGTGTGTGTGTGTGTGTGTGTGTGTGTATAATATTATAATAATAAAAACATTTTAAAGATGTTTTTATTATAATCTCTTATGATAAAAATATAATAACAATATATATATATATATATATATATATATATATATATAATTAATGTGAGTAAAACCTTGTCATTTAGCTGATTGATGTTACCTTCAGCACCCCGACTCCAGAGTTTCGTAGACGGACCTGTCCATCCACACTTTAGGGGATATCAGCAATTTACTGCTTATATTTTTTCGATTTTTTTCCTTTTATGCATATTTAACACAGGTGGAAGTTTTCCAAGCGCACATTCGCTCACATGTACCCCTATTTGTGGATGTGCGTACTTGTAGTGAGTCGTGATTATTTTGCTCTTTTCTTCGTTTTTTTTTTTTTTTTTTTTTTTTTTCACTTTACATTCGCTCATTATGCTTTCTCTATTTTCTTCTCTTTTTCTTCTGGGTTTGTTCCGGCTCTAGATATGTGACCGATTTTTATTTTATTTATGGGCATTCTGTTTTTTCTTTCTTTCTTTCTTTTTTTTTGGGGGCTAAGAAAGTTGTATTTAAGTTTTACGTTTTTTTAAAATAAATAATTGGTATTAATTAAGACGGATCAAAGTCAGCAGGAAGTAAATCAGTTTATTGGTGAAAATTTATTTATTTTTCTATTGGATCATGTTATTTAAGTCATGGCAATTATGTGTGAAAAATAATATCGCCCAAATATCTGTCAAATCTGAAAGAAAAAGAAAAAATCATTAGATGCTTAAACTTAATTCACATTTAAAATCGGTGCAAGCTATTGGAACACTCTTTATATATAGTACATACCACCGCAAACTCACACATGGACTGCACGCGCGCTGCACACACGCATGTATATGTAATTGCTAAATAGTGTATATGTCATTAAAATAAGTGTAGGCTTATATTATATGTTATCGTTTATTTAATGTTTCATTTTTATTTATATTTAATGGTTAGTTTATTTGTTTTTGCCTTGGTGTTATATATTCAGGTATTAATTATGGGGAGTAACGTTGTTCATTTTTTGTTATTGATGTGTGTGTGTGTGTGTGCATATCCATACATACATGTACACACCAGTTTTCTTTTTGGCTACATATGTATTTTGATAATGTTTCATTGTTTGTGTATTTTTTCTTTCGAATGACATTTTATGGTTATAATATCTTTCTTTTAAAGTTTTTTTCTGTGGTCCCTATGTATATTTTTTCGTCTGTGTTAATGTTATTATTTATGATAGCTTTCTAGATTATGTTATTTGCTAAACATTTATTGTTAAGTGGGTAATTTTCTTTATTTCTGCAGTTACATTTAATGGTTTTATTTTGCTGCATGATATTGTTATTGTTGTTGTAATTGTTATTGGTTTTGTTGAGTATTTTTTATTATGCTTAGCTATTATTTTCTCCATGTTATCCACGCAGCTGTAACTAATTTTTATTGTATTTTTGTTGACAATGTTTGGTAATCAGCTTTTTTTACGGAACTATTTGTCAATTATTTTGAAGAATATTTTCCCTATTTTTGTTTTTATTGTATTGTAATCACAACAGAGTTATAAGTTATTGATATTTGGAAAGTATGTTTCGAAAATAATATCCGATAATGCAGTTCGTCTCTAATGTCTTCATCAGATAACGAAAAATGTGTTGTACTTGTGTGTGTTTAAAATAATTCAATTTTAAATTATTTTTCCCAAGCTTGCGTTGCTTGAGACTAAAAATGATTGAATTATTTTAAACATACCCAAATGCATCCACAGGTGAAATGCATAATCGGATATTATTTTCGAAACATACGTTTTACCAAATGTCAATAACTTATAAATCTGTCAGGATTACGTATGTAGCGGACCGTGGGGGTGAAGATGTGAAGAGATATCAGAAGGTTTAAACTTTCCTGCTGGCGGGTCCAGCTACATAAGAATGTCGGACTTTAATTAAGTCCAAAGACAAAGAAAACAAACAAGACCGATATACATGGGTAAACAAATATATATTAATAACAAAACAAGTTAAACAAAGACATGGACTGTTACATAGAGTTTGTATGGAGAAATTATGTGTGTGTGTTGTAAGTGTTCGTACGTACGTGTATTGTTCTTAGCGCGTTCCCAGAATTTGGGAAACGCTGTATCTGTGAGAGGTCACATATTGGTGTAAGTGGAAAAAGAAAGATTTTACCTCGTCTCCGCGCGTGGTAGCGGCCCAAGGCCTAAGTCGAAAAAGAGAGAGAGAGAGAAGAGTCAGCCAGTATTTATAGCCAGGAGAGAGAGACCCCTGTTGAAGGATTAAAGAACTGAGGAGGAGCTAACTGCGACACATACCCAAATTTATTTAACATATGTACAAATTATAGCTGTGTCATGATCCAGAATGATGATAGAAAATAAGGATATTTTATCATCACTGAAATGAAGATAAAACATTTCATCATCCTAAAAATAAATTTGCCAGCAGCGATGAAAAATGAGAAAGATATTTCTTCATTCTAAAATCTGATTATAAAAACGACCCTTCAACCACAAGCTATGGCTGTTAGGAATGTAGGGTCAGTAGACCAGAGTAGCAAGTGGCAAGAACATTAGTTAAAAAAAAGAAACGCAAAACAACGTATCCCCATCGCTCTCAAACGTTATCCTCACCAACGAAATTCTCAGAATAAGCAAAAAAACAAAACAAAAAAAAACAAGTAAGCACAAACTTTTAAAGAAACTAAAGAGACAGTAACACTTAGAACATTTTTAACACAGACCATACCAATATCTGTAATTCAAATCACGAAAAAGAAAAATACAAATTCTTGTTATTAATGTCAACACGTGTCTCGAGTATTGATTATGTTATCGTTGTACGTTTTATGCATTTTATTTTCAGTATATAAAAAAGTAAAAAGGATTCTTCTAGCAACTACTACTACAAATACACATATAGCAACGGGGTAATTACCTTAACAACACTCAACAAATAATATCACGTCGAGATAAAAACTACATCAACACCAACTTATCAACCCTGTTTACAGCTGAGTCAAGAGACAACTAAGTTTGTAACGCTGTAATTCTTTTAAGAATTCTTATTCAACATGGCGGCGCCCAGAAGCGCCTATCTTCGATTCCAGAAGCTTCTGTCATTATTTAATTATTTATTCTTCTTGGCATTGTGTAATGCACAATGGAATTAGACAGCAGACCCCAAGAGCACCAACACGCGCGCGCGCGCGCACACACACACACACACATTTGCAGCACAGGCGTAAACAATCACACGCATAGCATCGAATGCAGAAAAGTAATAACGTTAAAAGATATGTTTAAAATTGTCAGTGTACGTCGGTGATCATTTTTCACAAGGCCCAGTGATAAAAGCTTTTCCTTAAGCGTTTTGTCTTAGAACAAATACAATTAAAACGTCGCCCTGGGGGTCAGTCAGTCAGCTAAGTACCGTACATGATAAAATCTTGGGAGATCATATCGCTTTCGATTCATTCATTGACTAGCCAGAAGATTTTTCGGCAGTAGGTTGCCGTTTCTTTCTGTGGTAGACTGCTTGCCACCCATGCAATCTGTCCTGCTATTCAGCCGATATATTTGGGGGAGGGGGAGATGGGTTCATCCCTTTCGTGTAAGTGAATGTAACGAACCCGACCAGAATTCGAACTCGAATCTCCAATTTCTCATTCCGTGTCGTTATCTATGACACAACAACTCACAGGGTAACAGTTCAAATCAATGGGTACCCGGGATGCCTGAATGTCTTTCATTACGTTTTCTGCTCTGTTGCGACAAGAATTAGAAATGCCTACAAAGGAAATCAACGAGTAGCCGATTATTATCTGGGCAACATAACTTTTATGAAAAATAAAGCAAATGCCACATTTCTTCTTTCATGTACCTTGTCCCTTCAGGACGTGGGTGATCATGGTTCTCCACAACTTCTTGTCTTTTGTAGCTCTTAGCAGTGTTTGTCTTTTTGCTATCTCTCCTAATCCCTGTTCTGCCAACCATTTACACAAGCTTGTTGGGTAGGTTATTCTCTGCTTTATTTTGTCCCTCTTACTTTCAAGCCCTGTGAGTTACGTTTTCCAGTCCTTCTTTCTGCCCTGGAAATTTCAATCGTCTCTTTCTAATTCTAACTCTAAGTGTATAAAAATTGTAACTCCCTACTAAATCTAAGTTCTTGAGCCAAACACAAAAATCTAGTTGGCGGGAATAGAAAGGGAAAAGAGAAGATGTGCTTCTTTTCTCCTTGAGGCCAAAATAGGCGCAAATAACAAAACAAGATTCAACCACTGCGTAAGATTTTAAAGGGAAAACATTTATTACACAAACAAAGGCAAAAAAGGTACAAATATAAAATTTGCACAAAGATTTCCTTTTGTGCGCCTATTAAGGCAGGATATAATCATTTCTGATAAAAAGGATTTTTTTAAGCTTTTCATCCCAAGCAAGGCGGGGGTGCTACTAGTACGCAAGGGGCTACAGAGAGGGAAAGTAGTGGGAAAGACTGAGTATAGCGGGGATCGAGGAAAAGATAAAAAGAAGAACGGAGAAGGATAAAAAGAACGAGGATCAAGGCAACAGAAGATGTTGATTGACATTACATTTAAATTTTTGAAGATTATAAGAAAGAGATAAAGAAACTGATGTATACATATATACATGTATATATATATATATATATATATATAAATAGAGAGAGAGAGAGAGAGAGAGAGAGTACGAGAAATGAAGATAATGAGAGATAGATATGAACACGCAGACATGCATATACATATAGTGAGAGGGTAAGAGAGAGAGATGACAGACTTAGATATAAATAGGCTGATATAGATATAGATATATATAGAGAGATATGCACAGACTCGTAAAAAGACAGTAAAAGATATTAAGCTTTTCATCCCAAGCAAGGGTTCCTGAAGCCCGCTCGTAACCCGAAATGTTCGTAAACCGAAACTATTTTTCTAATAGGAATCAATGTAAAATGGATTAATCCGTTTGTCGGAGTTAGCTCCTCCTCAGTTCCTTAATCCTTCAACAGGGGTCTCTCTCCCCTGATTATAAATACTGGCTGGCCCTTCTCTCACTCTCTCTTTTTCAACTTAGGCCTTGGGCCGCAACCTCGCGCTGAGGCGAGGTAAAACTTTCTCTTTTCCACTTAGGCCAATATGTGACATCTCACAGATACAGCGTTTCCCATATTCTGGGAACACGCTAAGGAAAATACACGTACGTACGGACACTCAACACAACGCACACATATAACTTCCCCATACAAACACTATGTAACTTTTCATGTTTTCGTGTATTAATATATTTGTTTACCCATGTATATCGGTCTTGTTTGTTTTCTTTATCTTCTTTGGACTTTAATTAAGTCCGACATTCTCATGTAGCTGGACCGGCCAGCAGGAAATCTTAACCCAGAGATATCTCTTCACATTTCATCCACACGGTCCGCTACACGTTCCTGGTCCCAAGATGATTGCTTATTTAAACTTTAACAACAGTACTTTGTGCACAAGTTTATACTCAAAACTAATGAAAATCATTAAATCTAAGAAAAAAATAAATAAATCCAATGCTAAACAGATAAAATATAGACAAACATTTGAATTTTACCATACCTGTAAGTAGGAGAGTTGATGGCGTAAGTGGAAGGGGAATGAAAGAGATATTATTGTTTGGAAAAGGGAAGGAAAGACATGATCGTCTCTTTATTTATAAGAATAGTAGAGATCGTTGATTTTTTTTGCTATTGTAGCGGACCGTGGGGGTGAAGATGTGAAGAGATATCAGAAGGTTAAACTTTCCTGCTGGCGGGTCCACCTAAATGGGAATGTCGGACTTTAAGTAAGTCCAAAGAAGACAAAGAAAACAAACAAGACCGATATATGTGGGTAAACAAATATATATTAATAACAAAACAAGTTAAACAAAGACATGGACTGTTACATAGAGTTTGTATGGAGAAATTATGTGTGTGTGTTGTAAGTGTTCGTACGTACGTGTATTGTTCTTAGCGCGTCCCCAGAATTTGGGAAACGCTGTATCTGTGAGAGGTCACGTATTGGTGTAAGTGGAAAAAGAAAGATTTTACCTCGTCTCCGCGCGTGGTAGCGGCCCGAGGCCTAAATCGGAAAAAAGAGAGATTTTACCTCGCCTCCGCGCGAGGCAGCGGCCCAAGGCCTAAGCCGAAAAAGAGAGAGAGAGAGAAGGGTCAGCTAGTATTTATAGCCAGAAGAGAGAGACCCCTGTTGAAGGATTAAAGAACTGAGGAGGAGCTAACTCCGACAGCTATATGAAACTGAGTAGGAAGAGATAATATCATCAACAATTGTTTTGCTCTTAGTCTTAACTTTTCTTTTTCCTTTACCAGTATCACTGCTAGCTTTCTTTGGAGCCATGACTGAGGACTAATAAGAGGGGAAAAAAGACACAGTAGAATAAAATTGGAAAAGAAAAGCACAACACATGAATTTATACAAAAATGGCGGTCGACTAAGAAATGATTCCATTCGGTTTAACTCGGTTCGGCAATATTGTTTGAGAACGGACATTTTGTTTGATAACCGATGTATTTTCATATCCGATTTGTTCGACATGTGAGACGTTCGGGAACCGAGGTTGCTCTATTGTTTTTTGCTTCATATTAATTATCTTGACTTTTCCTTTTATTTTTGTTATTATTGTCTATATTGGAAACTTTGTCAATTCTGTTTGTTCGGCATTTCTGCCAATTGCCTTTAACCACGGCCCGTTACTTTATGCACTTGTTTCATTTTTAATGACATTAAATGGCATATTGCCCAGGCGTTGTTAGCATATTAACTGGACAGTCATGTATTTGTTAATTCACTGAAGTTAATTGTGCTTGAGTCTGGGTGAAAAACTAAGCTCTTGAATCTTCTTTTTCCAGTCAAACAAAATCCTCCTCACTTGTAATAATAACAAAACACAATCTTAATTTTGAGTTCTCCTGAATTTGGTGTTGAAATATAACCAAAAAGAACTGATCAACGGTAAATGTATGCAGCAATTGTGGTTTTGTTACTTACGGTAGAATAAGCGGACACGGTGTATAATTGACTAAATTCTCAACAAACAAAATTCCCAATTTCTTCTTCTATGAAGTTAAGCAACGTCGAGCCTAGTCAGTACCTAGATAGGTGACCGCTTAGGAATACCAGTTGCTGTAAACATGAATGTGTGATTGGTGTAAAGGATAATGACTCAGAATTGTTAATCTGTTTCAATTCCAGTTGGGTTCATTATATTCACTTATGCCTGGGAAAGGTATGAATCCACCGTTTCTCCTCCAGCTATGGGTTAATTGGTAAGAGATGTATCACTAAATCATTATCTTAAAGCAGAATTCTTACAATCTAAAATTTTTTTTCTAGCTTGATACGCTATAGAAAACAAATCAATCAAATCATCAGATCATTGGCGATCACAGCTCTCCACGAATTCCTGTCATTTGTAACTCTAATAAATTTAGTCTTTTTCTCATCTCTCCTAAACATTTTTCCACCATCCATTCACTCAAACTCGTTTTTCTTCTTCTATGTGCATCGTCCGTTAAGGACGTAGGCGAGCATGGCTCTCCACGATTTCCTGTCCTTTGAAACTCTTAATAAATTTAGTCTTTTTCTTATCTTTCCTAAACCCTTAAACTCACTAGGTAGGTTTTCCTCTGTCCCTCTTGCCTTCATTCTGTCCTGTGAGTATCAAATTTTCCAAACCCTCTTTCCTCATTATGTGCCCTAGAAATTTCAACTGTCTCTTTCTAATGTTAAGTATAAGGGTCTTTTTGTTTCCATTTTCTCTAAAACTTTGTTGTTGCTCCCATGTTCGGTCCACAATATTCTCAGCATTCTCCTGTGGAACAACATTTCTGTTGCTTCAAATCTCTTCTTCATCTTTGAGGAGATCGTTCAGCATTCACTGACATATAGGAAGACAGATATCACATAACAGTTCAGCTGGTTCTAACAAAAATTTCTTGGTTTCGTAAAATTTTGCTTAGCTTTTGGAAAGCATCTTTCAATAAACATTAATAACAGGAGGAAAAAGTAAAAAGAATGGCAAAATAATAAAAGACAAACAATATATATATATATATATATATATATATATATATATATATTGTGTATTAAGGCACCAATGACTCTTTTGTACATGTTTGGTTAAAGACAATTGACAAGGTACTGCAGTTTTTATTTAATTTTTCTTGTGTTGGTACAGGGGTTTTCTTTAATTCATTTCATATATGTTGTCATTGTTTACGTTAGGCTACAATTCCAGAGCAGATATGATAAATCAAGAAAAATTGATGAAGGTGTGTGATTAAAAGCAGTAATTCAAGCTTTGCTAACTGGAAGTTCTCTGTGGCTGAACAGTTATAGTACATCAGGCTAAATGACATTTCCATATAGGATACAGGTTCGATTCCTGTCAGAGAATGCATATTTTCTATGAAATTTTCTCGAACATTCTGGCCAATAAATGTTGTCGGAGTTAACTCCTCCTTAATTTCATAGTTGTTCACTAGGACATGCTCTCCCTACACTATAAATACTGGGTGATTTCTTGCCTCGTTCTCTTTTTACTTTGCATTTCAGCAGACACATTTAAAAATATGATCTCTCGCAGAGATTAGTGTTTTGCCCACTTGTGGGGAAACGCCATGAAACACACACACTTACACACACACACACACACACACACACATACATACACATATGTACAAACATTCACCAAAATACAAACTCTTTACATTCACACACAAACACAAATGTTAATGTCTATGTCCATTGTAAAATTGTGTTGTTTAATATATATATATTTGTTGATATCTATATATATATAGTTAAATTCCCAGATCAATTCTGTGGACAAGACAGTTTGGTATAAAATGACAATTGGTATATATGACATACATACATACATACATACATATATATATATATATATATATATATATATATATATATATATATATATATATATATATATATATATTGGTCTTGTTGGTTTTCTTTACACTTCTTTATGGTGGATTCAATCTCTCAGTTCGCCATGTTCTTGTAGTGGACCTTCTCCCAGCAGGAATAAATGCACATGTTCCTAATTTAACAACACGTAAAGACATGGTCCACTACAACGTAATTAATACTATTTGATTAAAAACAGAGCATTTACTTAAAATAAGAAATTCATTGACAGATGTCCTCAAGGGCACATGGCACAGTGGATAAAGGCGTTAGTTAGATCCAGTGATAGGACCCAAAGAGTGTGTGTTCAATACCTGGTTAAGGTGGTGGAGAACTTGACATCCATTAGACATGGCATGTGTAATTAGAACAGTCTACTCCAGCAAGCAAAATAAAGGGTTCAGTTTGACATTCCAACCACCTGAAGAAGGCTGGAGTGTACAACGGCCAAAATGTTGAGATAAATACGGCAACAAAGAGGAGGACAATAGTCCAAATAATGTAAATAGTGTAAATAGCACCTCATCTCAGAAATATAGACTGATACTCAAACCAGTGGATCCATAAAAAAAAACAAAAAAAAACGCAAACAGAAAAAATATTAAAATATATATATGTATATACTAACTTAAAAGCAACCTTATCAGGTGGCATTTAAGCTAGCTACTGCAGAGGGCCCTTGATTGGGCCTCCATCCCAATAGATAGAGAGGAGTAGATGCAATAGGCAACGCTAAACTACAGAACTCAAAATTGATCACTGCATTTAAGCATTGCATTAATATTTAAGCTTACCTTTTAAAAGTTCAACAATAATTCTTCTGCCACCACTTAATTCAAAGACAATTTGATGTGCATAGGTCTTTACTTTCCATGCAAATAATTATTTTTATTTCATGTGTGACTTTTGCTGGATTTTGCAATGAATTTTGATTATTCCAAAATTTATTTCCAAGTAATAAAAAATGTTATCATGCAAAAAAAATATGTGACAAAAATTCACATTAAAAAACCGCCAGAAACAATTGCAGTAATGAAAACTTGGGAATCCAAAATTTCATGATAGCCGGTCTGTATATTAAAAATTAATACAATAAACTAGGTTTGTTTATTGCATTTTCTTTTGAGGGGAGAGTATAAAAAATTATATAATTTAATATGTAAAATTATATAAAAATAATTAAAGGGTAAATAAAAACTATTACAATAGACTAGGTTTTTTTTTTACACTTTCTTTTGAGGGGAGAGTAAAAACAAGTACATAACATAAAATGTAAAATTACATAAAAAATAATTAAAGAGTAAATAAAAAAATAATATAATAAAATAGATTTGTTTATTAAATTTCTTTTGGGGGAGAGTATAAAAAATTATATAATTTAAAATGTAAAATGACATAAAAAATAATTAAAGAGTAAATAAAAAAATGATATAATAAAATAGATTTGTTTATTAAATTTCTTTTGTGGGAGAGTATAAAATATTATATAATTTAATATGTAAAATTATATAAAAATAATTAAAGGGTAAATAAAAAAATAATATAATAAAATAGATTTGTTTATTAAATTTCTTTTTGCGGAGAGTATAAAAAATTATATAATTTAATATGTAAAATTATATAAAAATAATTAAAGAGTAAATAAAAAAATAATATAATAAAATATTTAAATTTTTTTTGAGGGGAGAGTATAAGAAATTATATAATTTAATATGTAAAATTATATAAAAATAATTAAAGGGTAAATTAAAAAATAATATAATAAAATAGATTTGTTTATTAAATTTTTTTTGAGGGGAGAGTATAAAAAATTATATAATTTAATATGTAAAATTATATAAAAATAATTAAAGGGTAAATAAAAACTATTACAATAGATTAGGTTTGTTTATTACACTTTCTTTTGAGGGAGAGGAAAAACAAGTATATAACATAAAATGTAAAATTACATAAAAAATAATTAAAGAGTAAATAAAAAAATAATATAATAAAATAGATTTGTTTATTAAATTTCTTTTGGGGGAGAGTATAAAAAATTATATAATTTAAAATGTAAAATTACATAAAAAATAATTAAAGAGTAAATAAAAAATAATATAATAAAATAGATTTATTTATTAAATTTCTTTTGGGGGAGAGTATAAAAAATTATATAATTTAAAATGTAAAATTATATAAAATAATTAAAGGGTAAATAAAAAAATAATATAATAAAATAGATTTGTTTATTAAATTTCTTTTTGCGGAGAGTATAAAAAATTATATAATTTAATATGTAAAATTATATAAAAATAATTAAATGGTAAATAAAAACTATTACAATAGATTAGGTTTGTTTATTACACTTTCTTTTGAGGGGAGAGTAAAAACAAGTATATAACATAAAATGTAAAATTACATAAAAAATAATTAAAGAGTAAATAAAAAAATAATATAATAAAATAGATTTGTTTATTAAATTTCTTTTGGGGGAGAGTATAAAAAATTATATAATTTAAAATGTAAAATTACATAAAAAATAATTAAAGAGTAAATAAAAAAATAATATAACAAAATAGATTTGTTTATTAAATTTCTTTTGGGGGAGAGTATAAAAAAATATATAATTTAAAATTATATAAAAATAATTAAAGGGTAAATGAAAAAATAATACAATAGACTTGGTTTGTTTATTACACTTTCTTTTGAGCTGAATCTGTCCCAGATACCAGTCCGCTGGCTTTGAACAAGCTTCCTTCACTTCATCAAAAGTGTTGAATTACTGGTCTCAAAGGGAGTGTACCATTGAGCAGAATAGGTCATAGTCACTCGGAGCAGCATCTGGACTGAATGGTGGATGTGAAAGAATCTCAACACCGTCCGTCTGTCTGAACTTCTCCTTAGTCAACCTGACAGCATGTGGCCTCATATTTTTTTCTGAAACAAAGCCCAACCTCCATTGACCAAAGCAGGATGCACTTTCTTTTGTTTGTCAATACATACAGTCTAGCTGCTGGCAATTCAGCTTAGCGTTGATGGCACGACTGTGTGGAACAAGCTCGAAATGCAGTACTCCTTGGAAATTCCACCAGACAGAGATCAAGATTTGTTGTTTTCTTTCCGCTTCCTAAATGAGTCTCAGACTTTCTGGCCAATCTAGTAAACAGAAGAACTCACTTTGTAAAATGTAACCTGTCTTCTTGGGCGTGTGATTCTAGTCTGAGGTTGAGTCTTTGACTGCTGTCAATTTAATGAGTTTTATCTGGAGTGTCTTCTTCAGCAGATAATTCATCTGTGAGGTCTTAGAATTAATATATAATTCAGCAGAGCTTCAGATCCCTCATTTCCCACCCATTAACAAGGGTACGCGAAATATTATATGAATTTTATTTAATCCTTGAATTAATCAGCCATGTTAAAACAGTTTTAATGAAACAAAATCCATATTGAAATTATTAATTCTGGAACAAAAATATAACCTGAAACAAAATAAACATGAAAGTAACTTTTTTATTTTATTCCTTAGAACTAAAGTACCATATCTGACGACACATAAGATGCACTCATGTATAAGACTCACCCCAATTTCAACAGGGTAAATCAAGAAAGAATTAGTAATTAGTAAAATTAGTAAAATTATTAGTAAATGGTACAGCCTAGGATATATTTATGAGATATTATTTTGGTTAAACAAGCCATGAAAAATAATAGGAAAAAAAAAGATCACGAACCTATAAAAACTTTATTATATCCAAAGGTAAGTAAACAAAATAAAAATCAAGCAATTATCACAATTAAGCAAAACAGTACAGTTACCATTAAAATTTTATTCATCTTCAAATCCATAAAATTTGTCGTCTTCGTTATCAAAACTCTGATACTCAATTTCAATACTACTATCACCGTCGTTAAATAATGCATCATATAATTTCGGCTGACTATTGCAAATTTTAAACCTACATATGGCATATAAGACACAGGGGAATTTTAAAAGATATTTTTAGTAAAAAAGTGCACCTTATATACCATCAAATACAGTAACTATTGTTATGCTGACTTATTTTGTCATAAATATACATTTTTATGATTATAGAAGTGGAAGTAGAAAAAAATTGTCTCTTAAAAATGTGTGGTTTAGTAGCAGGGTGAGGATTAATCTTCCCAATTACAATGTCTAAAAAATTTTCACCAGAAGACACCAACCCAACAAACAGATATTGACAGTTTAAAAAAAACAGTTTTGTTTTGCATCGTGGCTTCAAGATCCGAAGATGTCAACTTAATACATAAAGGTAAAACGTATTGGCATTAAAATTTTTTTCTTATTTGTCTCAAAATATATATATATATATACATATATATATATATATATATATATATATATATATATATATATATAATTGTGTATTTGGGCAGCAATCCCTCTTTTATAGAAGTTTCATCAAAAATGACTGACAAGGTACTCCAGGTAAGTGTTTTATTTAATTTTTCTTGTGTTATAATTTTCTTCCTTTCTGGAGACAAATTATGTAGAAATTGTCCGAATGTTTTACATGTCTGAAAGCTTTCAGCTATATTTTAGCCATTATCAAGGATGATTTTATTCTTACTTTTAAGTGAATGTATGGCTTGTTTTATATATGTATCTAGAGTTATAAGAATGTTTTATTTTCCAAACACGGTCAGCATATTGTGGCTGTGTTCATAGTTGATATTATTGAGGGTTTGCTTTTACTTTTTTATCAATAACACTTCTATTATTTTAGCCTTTTTTACATATGGATGAGGCTATTTTGTTTGTATTATCAACAAGTAAGTCTCCATGTGTATTTAAATGGGACTTAATTGAGCTATGGTCAGAGAGATGTAATGTGAGTCATCTTATTAGGCATGTTGTAGTATATCCAATATATTTATTTATGAATTTGGTTTGATTATATATATATAATTAATACAAAATATAAAGAGTGTCAATTAGGTGATCGGTGTTACTTTCAGCATCTGAACCCTAGAGTTTCATTGATGGATTCTCCAGCAATCACTCCATCCCACTCGACAACTGACTATTTAAATTTTTTTTTTTTATATATATATATGCATTTTTCGCACATGCAAGGATAATTTATTTTTCCTTTAATAGTATCTGTGTGTCTATTCATGCACCCACCTGTGCACATGTGCATACATGTACAATGCTGTAGTTATTTCTCCTTTTCATCATTTTTCTTGTCACTTTATACTCTCTCCTTATTTATTTTTCTCTCTCTCTTTCAGTTGTAGCAATTTTGACATCAGTTTTTTCAGACATTCACTGTTCTTGCTAATTCTGACATTTGAAGTGTGTCAGAAAACTTGCAGAAACTACTTTGGTATCACCCATCACATAAAAACCTACAAGCAGCCTGAACAGAATTTACAAAACAGGCCAAGCTCTGCACAGAACAACTTTGTTTGCTGCAACTGTGAGTCTCTTGCAGACCTCAATAGCCATTTTTGTTCTCATGAGAACTATAAACATTGAAAAACTTGGCAGTGATGATCATACTCATTTAACAAGTCAACAGCCATCATGTGTGTGAGTATATATGAGTCTGTGCATGTGTGGTTGTGTCTGTCTCAGTAGGGCAAGCCTAAAATATCATCAAAGACACCACACACAGTCAATCATTACACATTATGTAACAACAACGGTAAAAGACACCCTAAAATGTCACATGCATGCTGTCTATATTTTGAGGATGGATCAAGCTATGGCTTTGCTTGACATCGAATCATGGCCACCATCATCATAATTATATATGTGTGTGTGTGTATGTGTGTGTGTGTGTGTGTAATCAAATGGATAAATATAGGTAAATGCACATGCAAGTGATCATATATACAAATACGTATACCCAATAATATAAGAAAAACCAATGCTCAATGTTAAATAACAGAGCTATTTAATATTTTAAAAAATATACATAACACTCTACATTGATTGCACAAATCAGAGTTTCATGCCATTTGCAGTCTTCAGGTGCAATAAGAATTGTCAGTCTCTTGCAGACTTCAATAGTGATTTTCATTCTCATGAGAACTATGAACATTGATCTCCTGAAGATTGCAAATGGCATGAAACTCCAAGTTGTGCAATCAATATAGCATATTATATATATTTTTAATATATATGTGTGTGTGTGTGTGTGTGTGTGTGTGTAAATTATTTACCTCTTCTACCTCTTTTGGGCAAAGTACTAGAAGCTCTAATCAACTCTGAATTGGTTAAACATCTCACATCGCAGGGTCTTCTTTCAGCTAATCAATATGGCTTGCATTTCTAATGTATTAGAAATTATTGCTGAAAGAGTGTATGAAACTTTAGATAAGAATGGTGAAGCTCAGGCTGTTGCTTTGGATATCTCAAAAGCATTTGACAGAGTTTGGCACACTGGTCTTCTTCACAATTTAAAAGGTTATGGTATTTCTGGACAAATTTTGGAACTGATTTGGTCTTTCTTATGAAATCATGAAATGAAAGTTGTCTTGAATGGCCACTCTTCTAGATCTAGATTGTTGTTCCTAATTTTCATCAATGACCTTCCTAATGTCATCAGTTCTCAACTCAATATCTATATTGATGATACAATTATTTACTCCTGGGTTTTTATTGGTTTATTATATTTTACGACATATCAACGCCTCAATGGTTTGTTTAATACAAACAAGATTTTTAGGATAGGTTCATATGAATAGAATATGTATTTTTGTAAGAAATCACTTTACAGATCAGCTTTCATTGACATATTTTTGTAAAGAGAGCTTTTGTCAAGAGTTTAATGTATTGCTGGTAATTTTCTTTTTTTCAAAAATATATTGCCAGTATTTTTGCTATAAAACTCTATTTTTATACTTTCATATTGTTTTGACCCTAGTTTGGGGGTTCACTATTTGCCCATAGCTGGGACCCTAACAGGTTCTACCACTCCGGGCCAGGGTGGATCTGGGAAGAACAGTAATTAAGAGGTGGTTCTATGCTCCTCAAAACCTCACAATCAGAAGCCTTGCTACCAGAAGTAGTATTTACTCCTGTCTTAATAGTAAGTCAGATTGGTGTGATACGGTCAAATTGGCAGCTAATCTAAAAAATGCCCCTGTTGTTAACTGGGGCAAGGAATGGCTTGTTAATTTTAATGCCTCAGAAATGAAACTGCTCTCTTTTAAATCATCTGAGAGGACACTTTCTACCCTCCATCAGCATGGCTGATACTAACCTCCAGAAGAGTGCCTTGTTGTGCTTCTCTGACTAACGTTTTCTGTTGACATAAAGTAGAAAGAGTATATTGAATCAATGGCTAGATTCTCTGTGTTGTGCGAGAGAATTTTTCTTGCTAGAATCTATCTTAAATATTTATAAGTCTATGTTTTGCCCATGCTTATAAATATATAATACAAGGTTTTCATGAAGTCTCTTTACAATTTAAAAAATATATTACAAAGGCAATTGATAAGATATCTTAATAAGATTTGTTCTATGTACTCAGTAGTTATCAAAGTTTTTAATCTATGTACTCAGTAGTTATCAAAGTTTTTAATCACATTGCATTTGTGTATTTCAGGTATCCTGTTGATGAAAGAGGTACTGTTAAATGAACCCCTAATATTTCCAGACTGGTGGATTGGAAGGAATGGCCCAATTCCCTGGCCACCTTGTTCACCAGATATCACTTCCCTAAACTTCTTTCTATGGGGTTATGTTAAAGATATTGTGTATCAAACATCACTGATCTAAAGCAAAAGATCACTGATGCCATTGCCACTATCAATGAGGCTACAGCGAACATGGCAAGAAATTGAGTACTTTCTTGATCTGCTTTGTACAACCAATCGTGCCCAGGTAGAGGTGTATTAAATTAGTTAAAAAAACTTCAATATCTACTCCTCATATTGTAACAGTTTCCACGTATTTGTCTGTTCATTGCTTTTGTAATAATTTTTGAAATTGTAACGAGACTTTATGGACACCATGTATATAAGGTGCAATAATCATTGACACATCAACAGTTAACCTTGGGAAGCAAAAGCTGGAATTTATGAAAGCTAGTTGGATGCTTAAGATGTTTTATTCTGTTGTCAACATTTTGTTCTGTACGAAAAATAAAATGTAAATATGGTGATTTGATATCAGATAATAAATGAAATTATGGCGAGAAAATAAAGCCTGTATATCCCAATAAAATAGTGAATACTTATAACTTATAATTTATATTATTTAGGTGTTAAAGAAAATATAGAATTTAATGAAAATTTTTGGTCATGTCAGGCTTATGGTAATATGTAACACAGTACAACCTGTTGCACGGATAGGCAGATGGCATCTAAACCAGCTTCCCCACTAGCTTTTCTGCTGGTGTGAAGGGTGGCACATCAACCTACAGGGCAAAAAACAAGACCTGTCAAAGGGCAGGTTAGGTTTTTATAGGAGCCAATTGCTAACATATGATGGACTCTCCCGTCGAACTCGACGTATGAGGGCCAGACAGATCAGTTCCCAGAAACTGAAAGCCCAACACCCACACAGGATTTGATTATAGTGGTGAAGGGCCATCCATACTTTTTGGAGGGACGAATACAGGGACCTGGTGCAACGAATGCCACAAGGTCCCCAAACGACCCTCCGCAGGTTTTGAATTCAGAGTTGTCCTTCTCCTAGACCAGTTGCCATCCAAGGCTATAGAACCCAGTCTGTCCTGCTATTTACCCATAGTTGGAGGGAGAAGCAGAGGATTCACACCTTTCCCAAGGGTGTTAGCACGTAAGTGAATGTAATGGATTCGACTGGAATTCGAACTCGGCTCTCCAATTCCTCAATCCGAGCCGCTATCCATTACTCCATGGTGCCTCTCAACATATATATATATATATATATATATATATATATATATATATATATATATATATATATATATATATATATATATATATATATATATATATATATATATATATATATATATAAAAAGGAAAGAACAGTAAGATATAAAATCCGGTGTTCTTATAGATATTTTTATTTTTACACAATAGTGCTCTATGTAAATTTAAATTTACAGAGCATTAATATTATAAATTAATAGATTTAAAATATGGTTTTACCGCTACACAGTGATGACCATGTTTCAGAAATGGAAGCTAAAGCCCCTGAATTTAATTTTGTTATTAAACCAAAGACATTAGTTCCATTTCCTCATCAAGCGAATTTTGGAGTAACTTACTTTTTAAAATTTACGGTTGTTAACGGCACAGGAAAGATTCATAGTTTGAGGGTTTCCAAGGTTACCGATAAATCCATTCATCTAGACAAGGGGTGGTAGAGGGTTCAATTTTTAATTTTCGTTGTCTCAGTTAATAGTTACATTTGAAAGCGGGGTTATGTTTAGGGATGGGTAGGGATGTATCTTTTAACAAATTCTGACATCCGCTAAATTCATGTCATCTGGGTTTATTTCTAACGGCAAAAATTCTTATGGTATTATTTCTATTTGTATATTTAAAGATTTTGAGGGACTGTTTAGGTTAGAATATGTTTTATCCATCTTTCTAAAAAGTTATTTTTAATATTTAATATACTATACTCCTAGTTAAAAACCAAGTAAATGTATTAGGATTACTTACAGTATTTAAAATTATTTATTCTTATCGAGTATAAGTAAATATTATTTTATTTTATTTTATTTTATGTAAACTTTATGACAATGACGGCAAAGGTGGTTAAATTATTTCACTAATTCAATAAAATTTTATTTATAAATTTAGTATTATAAATGTAAAGGACATTTAATGTTCAATATTATATTCTAACTTATTAATTTCACATGACTTTCGGTGTTCACTTGGATTCTTTCCAGTGTTTGAATTGCTTTGAGAGAGGTGTTATGGTTAGAGTACGTTTTATTTAATTACAATTTTAAAAGATATTTAGGTTAGAATCTGTTTTATTTAATTTCAATTTTAAAACATTTTTAAAAATTCTACTTTCAAATTTAACTTTTTAATTTTAATCGGCTATATTTCTTTATAAACCAAGTAAATGTAATATAATTATCTACATTATTTAAAATTATTTATACCCATCAAATATGAGTATGTATAATAATCAGGTAATTTTTTTTTTTTTTTTTTTTTTTATAGATTATTTAAAGATTATTTAAAGAAAACTTTTGGCAATGACGACAAAAAATAGCTATTTCATTTCTCTGATTCAGTAAATTTTTATTTTTTATAAACTTAGTAATATATAGTTTCTCATGTATGCATAAAGGACATGGGTCATTTAATGACCTACATATTCTAGCTCTTCTTATTAACTTCCATTTCACTGTAGGTGTTTTATTGGATTCTTTTAGGTGCCAAAAGTACTTCGAAAGAGATGTTTGACTTTTATACTTATTTATCCTAAACGAGGATTGATGTTGGTTGAACCTCTTTTTGAACTCATGGCTAGTGCAACCTATATAAATTTTTATGTTTTCAGGGTTTTCAACAGAAGATATATTACATTGGTATACTACTGATTCTATGCAACATTTATTTTGTAAAGGACAGTTTTGAGGGTTTCTACAATTACATAATTTTTGTTCACCCTCATTAGTTGTTGTTTGTATTTTTCCCTTGTCTACAATTTTTTGGTTCTGGTATAAGTGTTTATTTAAGATATTAGTATTATGTTTCTTAATTATCTTTTCTAGGTTATCAGTACAGCTATAACTTAATTTTAGTGTATTTCTATTGAAAATAGTACTAAGTTTACTTCCACCGGGAAAATGCTTGAGTATTAATTCAAGGAATTTTTGTCCCAATTTGTTTTTTACCATTTGGTTGTATGGGGGTGTATACCAAATTATTTTCCTGCTTCTGTTTTTCCTATGTTTACCGTTTTCATTTTTAATATAAGTTAGTTTTAGGTTTTTGTAGCCACTATCTTTTAGAGCTTTATTATAGAAATTAATATGTTCGTCGAAAATCTTGTCATTTGCTGAATTTGTACTAATTCTTTTTCGGATAGATAAAGGTATATGTTTAATTATAGATGAGGGGTGATTTGATTTAGGGTGTATATATACAGGATTCGTATTGAGTTTTTTATAAGGTGTGTATGTATTGTTCTTTAAATCTAATGTTATATCAAGGAAGTTAACTTTTTTAATTTTAGTGCTAACGGTAATTTTAGTGCTAACTAAATATATATATATATATATATATAGTGTTGAGATATACATATATATATATGTTGCTAACATATATATATATATATATATATATATATATATATATATATATAGTGTCATCCACAGACTGTTTCACTGTTTCACAGCTCATCAGTGTGGCTAGGCATCCAATTGCATCATTTGGTATCAGTCAGAGACTCTACCCTTAAGCCATTGGTGCATGGCAGGGATGAACGTGAATTGAGACATATTTATTTAGACAAACATGCCAGTGATCGGAGAACTCGATTCATCTTAATGAAGAGTCTTGCATATATATATATATATATATATATATATATATATATATATATATTTTATAATTATTTTTTAAAAAATATGATTCCATTGCAACATATAAATTACTATGGTTCGAAACTGGTCAACAGTATTCAGGTTTCATTTCAATATTAAACCCTAATTATAATCTAGGCTCTACTTCTGCATCAAGCACTGTTTTTTTAAAAAAAAAAATACTAAAGAACTTCAGATCATCAATCTAACAGTTTTTTCCTATTATATCAATACACACACACACACGCATATATATATGTGATTTATATATATATTATTTATATATTATAAATGTGCAGTATTTATATATATATAATATTATTTATTTTAGGATATTAAAACATTTTAAAAATCGCTACATAATGGCAATTATGTTTCAACACCATAAATGCGTCTCCTTGGGCGATGTTAAACTAGTGGCGAATGAAAGATTAATTTTATTTCAAAAGCAGAATACTTTTTTAAAAAATAAGCTTGTTGGCATTGCCATGATTAACCAATCAAATATGACCTATGCTAAATTCAAATACATTGGAAAAATTTTTTAATATAGGTCATGACACGAAGTTGTCTGCATATAAAACCTAAACAATTTCCTTATGGGCAGATACCTGTTGTTACATTATTTCATAAGATGTATCAAAGTCTGACATTCAACTTTCCTAAGAAGTAAAAGAAAGAGATGGCGAGATAATTTAACATAATGGTAGCTAATAATATGCTCGTTCAGATTCTTATATAAAATTTTGTAGCTGATAAATAAAAGGCCTCTTTAAGAAACTGGTAAATAACTTAACCATTCAAAAAAAGGATAAAAAATGCAGAACTACTTTTGCAAATTAATATGCAACCGTTAAGTAAAGAGCATCCATATAAGATATTAATAATACCAATTAATCAATGTAAAGTGTTAATAATACTAAACACCTGTACACCTGTAATGTTTCACTTGCCAATAGTTTAACATTGCCTGAGGAGACACATTTATGGTGTTGAAACATAATTGCAATTATGTAGCGATTTTTAACATGTTTTAATATCCTAAAATAAATAATATTTAGCTCTACTATGTATTGAGCCCTCTTTCAAATTAAATGTTATGTACAGTGGAATTATACTCCATTTGTTCTCATTTTACCTGATAATATATATGTGTGTGTGTGTGTGTTTGTGTGTGTGTATATTGATATAATAGGAAAGAAGTGTTTGATTGATGATCCGAAGTTCTTTAGTATTTTTGTTTTTATTTTTGAAAACAGAGCTCGATACAAAAGTAGGGCATAAATTATAATTATTTTTTAAAAAATATGATTCCATCGCGACACAGAAATTACTATGTTTCGAAATTGGTCAGCAGTATTCAGGTTTAATTTCAATATTAAACCTTAACTACCAGGTGGCAGTCTCATCTTCAGGTGATGTTTTTGTTCTTTCCAAACATCGCCTGAGGATGAGACTGCCACCTGGTAGTTAAGGTTTAATATTGAAATTAAACCTGAATACTGCTGACCAATTTTGAAACATAGTAATTTCTGTGTCACGATGGAATCATATTTTTTTAAAATAATTATAATATATATATATATATATATATATATATATATATATATATATGTATATACTAATCCTCTCAAGTTCATGAATTGATTTCTTAGTACAAAAACTGATCAAGAAAAATGCCATAATTATCCATATGGTTTTTATTTTCCCAAGTACTTTCAATCTCATCCAAGACCATCTTCAAGGGTGAATTGATAAGACAAAGGGCACAATTGACAGTGATGAATGTTTCATATAATTTATGAATGCCTTTGGTTGTTTCAAAAAATTTATATATTGAGATGATTAAAATAACAATAAATAGATATAATATGTCTAGATTATTCAACCAAGCATGCTTAAATGAAGATATACTGCCTATATATATATATATATATATATATATATATATATATATATATATATATATGTATATATATATAGCTGAGATGGAGTCTCAAGTCTTGAACAGCAACCTTCCTAGAGCTGGTGTCTTTTGATTGGTTACCATGTTGCATGATTGGAATAATGTTTGATTGTTTTAAGTCCAGAACTGAAAAATATCAAATAAAACATGAATATTATTTTGAAGCATGAATTTCATTTGAAAAGTATTCAAATTTCATATATTTAATCATATAGACCACGCATAACAGATTTAAGATGAACAAACCTATTGTAGGTTTCATGAATTTCATAAAAAATAAGAGAAATATAATTAATATTTATTTGTTATATTCTGTTATACAACAATTCGTTTAAATAAAATGAAGTGAAAAAATACTCAGAGGATTTGTGAAGCAAAGATGGAAATAAACAGCAAGACAGTCAATCATCAAATAACAAAAACATTCGTTTCTGAGTTGAAGGATTTGTGCATCCTTCCAGTTAACAAATTAATCTTTTGAAAATAAATATTTAACATTTTTCAACCAATGGGTAGTGTTCCTGTCAACAATAAAAAACATGCTTTGTGATCCTTTTGAAGAGTATATAAGCCAAGTCTCCAGACCAGACAAGCAGTAAAGAGAATGAGTGGCAACATATTACAACAGATTCACATTGGCAACATACTGCACCTTATTCCCCTGCCTTCCACACCAAGCTATGTGACACTTACACTCTTCTTCCTCAAGCTACATGACACTTACACATTCCTCCTCACTTTCTCCCTTACATCTTTTTCTCACACATACACACAAAGAAATCCCATTTCTTTTCATCTTAACAAACAACTACAAACAAAGACCTTTATCACAAGAACTTTAACACTCATACACACTAAGAAAATTTGAGTTTTAAAAACGCGAAAATAAAAATATTTTATATTTAAAAACCTTTCTTGCCTTTTTCTTTGTTGTGGGTTGATTAAAATCTGCAGAAGGACCAAAGAATCCACAGAGAAAATTAATTCCTTCAAAAAGGTTATTCCTTCTTGGTTTTTAGGCAATTATTCAACTATGACAACAAACCATCAATTCTCACTTTAATGAAACCTACATTAAAACAACCAATAAATTCAAAGAGAAAATTGATTTCTTCAATCAAAATAAACTTCCCTGGTCTTTGGAAATCTATTCCATCATGGCAACAAGTTACAAATTCCTTTCTTAAAGGATTTCATATTTGAAGAACCAAAGAATCCATAGAGTAAATTAATTCCTTCAATCAAATTATTTCTCCTCGGTCTTTGGACATTTAATCTAACATGTCAACAAATCATTAGTTAAAGAATTCTACATTCAAACAACCAACAAATTAAAAGAAAAAAACATTTGTCCAATCAACATATTCCTTCCAGGCTTTTGGACATTTAACATGGCAACAAGTTATAAATTCTTTCCCTAAAGGATTTCAGATTTGAAGAACCAAAGAATCTGTAGATAAAATTAATTCTGTTTTGTAGTCGCTGAAGAGTATGTCCTGCAAAGGACAGTTTTGTAGACGCTGAAGAGCATTGTCCTGAAAAAATGGTTTTGGTAGTCGCTGAAATGCATTGTTCTGAAAAGAATAGTTTTGTAGTCATTGAAAATCATT
Organism: Acanthosepion esculentum; assembly: GCA_964036315.1. Classification (NCBI taxonomy): domain Eukaryota; kingdom Metazoa; phylum Mollusca; class Cephalopoda; order Sepiida; family Sepiidae; genus Acanthosepion; species Acanthosepion esculentum. The sequence continues at coordinate 61,976,485 of OZ038517.1, read as the reverse complement.
GTTCTGAAAAGGATGGTTTTGTAGTTGCTGAAGAACATTGTCCTGAAAAGATGGTTTTGGTAGTTGCTGAAGTGCATTGTGCTGAAAAGGACAATTTTGTGGTTGTTGAAGAGTGTTGTCATCCGGGCCACAATTTTTCTTTTCCCTTGCTTTGAGGCCTTTTTATAGCCTGAAAGAGTCTTGCAACAACACTGGTTAAGCTTTTTTCCAGTTGTTTTAAAAAAATGTGGGAAGGCCAACAGGATATCCACTTGAAGTCAAGAGTTTCACTATATTTGCTAAGGAAATGGTCACTGCATTTGCTCCCTTTTTATGGAAGAACCTGGTGAACCGGAAGTTGCTCGTGATTGGAATATACAGATCTGAGATTCTTTGCTGAGATGTTACATCAGGACCAATAACATTGCAGATTCTACTTTAAAGGCTCACATGTAAAAATCTTCTAATCATATTAAGGCATAACAACATATACTGTCAATTTTGACAGAATAGATAAACATATATTAATATAGGTTTCTGCTGAACATAAAATGGGAGGTCAATTTTTCAGAATTATTACATATATGTTTATATATAAATATATCTTACTTAAAATGTTAATATAATGAATATTATAATATTTTATATTCAGCTTATCCCTCCCATAGTTCCTTTGTTAGCACGGATGTTACGCCCTGCCAATACCTTCATAAATAATAGACTATTCTGTTTTGATCGCATGGAAAGAGGAAAAAGATGCATCAGAGACACTGCTGGATTTCAGTGAAAAAAGTGAGAAAGAAACACTCTACCAATACCATGTAAATAATGGACTGTTTCATTTTGATTGTGAGGAAAGATGGAAAAGATATATCAGAAATACTGTTTGATTTCAGTGAGAAAAAGAAAGAAAACAAAATTCAAACAGGAAAGCTGTGAAATTGTCATGGGTATGACTGGTATATTATATTTATTTTGAAGTAATAAAAATCTCAGATTAAAAATAAATCCATTAATTCTTTAAAAAATACTTAATATATATATATATATATATATATATATATGTATTATGTATATTGAAGTTTACTCCCAGTGGTGAGAGTCTATTTCAGAGCAATGCTTAAACACAATCATCAGCTGTTTTGCTGTATCACAGCTCTTCAGTGTGGCTAGATGTCCGATTGCTTCAAGCCGGGATCAAAACCCAACTGATTTGGTAACAGTCAGAGATTCTATCGTCACACAGCAGAGAAGAAGGGAAATTTTAACATTTTCTATGCAAAATATGTCAGTGGCCTGGAGTGCTCAATTCAATTTGGTTGAAGAGTAATGCGTTAATAGCAGTATGAGCCACTGTTTTTAAAATTACCCTTTTTCTCAAGAGAGCTTAACAGGATTTCTGGGAGCATATATATTGTCATCAACAGACAGACTGTTTCACTGTATCACATCTCTTCATTGTGGCTAGATGTCTGATTGCTTCAAGCCAGGGTCAAAACCTGACCGATTTGCTATCAGTCAGAGATTCTACCCCTAGGCTATCATCATATATATATTTTCTGTTCATACATTATTTTAATAGATATGATTTATTTAAGTAAATGTTGTGTTTTTTAAATAAACAGTATTAATTACATTTACTAGCCTGAATGTTTGAGAAATTTTGTAGAAAATATGTGCTTCTCTGACAGGAATCAAACCTGTAAACCTTAATGGGAACTGTCGTTTGATCTGATGTGCTGTTAACCATTCAGCCACAAAGAAGCATCTGGTTAGCAAAGTCCAAATTACTGTTTATAAACAACAAATCTTTCGATGATCTTTCCTGAACAATCATATCTGCTCACAAAACGTACCTAAACAAAAACAATAAATTAAAACCTGAAGGAAGTATTTACTCCATCGCCTGTAATCATTGTCACAAAAAATACATAGGAGAAACTTCAAGGAATCTAAATAAAAGATTATACGAACACAAAAGGGACATTTTACATAACAGTAAATCAAATGCGTTAGTTGCCCACCGTAATGAGACTGACCACAATTTTGACATAAAAAATGCTACTCTGATCAAAGGAGAAAACAATTCACTACAGTATAAATGTCTAGAGAGTTCCTTGATCGCAAGGTCATCTACAGTAAATTTGTGCCTTGGTTCTTACACTTCATCATTCCTGGCAGATCTTCTATGACAATGTAGAATAACTACTTACAAAAGTGATGGAAAGAAAAAAAACTCTAATTGAATTCGGCTAGATATAAAAAAAAATTTCTAAAATTCCCAGCACCCCTCGTTCATGCACATGTGTAGTCAAATTAACATATTTAGTCTGATGAGGTCCTGAAGGACAAAAAGCATCACAGGTAAACTTTTTCCACTTTGTCATACATTTTCCTCAATAAACATTTATATACATACATTGCGTCCTACGAGGCTGGCATCCCGTTCCCACCCCTTCACCGTTGAAACTGTTAGATGTAGACGTCTCTTCTACTCCAATAGCTTCATGTCTTGCACATCTCGCCTGTGGAACTCCCTTCCTTATTCCTGTTTCCCTGACAAATATAATCTCCAACTATTTAAGTGTGACGTCAATCGACATCTCCAGTTGCCTTGATCTATCCACTTCCCTTCTCCACATCCTTTCACCTTTCATTCCTATCTGCTCTCGCTCCAAATCTTCTGTAACCCCCTTGCCTTGATCGATCCGCTATCTTTCTCCACATCCTCTCCTTTACCACTCCTATCTGCTCTTCCTCCAAACCTTCTGTAACCCCTTGTGTGCTAGTGGCTTCCAGCCTTGCTTGGGGTGAAAAGCTTAAAAAAAAAAAAATGTTTCAAAGTTTATCATAGCTATGTATGATCGTGGAGACAAGCTCCCACTTTCTGCTTCTGTGGCATGCATCTCAAATATCTTGTGACAATTAAGTCGAGCTCAAAGCTGGAGAATGGGTGAAGGCAGAAAACAGACACACCTCATAACCAGCTGCTTTGGGTAGATGGAGTTTAACAGCCCAGGAAGGCAGTCCCTTTAGAGGAAAGAAAATCCTGATTTTAACCCTCCGCTGACTTGTGGTCATATCCAACAAAACACTGAAGACAGTATTGGAAGTAAATCCAGACAGAAAACCTAGAGTGGAGCCCTGAAGGTGGTTGGCTGTTTAACACTGACAACTTTCTGGCAACTCCTACAGCTAAGCCATCCCAATGCCCTCTATTCCTTTGGATCATATGGCTATGGCCAAGACGATAGGTATGTAGTTTGGACAGTACATGGCCTCCATATGCTATCACCAGTCTAAGAGAAGGAAAACTCTGAATTTACCCCCCCTGCTGCCTTGTAGGTCTTGCCTATTTTAACTTCTGAAAGGAGGGACTGGGTAGTCTGAACATCCTCGGTGCAAAAAGAACCAGCAAGCCATTGCTCTATTCTGCCTTCAATGTCACCAGGAAGCAAAATTGTGAGATGGAGGGGAGTGGTGACCCCAGCTGTGGTGCAAAATGCGCTAAATGAAAAAATAAAAAAATTTGCATTTAATTTTTGAAGATCAAACTTGACTTGAAAGCAAGAAGCCGGAAAAGAGTTCCACAAGTGAGAAGTGCACAAAAACTATTACTACATACTAATAATTGGGAAAAATATATTTAAAGACTTACATGTGAAGACTTTTTAATAAAAGTAAAGACTGAACACACTACACCATTATTTTTTATGGCAGGTGTAAACGAGTGTAAATATTAGATTCTATCGGACATAAAGTGGGGCATCGATTTTCTATTGTTATTAAGTAATAAACTGATCCCCCAGGAATTAGTAGAAATATATATAAATAATAATAATAATAATAATATATATATATATATATATATATATATATATATATATAAAATTGGAAACAAAGCTTCTACTGGACATAAAGTGGGGAATCGGTTTTCTATTGTTATTAAGTAATAATCTGACCCCCCCCCCCCAATAATTAGTACATATTTATGTAATAATTGGAAGCATAATTAAAATTTCTACTGGACATAAAGTGGGGAACTGGTTATTTATCGTTATGATGTAATAAACTGATCTCCCAGGAATTAATATAATTAACATATTAATATAATAATTGAAAATATAATTAAAATGTCTACTGGACATAAAATGGGGGATCTGTTTTCTATTGTTTTTAAGTAATAATCTGACCCCACTGGAATTACTACATGTTGATATAATAATTGGAAACAATTAAAGTTTCTACTGGACATAAAGTGGGGGACCGGTTTATCCTCCAAGAATTACTACTTTAATATAATAATTAAAACTTTTAATTGTCATAAAGTGGGGGATCGTTTGTCTATTGTTATTAAGTAATAAACTGATCCCCAAGAATTACTACTTATTAATATAATAATTAGAAACAAAATTAAAATTTCTACTGGACATAAAATAGGGGGTCGTTTTTCTATTGTTATAAAGTAATAAACTGATCCCCCGAGAATTATTAAATTTTAATATAATGGAAATGGATATATTTAAAAAATCACATGGGAAATGTTTATAATAATATTAAGGATAAACTATAAGGTCCTTTTCCATGGTAGCGCTTTATCTACTATTAATACTAGATTCTCCTGGTTATAAAATAGAGATCTGTTTTTTATTGGTATTGAGTAATAAAAGAATCATTATGGAATTACATCTTGTTATAATAATTGGAAAAGAAATATAAGGACTCATGAATAAAACTTTCCCTTAATTGTAAGGATTTCAAATACAATATCATTTTTACAGCATGAATTTTACTCATATTGGATTCTACTGGACATAAATTGAGGGATCAGTTTTCTATTGTTATTATCTAGTAAACTAATCCCCCAACAATTACTACTTATTAATATAATAATTGAAAAGAAATATTAATGACTCATGTGTAGAAACTTTCTGTCAATAATAAGGACTTTGAATATGATGTCATTTTTATTATAAATATAAAATTATATTGACCATAAAGTGAGGGATTAGTTTTCTTTTGTTTTCAAGTAATAAACTGATCACCCAAGATTTACTAAATATTAATATAATAATTGGAGAAATATATTTAAAGACACCCATGTGAAAACTTTCTAATAATATAATACGTCATTTTTTAAGGCAAGGCATGAACTGATTTGTTTTTTATGGCTTATCAACTTTTTGCAGGTTATTTAAAGCTAGAACATATTTTTGGATTATAATAAATTTTGGGAGATAATAATGATTTTCCAATATAGGTCTAACAATTTAACCCATAGCTGGGGAGAAGAGATGGATTCATACCTTTCCCAAGGCTATTTGCGCATAAGTGAATGTAACAAACCTGACTGGAATTTGAACTCGGCTCTTCGATTTCTCATTCTGAGCCAATATCCATTACAACCCAAAACACTTTTTAACTGTAATATAGTCATATTATAGTTGTATTATAGTCATATAGTTATATTATAGTCATATTATAGTTGTATAGTTATATTATAGTCATATGGTCATATTATAGTAATATTATAGCAATATTATACTCGTATAGTTATTTTATAGTCATATTATAGTTGTATAGTTATATTATAGTCATATGGTCATATTATAGTAATATTATACTCGTATAGTTATATTATAGTCATATTATAGTTGTATAGTTATATTATAGTTATATGGTCATATTATAGTAATATTATAGTAATATTATACTCATATAGTTATATTATAGTCATATTATAGTCAGATAGTTATATTATAGTCATATGGCTATATTATAATCATATGGTCATATTATAGTCATATTATCATCATATAGTTATAGTCATATGGTCATATTATAATCATATAGTTATATTAGTCATATAGTCATATATAGTCATATTATACTCATATGTTCATATTATAGTCATACAGTTATATTATAGTCATATAGTAATATCATAGTCATATAGTCATATTATCATATTATAATGCTTCTGAGTAATTAAGTGCTATTAATGGATTTTATGAAAGTAAAAATTTGAAATTTGTTCTGAGTCTGTGTTTAGCATTCATTACATAGAGTATAAATATGATATCTGTTAATAATTCAAGAGTTTTATTTGACCTGGTGAGTGGTATATCTGCAAGACTTTGAAGTCGGTCAACAGATAAGTCTACTACTTGTAATAATATGTTAATAATTCAAGAGTTTTATTTCACCTGGTGGGTGGTATATCTGCAAGACTTTGAAGTCGGTCAAACAATAACTCATTTGAACCTCTATTAGTCTATTGACTACTTGTAATAATATAAGAACCATAACTGAAGCACATTGTGACTATTTAAAGAGGTATTTATAATTCTTCTGAAAATAAAAATGGCCATTTCAAATCTCTACACCTTGACCTAAGTAAATGGGTAGACTCATAGCCAAATACATTATAGAAGTTGTTATATTTATATCTATGTCTTTTTAATCAACTTCAGTGACTCTGAGTTTAAAATAATGTGTCAATATTGATGCAATCTCTGTATTCCTATCTATCATGATAACCATTTGAAAGAAAAGATAAAAGTATTGATAAAGTTGTGGTTCATAATTTTCTGTTGGTTTTGGTATACGAGGGCCAACAGTGTAGTTTAGAACAACCCACATCTATAGTTTGATTATGGCAGTAAAGGCTTGTGTAGAACCAGTCACACTTTTCAAAAGAACTGACAACAGGTAAATGGTGCAGATTGTGCCACAAAATTTCGAAACAACCTTTCTCAGATTTGGATTCAGTTTTTCTTTTCCTAAACTGTCTGCCAGCCAAGGCAAAAAAACTCAGTCTTCCCTTCTATCTAACCCATACCTGGAGGAGGATAGAGTCATACCTTTTCCAAAGAAAGTGAATTAAACAGAATTAAGTGGTATTTGAATTTGGCTTAGTGATTTTACTTTCCACTCAAATATTATTATTATTATTATTATTATTATTATTATTATTATTATTATTATTATTATTATTATTATTATTATTATTATTATTATTATTAATAATAATAATAATAATAATAATAATAATAATAATAATAATAATAACAATAACAATAACAATAATAATAATAATAAATAAAAAAATATAAAAAAAATTTAAAAAAAAATAAAAATAAAATAAAAAAATAAAAAATAAAAATACAGTAGAATCCCTCATATCCGGAACCCCACATATCCGGACATGATTTTGATGTGTATATTTAAACTATTTGGATGATATGCAGCTGATTTGAAATTTCTGTTTTTCAGGAAATTTACTTTGCTTATGCTTATTTCACCATAATGGCTTGTATTGGTGCAAAAGATGATGGGAATAAGAGGAAAAGAACAACTTTGGAGTTATTGAAAAAAGTGGAAATTTTAAACAAACTAGATGCTGGTAAAAGTCCATTGTAACTAATGGCTGAGTTCAACATAGGAATGTCAACATTGTATGATATAAAATCTTCCAAAGAAACTATTCTCCAGCATTCATACTGTTACAATGAAATAAAATAAATGATTGTGATGAAGCCTGGAGTAAAATTGAAAAAGCTATTGAAAAGGTTCTCAGTTTTATGGAAAGAAAGCCAGCATTGAGTTATGACGATTGCAATAATGCACTCAGAGTTAAAAATGAAATGCAGAAAAAGTTGACAATGAGATTAGAAGAGAAAGAATCATGCAATAGCGATTAAAAAATCGTTAAATTATTTGTTTTGCATATGTGGCATACTTAATTTAATGAATTTTCATTAACATTACATAATTTATTTCTTTTTCCTTAAAATCAATTGTTATACTTCCCTCACCATTAGCTTATTTTGTTTACTGTAAAACATTGAAAATAAATGTTAAACCTGATTTCAATTCTTTTATTTTAATCTAAATATGACCCCACATATTTGGACTTTGTAACCAATTCCTTATATCTAGAAGTCCTTCTTAGTCCAGGGATTCTTCTGTAATAATAATAATAATAATAATAATTGGTATAGAAACAGAAAATAGAATAATATAAATTGGTATGTACATCACCCAAACCCGGTTACGGAGATAGGACCTGTTACAATTTTCTGGGAGTACACAATACTCAGAGACAGAACAATCAAAGCTAATCGCCCAGACATTGTGATTAGAGACAGCAAACAAAAAAATTGTCTCCTTATTGATATGGCAGTCCCTGAAGACTGCAATGTATCTTGGAAGATCTTCAAAAAGCTGTCAAAATACAAGGACCTTGAAATCAAAATCTCAAAAATGTGGCACAGGAGAACATCAACAATCCCTGTTGTAGTTGGAGCCCTCGGATTGATTGAAAAAGATTCCAATAGACTCATTGAAGGAATCACTGGTAGCCCATGCCTTAATGAAATACAAAAATTGTTCTCATGAGTACAGCCTGCACATTATGAAAACCTTTATCTATGTAAAATAGTGGGGTTTTTTTATTTTTGTTTTTTGGGAGTTTTTTAAATTGCTCAGTGGAAAATATCATGATGCTATTTCTAACCTTAGATCCCTGGGCAGGACCCAGAAAGAAATGAGTGCATACCAGAAAACAAAAGAAATAAAATAATAATAATAATATAGTGGAGTCATAAATAGTCTTTAGATGTGTATATGAAATAAACTTTGTTATAGAGGGCTGTAAAAATCAAAATTGCTTTTTGATACACCCTAATAATCTGATATATTAATGCAATATATATAAACTGAGTTTTCTTTCCTGTTGCATGATCAAGGCTGTTGAAATTGAAAGTAAATATTATTCAGTCTGTATTGTATAAAACAGAAAAGAATTTTAAAAAAAGATAGCAGGAAGAAAGAACTAACCATCAATTGTAAGAAGACAGAATGTATGTTTGTCAGCAAGATAGGAACAGTTTAAGATGCAAGCTACAGATTAGAGTTATCTAAATTGAGCAAATGCAGAAATGTAAATATCTGGGGAATGTTTTAACACATTATGGAAAAAGTGACACTAAAATTCAAAGGTACATTGGAATAGTAAAAGATGCCTTCCAGAAACTAAACAAAGTATGAAAAAAAAGGGAAAATATTGTCAGAAAATATTACTAGAATCATGGACAATTTCCTCACAGATGAAGAAGACATGGGTCAACAGAAACGTGGTTTTATAGGAGTATGTTGAGAATATCATAGACCAGAGGTCGGCAACTACTGGCCCCTGGGCTGCATCTGGCGTGTGAAAGATTTTTGTCCAGACTGCCAACTTAACATCTGGGCATTAATTATCTGATTAATTTGTGGATATAATGCCAGAAAAATATCTTTTGGAGTTAATCGACTTACATTGTGATGAATTATTTAAATTAAAATTTAATTCTGAATCCACTGCTGACTTCTACAAGAAATATTTTTTGCCAACCGGAAAATATAAAAGTCGATTGAAAAATGTGCAAATGATGGTATCATTATTCGGAAGTACATATGCTTGGGAACAACTTTTTTAAAAAAATGAAATATACTAAAAGTCGTTTCAGAACAAGGTTGGATGATGACAACCTGCATGATGTTTTGCTCCCGACATCGATAAATATTCTCCCCTGATGTGGAGAAGTTATTGAACAATAAACAGAAACAAGTGCCTCATTAAATAATTTGCCATTTTTAATTGTATTAATTATATTTATTAATTGTGTTAGTTGTTATCCTGTTATTCCTGCAGAAAAATAAGGAACTAAATATTTAAATATTGACTTTGCTGTTTTTTTTCTTCAAACCTCCAGACCAAGGCAGTCTTCTGGACAGAACGGTCTGAGGTTGAGGCAATTTATTATAGTACATTTGATATCATGGCCCTCCTCTGAGACAATGCATAGCTTTCTGGCCCGCTCTCCCCAAAAGGTTGTCAACCCCTGTCATAGAGCATAAGGAAATGTTCAGAAAATGGAGGCAAAATGGATATACTTTGAATCAGAAAGAGAGAGTTGAAATTTATAGGACATATAATGATGAAAAAAAAGGTTTGCAGAATTTGACACGCGCAAGACATCGTGATGGCAAAAGGGGCAAAGAGAAACAATGAGTAACTTGCTTAACAAGATTACGTAAATGGATGGTAGATCAGGCAGTGGGATTGATTAGTTTTTCATGGCTTATCAACCCTTTGTGGGTTATTTGAAGCTGAAACATATTTTAGATTGTAGGAGGTGGCTTACTGTACCAAGTGTTTCCAAGTGGTCGTCAATCTAAGTACTAACCAGGATCAACAGTAGTTAATTTACAAGTTGTAATAATATCTGTTAATAATTCAAGAGATTTATTTAACCTGATGAGAAGTGTAGTTGTAAGACTTTGAAGTCAGTCAAAAGATGTCATTTGAACCTATATTAATTTACTGACTACTTGTAATAATATCTGTTAATAATTCAAGAGATTTATTTAACCTGATGAGAAGTGTAGTTGTAAGACGTTGAGGTCAGTCAAAAGATGTCATTTGAACCTATATTAATTTACTGACTACTTGTAATAATATCTGTTAATAATTCAAGAGATTTATTTAACCTGATGAGAAGTGTAGTTGTAAGACTTTGAAGTCAGTCAAAAGATGTCATTTGAACCTATATTAATTTACTGACTACTTGTAATAATATCTACTAATAATTCAAGAGATTTATTTAACCTGATGAGAAGTGTAGTTGTAAGACTTTGAAGTCAGTCAAAAGATGTCATTTGAACCTATATTAATTTACTGACTACTTGTAATATTATCTGTTAATAATTCAAGATATTCTTTAACATGATGAGTGGAATATCTGCAATACTCTGAAGTCAGTCAAAATATAAGTTATTTGAACCTTTATTAGTTTATTGACAACTTGTAATAATATAACAACCATAACTGAAGCATATTTTAGATTGTAGGAGGTTTCTTACAGTACCCAGTGTTTCCAAGTGGTCGTCAATCTATGTATTGACTAGGATCACCATTACTTAACTTTGGTAACTGTATGAGAGACAGTGTTTTCAGTGTGATTTGACTGTAAGCCAGGGATTGGGAAGGATAGTAAAAATGTAAACATGGTTTAGAGTCACAAAGGATAAGAAGTTGTGGAGAGAAATCATTTTAGTTATACTACTTATCATTCCTGAATAAACCCGACTCACATCTGTATTTTAACTAATAGGTTCAATATGGTGAAATTGGCAGCTAATATAAAAAATGACCTTCAATCTGTTGTCAACTGGGACGAGAAATTTCTATAAATACTTTCATGGTAATTGTTCTGATTAGCTTTTCTCTTTGTTATCTAGGTTTTACAAATTTAAGCACAGTACTAGATTGGCACCTAGGTCTCATCATTTTACTGTTGAAATGGCTGCTAGATGGAACTGTAGGTTCTATGCTAACAGTTTCTTCTATCATACTTCTTGCTTGTGGAACTCTTCCAGTTTCTTGCTTTCCAATCAACTTTGATCTTCAAAAATTTAAATGTAATGTTAATTGTAATTTTTTATCTTCTTAATACCTGTTCTTTTATTGCTTCCTTTCCTTAATAATGTTTTTTTTTTTTCACTCTTAATAACCCCTTGTGTCTTAGTGATTTTATCACCTTGCTTGGGGTAAAATGATTAAAAAAAAAAATTTAGTTTGTCAGTTCCAGTACCATGGTTCCATAACTAATACCATAGTTATATATAATTGACTGATTGATTTCTTATGGCTTATCAACCCTTTATGGGTTATTTAAAGCTGGAACATATTTTATATTGTAAGAATAATTCTTTTTTAGCGAGTGAATATTGCATAAACAATTTTTGAGAATAACAATAAATTGTCCAGATACAAGTTCTCCTATTTAACTCATAGTTGGGGAAGTTTTTTTTTATAAAGCTTAGTGTAGCACAAGGTCAAAAGTATGGGGTTCCAATGAGTACTGAATTTACAACTGCAGTAAATTATCTTTGAGATGACCTTAGTCATAATTAATCCCTGACAAGGAGATGTTACTCACAAATTAACAGGGTACTTGTTAATTTAGATTCTGTTGACAGTGATCTACATATAGCATAGTGGAATTAGTGTGCTGAGTTTAAATTCCAGACAAAGCTGTTGTATTTACTTTCGGACAAATACCCTTGGAAAGGTATGGATTGACCTCTTTCCTCAGCTAGGGATTAATAACAGGAAAAAATGGGTTCTGTCTTTGGTTAGCAACCAGTTCAGGAGATGAACAATTCAGAATTCAAAACTGATTGTTCAAGAGGCTAACAACTCTTTGCCATAAAAACCTACTTGCTACAGAGACCACAGCAACAACACCTAATATAGTGAATCTGTGGCTCTACTTTAGAGTCCCCAAAGTTGACATAACAATAAGTGACAGTTACAAAACACTTGATTGTATCAAGTATAGATATTTATTATTTGTTCTTAAGTATTTCGTTTTATGAATCTGTCCATAGTGTAGTGGTTATCAATGTCGAAAGTGGAATTGGTGGATTAAATTCAAATTCCATCTGAGACTGTTGCATTCACTTTCACACAAATAACTTGGTAAATTTGCAGATAACGTCCCAGGGAACAATTTAAAAAATCATTATTCTTGTTGTAAAAAAGCCTGATTATTAGAAAAAATAGCAATAAAAATTGAGGAAAGGAATTGAGTCTTAGTTGGGTTCTGGGTACATCATGCTTGATTTCTGTTCCTGAAGTCAATCCCTCACCATACTGAGCACCTTCATAGATTGCTGACTAAGATTGGCAATATCTCCTAAAGAGTTGAATTTCCTCAATTTTTATTGCTAATTTTGTAATAATCAGGCTTTTTTTTTACATCAGGAATAATGCATTTTTTAAAAATTGGTCACTGGGGTATTATCTGCAAATTTACCAATAACTTCTCTTCCTCAAGCTAATAAATTAATTGCAGGGCAAACTGGGCTTCAGCCTTTGGTTGGCAACCAATCTAGCTGAAGGACCACTCTGAATTCAAAACTGACTGGCAATGGGGCTAGCATCTCTATTCCATAAAAAACTTACTTGCTATGGAAATCACAACTGCAATGGCTGGCATGGTGAGTCTATGGCCCTATATGCCAGAGTGATGTCTACAGGTCTTACATATATACATACATATAATGTTATTGATCCTGACCTGACATCTTGACTTCTGACATTTTCCCACCACAATAACATGGTTTTCCTCTGTCTTTTGTACAAATATTCTCATGACAGTTGTTCTAATGAGCTCTCCTCTTTGGTACCTTAACTGTATGAATTTAAGCGTACTACGAGATTGGCAACTAGGTCTCGTTGTTTTACTGTTAAAATAGCTAGATACGACTTCTACTCTAACAGTTTCATTTCTTGCCTGCTGAACTCTCTTCTAGTTTCTTGCCTACCTGCCACCTACAATCTTCAAAATTTTAAATACAGCATCAATCGCCATCTTCCTGAAACCTGTTCTTTCTCCTCACTAAAGTCTTCTCTTTGTCTTCCACTCCTAGTAACCCTCTTGCATCATAGTAGCATTATTGCCTTGCTTGGGGTGAAATTATTTAAAAAAACTAAAATAAAAGGCACTGTTCTGGTGACTATGCCAGTGATTTTCATCTATGTCACACATCAGTAGAATTGTAGAAGACAATTAAAAAGAAGAGATAAATTAAAATTATTTAAATTAATTTGTTTGAAATTTAAAAAATGAAATTAAATACTTTTCAACTTTAATATATGCAAAACATCCAAAGAAAGAATCCTTACAGAGTTTGACAATGGCAAAGTCTACCTTGTCAGATTAGCACTCTTAAACCAAGAATCCAGAAGGTTAGACATGTGATGAAACATATCAAGAAACTGATTAAATTTATTTAGTATAATCTCATTGTCAATTAACAAATAAAATATACTTTTAACTTATGTATTAACGCTGCTAAAAGCAAAAGCGATATAGAATAATTATACAATTGCATGCTTGTTGGTTTTATGAAGGCAATATTTATTGGTTTAGTTTCTTGGTGAAATAGTTAAAGCTATCAAATTATGAACGTTCGTATAAATTTGAGAATAAAATGCTAATTTAAAAATAAATAATAGAGCTAGATGTTACAGAATATTTACAAAATATTTTTAAATTAAATATAGATCTTGAACGAATTGTGCAAGCAATCATGAAAGATTTTTTTTAATTTCCGTTTGAGAAAAAGCATAACAGTCGCCATGTTTTAAAATTGCAAAATGCACTTTTTTTTTAAAAAAATTTTAGAAACAATATTTCTTCGAGTGAAACATTTAGATTATTTATCAGAACTGCAAGTAAAATATCTTGATCCGATATTGATGACATAAGAGACGGGAAAGGAAAAGACAAGACGTAGTGGTGTAAAACAGAGTGGCCATTATTGTTAATAGATTTGCAAACCGGAAGCCAACTCAGTCTTATGTAGTAACATCACGGCTGCATGGAATTTAGTCGCTGGTCTCTTTGACGGTAAGTTTTATTGGTGTTTTCCTCGTGTTTTTCGGTCTTTTTGTAAGTCCCAGTTCCGCTTTAGAAGTATGTGTTACACTTGGAATAATTACAAACAGGCTGGGAGGTGTTTTTAACGACGATCACGTAGGCCGATCGTATGAATTTGCTGCGAATAGCAAAGCGCTAGACGGCTTCAATATGGCGGCGCCTTTTTCTGTTTTACTATGTGTTTTATTATCGTTCGTCTTCGTTCGTCTTGCCTTCCCCCGACTCGATATAACCACACAGAATTAATACTGCATCGCTACCTTCACCGACAGACATGGCCTTGTCGCGTAGACCCGCTTTAACATAGCAAGAATTTCAAATAGATCTCGCTTTCTTTTGGTTCTTTATATAAACATACTCCGTTCCACACAAATGGCGAACGATCCAACGAAGGTATTTGTTTTTTTTTCTTCCTTCTTTTTCTCTTGGTTTATAACTGAAAAAGAAAAACAAAAATCTCCCATTCCTTTTTTTTCGCTTTACTTACAGCTAATATTTACTTGTTTTTGTTTGTTTGTTTTTTAAATGCATGCTTAGCTATTTTGACTGTTTTCTAGAATTCTTTATTTTTATTAGTTCCCCGCCATTTCTTCCTTGTGTAGAACAAAGGCGGTAAAAACATGATCATGCCGAATTTGTGTCTGTTGTTTCTCTTCCTTATTTAAGTCTATTTATTACTGCTTATATTAATATTCTGTTCGCTCGTTCTTTGTTTAATCTCTGATCGTTACGAAATCTTGCAGAGTTACCGATTTTTATACATCTTCGCTCTTATTTTCGTTCTCTGAGAAAATGGCGAGCTTGTCATTGATTCTTCGCTAACCTATTTTTTCTTGTATTTTCTCCGACACTGCAATTTGGTGTCCTTCATTTCTGATATTTTAAATGCTTATTAAATTTAAATCCAAATGTTTAAATGTATTGTTTATTTTATAAATTAGAAAATGTTTAAGTTAACACGATTCTCTTTTTTTCTTTTTTTGAACAAAGCATTTTTATTTTTTCTTTGGTGCTTTCCAAGAAAAAAAAAACAACCTAAGTCTTTTTATATAATATTTAAATCTCTCTTTGTGATCGACTTTATTTACTGTTTTTACCACAAAATGCAAGAATTATTTTTAATTTACGGCATCTGTTTCCAATTTTTATTTTATTTTAAAAAACACATTGAGGACGATTGACCTAAAAAGAAAAAGACCTTCGTCATAATTGCGTACAATGTTTTGTTTCGAAGATGCAGAACTGTTTCATTTGTTTTAAGACTGTGCCTTTGTAGATATTATTTATCCTTGTTTATTTTTGTACAAATAATTAATAATCGCTGGAAGGCTGCTTTATTTTAAGCCTCTTCCATTGCCTGGTTATGTCGTTTAATGTTTTAAATTTCATTTTGCAAATCGTAGTCCAGATTGGTATTTTTGCTATCATAAACAATGAGTTTGTTTCTCGAAAGACATGTTTTTTGTTTACTTATGAAAGCTATATTTACCTAATTGTTGACTTTAATTAAGGCAGCACTATTTAATATTTAAGATTTTAATTATACTTAAATTTTAGTTTGATTATTTTTCTCATTGGTTGCATTGTCTTAAAACATGAAACCAAAAACTTGCTTGTCTTTGCGAGTTTTGCATTGATGTCTCTCTTTGAGCCTTTTTTTGTTTGTTTTTCTTTTTAGGTATAGCAACTTAGCTTTTACTTCATTGTATCTTGAAAGCACTTTGCTTTGGACTTGTGGTTATTAAACAAGTCTTGTGACACATTACTACAATAATTATGCAATTGCATGCTGATTGGTTAAAAAAGGGAGCAATGCTTATTGGTCAAAATAAAGGCAATGCTCATTAACTATTCAAACAAGAAACTATCAACTTATGGATGTCTATAAATAATAAATTGATTAATATTAGAAATTAATATTATAGAGTGTTGAAAAATATTTTTGAAATATAAATTTTGAATGAATAATAATAATAATAAAAAATTCTTTTTCTTAAATTTCTGTTTGAGAAGAAAACCTTTCAGTCACATGTTTTAAGATTACGAAAGACACTTTTTGGTTTTAATTTAAAAAGATAGTAACTTTCATCTGAAACACTTAGATTATTTATCAGAGCTGCAAAAAAGATGATTTTCAGCAGAAGCTTTACATGTGTGATCTTTTACCAGATTAAGCAAATTTTAAAAATCATAATGGATCTTTAAGAGAAAATATCGCAAAAGACTTAGATGCCTGCAAAAAAAAAATGGAGTGTCTAAAGGACAATTTTTCCATTGGCTTCACTATTATTTTAACTACCTTCTGCTCTCGGCAAAGTTTATTGTTTTAAAAAGTGATTGTTAGAATTGTAATAGAAACTAAACGTGATGAAAGTGAATTTATGTCTTTTTCTTTTGTTCTTGAGAATTTAGCAAAAATATTAAACATTATTCATTTATTAGATTTTTCATTTACAAAATTAATTTTATATTTAAAACATTTTAAAAACTAGTACAATTAAAACTAATGCAATATTTATCAATTTATAAAGAAATAAATATGAAAATTTTTTTTATAAATTTATGAATATTTACCAAATTATTAAAATATGTGAACCAACTATAAGTAAATACTTATTTATCATTTTATAAAGTTTGAATGGATTGGTAATTAGCTGATGTTTTGCCAAACATACCATTAAACAATCTAATAAATAAATAGTGTAAATAAATATTCTAATAAATAAATAGTTTTATTATTTTTGTTGTAAATTCTCAAGAACAAAGAAAATGTATAAATTCACTTTCATATGTTTAGGTTTTATTACAATTCTAATCATCACATTTTTAAAAGAATAAACATTGCCAAGGAGTGTAAGTAGTTAAAATAATACCTGATGTTAATGGCAAAACTATCCTTTTGATACTTCACCTTTTTTTTTTTTTTTTTTTTTTTCCTGTGGACATGAAGATGCAAATATTACAAGATGGACTACCAAATTGGATGGCCGGTATCTGTTTTGTTCTTTGTTACTTTATACTATTTCTGTCTCGTAGTAATTATGGCGAGCCATGATTGTCCACATCTTGAAGGATTATAGCACATAAAAGAATAATAATTTTTATTTGCATTCATATTTCGTACATTAAACGTAACAACCTTCTATTTTTTTTTTTCTAGCAAATTGAAAATAATTTGTATAGAAATAATTTAATTTTCTTAGAACTGTAATCTGTGTTTTTAAATAAGGAGCATCTTTGTTGTTGTCACAAGCTTTCGACTGTTGTGACAGTCAGCCTTCATATGTTAACATGTTTAGTAACAGAAATGATGTTTGCATATTAGATATATGTTATGAAAGTGTTTTCTTTTAGTCTTTAATTTCAGTATTTCTGTTTGATTTATCCTGATGAGTTTTCAAAGTTACTTCACACAAATAGTAACTTGTGAAAACATAAAATTTTTCTCTTTACGTTGGAAATATTTTTGATGAAATCTTGATTTATTCCAGGTGTAAATTTACTCTAA
>OZ038517.1:61881003-61953503 GCA_964036315.1 Acanthosepion esculentum | reverse complement strand
GACTGTCTACTTTCAGACTAGATATAGCAATCGTCACTTTAGAAATGTTCCAAAAATGTCAAATGTCTGCTTGCAAGCCCACTGTGCTAATGTCAAAATGTCTCCTGACTTGGTCTTCATTGGCCATAGATCTGAATTGAAACATTAACATACAAATCCTGGGCAAAGTGAAGTGTCACTCATTAATATAATAATATGTTTTTGCAACTGTTAATGGGTTATCCTTTGCTTGAGCATGTTGCTAGTCCTGGGTATGACTATAAAAAAACTACATCCTGCAGCAAGGGTTCTGATCAGGTGATTGGAGGTTTTGAATTGATTGGAACCATCTCTTAACTGCTGCTGCTGTCCCCAGGTCCACCCTGACCCAGAGTGGTAGTAACTGTTAGGGTCCCGGCTATGGGCAAATAGTGAACACCCTAACAAAAAGAAAACACTATAAAAGTATAAAAATACATTTTTATAGTAAGAATACCAGCAATACATTTTTATATAAACAAGAATTAACATCAATACATTTTATCTGTAGTCAAAGGCATACAATTGTATTCAAAATATTTACATTTCTGCATTAACTCCTAGAGGTTGATATGCTACTAAACAAAATCAAACAACCAACATAAAAAAAATTCCTTCATGACATTAATCCATATAATATCCTAGAATTTCTTAAAAGAAACTCTATTCCAAAATATAACTTCAACAAGACTCCACCCTGGGTAAGATGATAAACTACATTCAACGTGCAAGGCCTCTGATTGACGGCTTTGAGGAGCATGGAACCACCTCTTAATTGATGGTGTTCCCAGGTCCACCCTGACATGGGATGGTAGCACCTGTTAGGGTCCCAGCTATGGGCAAATAGTTAACCTCCAAACTGGGGTCAAAACACTATGAAAATGTAAAAATAGGTTTTAATATAGCAATATGTTTTTGTAAAATAAAAAAAAAAAATAATTACCTGCAATAAATTTTTTTTGAAAAAATTATTACCAGCAATAAAAATCTTGTCTGCATTAAATAACGCATTGAGGTTGAAATTCCATAAAACAAATGAAGACAATCAACAAAACTATAAAATAAAACACACACATCATCATCATCACCTCTTGTAATTATGTCTATATAAACATATATGCACAAAATCTGAGTATCATTTACCATGTATTCAATTGTGAAAGCAGAATAACATCTTGTTACTTCAACGCTACCAAGAAAATTAAATTCTGGCATTAAATGACCCATAAAGAGTTGATGTGCTGTTAAACAAATTGATCAAATCATCTGCATGTCATTTATTTGGTCAGTGTTCAAGATTGAATACTTACATCTGGGCTGTCATTATGATTAACCCTAAACATTGTGAAATTTAAGAAAACATCTTTCCACTGTAATATCAATATTTTTTGTAACAGATATGTATCTAATTTTTGAAAATATTGTGAAATTATGTAATTTTCAACTTGTCAAGAGCAAGCCAGTAATGAATACAGAACTTAGGAATTTGTTTTACAAAAGGAAAACAAATGCTTTATAATAGTACTTTAGACTTCTTCAGTTTTAAACTGATAAAAAACTTTCTTTCCATTGTGAATGGTTCTCTTGCACTTCCTCTCCTAATGGTGATTTGCCAACTGAATTTCCTTATAAGATTCTGATATGGCTAATATTTCTGGAACATTATATCCAGCCATTACTTGAAACTGACATTATATCAAAGTCCCATCTGAAGACAAATATTGATTCCACTTGTGCAATATTATCTCCTGAAGGCCATCAGAAATAATAATTTCTGCTCTTTGTTGGCGCTAAAAACTTTATCACAACACAGAATGGCAGAATTACTTGGCCAATGTAAAAGTTGGAATCAGAATATACTGCAATGCATTTGCCTTGGCACTCATTAACTGAAGGTCATCCGAGGCGGCAGTTCTTTATTACCACTGCTAAAGGTCTTTAAATACTCAGAATCACTTTGTGTCTTTTCTTCTTTCCTTTGTCTTAGAGGCGGAGATAAATCAACTCATTTTATGTCATTAAGTACTTGCAAAAAGCAGCTTCCAACTGAGATTTGTTTCCACTGGTATTGTTCTTCAGATATGCAAGTTGATCTCCCAAACCACTGCTTGTTGTACATTTTTAATAAGCATCACAGCACCACTATGCTTGATGACTGTTTGATTCTCTGTTTCTCAGCAGCTGCAGCTTCACACTCTTTTTTTTTTTTCCTTTCATTTTTAGCAATCCTTTCCTGTACATGAAGGTTCAGAAGTACCTCTTATGTTTGTCACAAATGTTTTTCATGCTTTCTAGAAATTCCAAGAATTGATTACCACTCAGTTTCTGATTTTGCTTCCAGCCACACTGTTGTCTGGTTGTGCTTGATTGAGCTTGTTTGAGGTTGATTGATGGGGAAGTGAGGCATGTTGTCATTTTATTTTATTTATTTTTTTCTCAGTTCCACCTCAACTTTCAAATATTGTTAACACATTTAAATTTTAAAGGTGTTTGAGAAAATCTTTTACACTTGCATAAAAGAAAAATCTCTGAAGATGTTCTTTTTTTCTTTTTATGTGCTATGTTGTTTCATGACATAGGTGATCATGGCTCTCCACCTCCCTCTATCCCTTGCAGCTGCCTGCAAGTTCCTTCCCTCTGCTTCCTCCCCCAGACCACATTCTGTCATCTACCTGCTCAAACTAGTCAGGTATGTCACATGCTGTTTTCCCTTGTCTCGCTTTCCCTCTATTTGTTCTGTGAGTATCAGATTCTCCAGGCCCTCTTTCTTCACTGTGTGTCCCAGAAACTTCAGCTGCCTCTTCCTGATGTTAAGCATAAGCCTTCTCCTTGTTTGCAACCTCTCTAAGACCTTATCATTTCTCACATGCTCAGTCCATGATATCCTTAGCATCCTTCTGTAGAACCACATCTCCATTGCCTCAAGTTTCCTCTTCATCTTTGAGGAAATCATCCAACATCCGCTGCCGTAAAGAAGAACAGATGTTACGTAACAGCTCAGTATTCTTTTCTTTGTTACCAAAGAAATCCCGTCTCGCAATACTCTGCTAAGCTTTTGGAATGTGTCCTTGCCCATCCCAATATGTCAACAGAACTCGGTGTCACACTCACCATCCTCTGTCAAGATACTCCCCAGATATTTAAACTTCTGCGTTTGCTTGATTCTAGTTTTCCCGACCTGCAAATTGCATTTCGGGCACTTCCTCTTACTGATGACCATGCATTCTGTTACTTGAATAAAATAAAATATATATTCAGATGCAATGGTTAACATGCTGAAAGTTTGTCATGAACCTTACCAAAAAAATAAGTTAAAAACTCCAAAAACATTTTTGTTGAGAGTTGGTACTTGTATAATTTAAAATATTTTCTTTCACATTAAGGACAAAAATCTACACTGAATATCTATTTATAAAAAATGTACTTGTAATTTTTCATTGCAATTCTGAAATTCCTTCAATAATGGATTTTTCCTATTAAATGAAGATATGTTTTAAGAATTGAAAAATGTAAGGTTTAATACCATTCTTTAGTTGACATAAATGCTACTGTGATTATGACAGCTCGCAAGTTACCTTGCCTAAATAAACATTATTTTCACTGTTTTAACCAAAAAATATTGTTTTTACAAAATCCAGTCAATTATTCCTCAATTTTACAAAATCCAGTTAATTATTCCTTGGATTTTTAAATTTGTCAAGAGGGAAGATTCAGTGAGTGACCATGCCAATGTCTTAAAAATGCCTGAAAAAATTAAAACCTTATTTAAATACAATAAATTGTTTGCTTTTTTTTTTTTTTTTTTTTTCATATTACAAATTAGCTTTAGACTTTTATCTTTCAAATAAAAAAAATTACTTCAGAGTAGACAGTTAAATTATTCAAGATGCATTTTAAAGTTTTCTTCAGTAAGTTCATAGCAATACTTTATAAATGACCATTAAAAGTTATATTTGAATTTTTTATGGACAAATGAGTATGAGTAAAATTTAACGAGCTAAAAATGTTTATTTGTTATTTCAGTTAATTTATTTTTAAGAAAATAAGATCAGCTGAGGCAACAATTTGAGCTGACAGTTTGTTCAAAATAAAATATTGTTTTATTCTGTTTGAAATGTTAGTTCTCAAGTTTGTTAAAATATAATTGCTTTATGCAATTCTAAAATGCATCATTAATTAAAATATAAGAAAAAGATGTAAACTAATATCTGTCGATGAAAGTGATTTAAAATCAGATTCAGCTGGCAATGTTCATTCACTAGGTCAGCAGTACAAATTTCAATGCATCAGACCCCCTACTGTTTTGTCTGAAATGAATGCAGTATACCCTGTTTTTGATTTGCATGCACCCCAAATTGTATGGGTGCAGAGATATGAAACCAACTGATTAAAAAAACCCGACTCTACAACGAGGTGTAAATTTCATTTTCTTTCTTTTGTGTCAGATTTCTCTGGTATTTTGTCTTCAACTTCAAAATATTTTGTGAAAGATAGGATTCCCCCACCAAATTAATGAGCATCCTTTTTACTTATGGGTCTATTTTGATATGTGCAGAAAGATGCACAACCCTGATTGCATCTAATTTGAAAAACACTACTATGAAATTGACTTTGAAAATAGAGAAAATCACTGCCTGTCATTGAAATATTGGCCTAATTTAAAGAGACCTAGAATAAAACCTAATCATCGCACATTTAAATCTTTTCTCTTTCTAAAGATCTAATTCGATCTTTAGAAAGAGAAAAGATTTAAATTTGTTTACATACTAATTTTATCAGAATAGTTTTGAAAATAAATGAGATATCAGCAGTCGAAATGGAAGGAAATTTCACTACTTTGTCACGTGTTTACACTGAAAACTAGGGCATTTGGTATACTAAATTGATTGGAAAGCAAGAATCTAGAAAAGACTTCCACAAGTGAGAAGTGTGATAGCAGAAACTGTTAGCATAGAACTTAGTTACATCTAGCCAATTCAAGTGTGAATTGATGAGACCTTTCCACCAATCTAGTACTGCGCTTAAAATCTTAAAGTCTAAGTACCAAAGAGGAATATTTCTCAAAACAATTACCATGAAAATATTTATAGAAAAAGCCTGGGGCAGTTACGTTAGAGTGGTTGGGAAAGTGACTGAAGCCAAGATGCCATGTCAGGATCAGTAACATAGCAAATTCTTCTTTGTATTTTATTAAGAATCTCTAAATACATAGTAGTTACAAAAGTGATAGCAATATTCAATATCTGAATAAATGGTAGACTTATAAATGTGTAAGATAGTCTGTTGAGAGCATTTGCCCGACACAGTGAACTGACTTTCCTAACAGCAGACCTAGCAATTGTTTCTTTAGCTAAACTGAAATGTTCATCTGTTTCCTGCCAATCTTTATTCATGACTTTCTGCTCAGTAAATATGACCCACAGGGAAAACCATGACCTAGATGTAGAGCAATAGCTGCAGAGACTCTACAGTGTGAACATTGAATGAATAAGAATCCCAGAAATGTTGTGAATATGACAAAGATTAAGACAACAGTCCAAACAATGTAGATATTGTAAATATTTACAATACCTCATCTCAGAAACATAGACAGATACTGAAGAATGCCAGTGTACAAAGGCCGAAATGTCATGAATATGACAATAAAGATTAAGACAACAGTCCTAACAATTTAAATAGTATAAACAGTTACAATACCTCATCTCAGAAATATAGACAGATACTGAAGAATATTTATTTCGTAAACATGTTAATGGTGTGTTTTTTTTTTTTTTTAAATCATGCTACTAATAACTATAAATGATAAAGAAATAAAATAACAAAAAACAATAAATAAATACTTCGATTTTGGGATATTTAAAAAAAAAAAAAAAAAAATTTCAGGATGGCTCCAGGACTAATGAAAAAAAAGTTGGTTTAAAGTCCTGTCATGATAACTACAGTGCTAATGACCATATCATATTGAAACACCAGTTCTTGCATGGTTACTGAAGTTAAGCAATGTCAAGCTTGATCACTGTCTAGATGGGTGACTGCTAATAAGTAATAAACTTGACCAGATCTTATATTTAGAGGAGAGATATTACATTGTATATGAAAGTTTAGATTCTTTATTGGGTGTTTCTCCATTCATCCTTTTATACTCACACAATGTTCCAAAATCATTTTCGTTTAATTTTTCAGGAAAATCAAATAATTTTATTCATTGATTAGGCTGGGAAACCTGAAAAGTTTAAAAATAAAAGCCAATAAACTGGCTTTAAGATGAGTGGGTGGAGGTAGGATTTACAGTGTATGCATAATTCAGAACAAGACCCTTACTTTATATCCATTTTTATGACAGCAGATATCCAATTTACAATGTAGCCTATAGCCATATCATGTTGAAACACCAGTCCCCGTACAACCACAGAAGTTAAGCAACACTGAAACTAGTCAGTACATAGATATGTGACCACTCGGGAATACCAGGTGCTGCAAGTGTGGATGTGTGGGTGGTGTAATGGATAATGGTTTGGAATTATTCATTGGAGAGCTGTATTCCAATTCCAGTTAGGTTTGTTATATTTATTTACATGTAAATACCCTTGAGAAAGGTATGAATCCACCTGTTCTCCCCCACCAACTGTAGGTTAATTAGTAAAACTTGTATCAGTAAATCATTATCACAAAAAAAAAAAATAATAACTTTTAAATAACCTACAAAAGGTTAAGCCATAGAAAATCAATCATTGAAATACTGATTAGCTACACAGGCATGCCTTTTAGATTTATTTACATTCTCTGGAATATAAATGTACAGAAACTAATGTGACCACAAAGTGAGGGATCAGTTTATACATTGATTGTAATACAGAATTGGTCCTCCATTTTATATTCACATTATAATTTCTTGTTTGTTTATCAAATTCTGATTAGGTGTGAATTTACATTTTCTCCCCACCAGCTAGATTTATTTTTGGAGGAGAGCTGTTACATTGAATATGATGAGAAAGTTTGTATTCTACAATGTCTGCTCCTTTGTCCATTCAGTTTACACTGTCTGTTACACAATGTTCCATAATGATTTAATTTCAATGGGAATTATCAGTGAAATTTATTCAACAATTAAACTGGGAATGCTGACATAAACATTAATTTCTTTATTCTTCCTGAATCATTTGATTATAACCTAAAACTTTCTGGAGGCTAAATACATGTAAATTCGAATCTTGCTGCTAATTTATTCCCAATTTCTAATCTACACTGCTTGTTGAGGTTCTGAATTGTTTTGATGCAGAGCAATTAAAATGAATATGAAAGTGAATAAAAGTCAAAAATTAATAATGGATGACAATGCTTCATCTAATAACAATAGAATTCAAGATATGTTCTACAAATAATCTGAACTGGAATTTGATTCTGTTAATTCTGTAAGCCTGTTGATAGCCATTACATATAAATCTAGTTTTACAATTAAATTAAACCTTGGCATTGGCTCTATATGTTATTGATGATGACTATCAGTTTGTTTATATGAGGAACAGAATGTACAAGAGACTTATTAGCTTTCTTGTTAGTTTAAGATGTTTTCTAATTATCTTACTATGATTTCAAAACCTTAAAGAAAATAGAAATTGGCCCAGTTTTTAACAGTAAATGGATAGTCCTAGGTATGACGATAAACTACATCTGGCAGCAAGGCCTCTGATCAGGAGATTGGAGGTTTTGAGGAGCATGGAAACACCTCTTAACTGCTGTTGTTCCCAGGGTGGTAGCACTTGTTAGGGCCCAAGCTGTCAGCAAATAAGGAACCCCCCCAAACACTATGAAAGTATAAAAATACATTTTTATAATAAAAATACCAGCAATACATTATTATATTAAAAACAATTACCAATAATACATTTTTATAACAGAATGACCAACAATACATTTTATCTGAATTTGAAGCCATAAAACTGTGTTAAAAATATTTACATTCCAGTATTAAATAACCCGTAGAGGTTGATATGCTTCTAAACAAAATCAAACAATCAACATGAAAGAACTCTTTCATGACATTAATCCATATAATATCCTACAATTTCTGTATTCCAAAATATAACTTCAACAAAAAACACATTTTTCTTTTTTTTTAAAAAATATCACATATCACTTCTTGTAATTATATTTTCACAACATGTATATGAACAAAAGCTGAGTATCATCTACCAAGTATTCAATTGTGAAAGCAGAATAACATTTTTATTACTTGAAAGCTTCCAAGAAAATTACATTTTGGCATTAAAGGTATTGATATGCTGTTAAACAAAAACAAAAATCAGTCAATCAAAAGCTGGTCCTATTTTCTTTAACGATTTGAAATTATAATTTTTAAGCATTTTGGAATGACCTTATGGACAGTTTAAATTAATTTTTCTTTCTGGGCCAGATTTTACATGCACTGAAACTTGCTTGTCATCTGAGTAAATCATTAGTTCCTCCTACTTTACAATTAATTCTTGAGTGTCAGATTATATAACAAGCATAATTTCTATTCAACAATTAATACTCTTAACATATCTGTGTACCAACAAAAAACGGAGTAAGACTCCTGCCTGCTGATGCCAGCTTTTTTTTCTATTGTCGTGTTTAAATTAAACACTTGAAAAACTTTCAATCTTCATAGTTGATCATTTTGAGGAGAGTCCTTATCATTCCAAGAATTGTACAGATACTTGAACTCATTATTTTTGATGGCTCTACTACATTTTGGCAGATCCATTCTATGATTGTTTTTTATGACTTACCAACCTTCTGCAGGTTATTTAAAGCCAGAAAATACTTTTAGATTGTAAAAAATATTTTGGAGATAATGATTTATTGATACAAGTCTTGCTAATTAACTCATAGCTGGGGGAAGAAAAGGTGGATTCATGCACTTCGAAAGGATATTTGTGCATAAGTGAATATAACAGACCTGACTGGAATTAGAACTTAGCTCTTCGATTTCCAATCTCAGTCTTTTATCCATTACACCATCCACACATTGAAACATACAGCACCTGATATTCCCAAGCAGTCACCCGTTTATGTACTGACAATGCTTGATGTTGCTTAACTTCAGTGATTGTATGAGAACCAGTGTTTCAATATGATATGGTCGTAGGCTGATCCATTCTCCAGTCAGGGATACAATGTGTATAAAAACAAAGGATCTCTCTCTTATATATATATATATATATATATATATATAAATTTTGTAGTGTAAAACGGAAAATGGTGTGCTATTCAGGATAGCAAGTTCATCTTTGTTGTTATATTCCCAACATTTCAGCCATTGTACTCTTTGACCAGCATCAGGTATGTGTTGGTGTACCTAGTATTCTACTTAGAATTTTGAACTGAGCCCTTTATTCTATCTCTGGAGATAGATTGTCCTCATTCCTCGATTCAGGTATATTTTTCTCTGTTAATCCTTATCAATTTTATTCACTTTTGTGTCTTTTTCTGTTCCTTCCACTGACACAAAGTATGTGAATTTTCATCACTACCCGACCCAGGAATTGAACTCAAAACTGCCATAGACTTGGATGCGTTTTAATCCACAATGTCCTGTGTCTCTTTGAACAGACACCTGAAGAAGGCTGAAATATTAGTATAACGATCAAAGGGAGAATAATTGTCCAAATAGCAAAACCTAAATATTTTGACAAAAATTAATACAAAGTAAAATTCAAAACATTCAAATTTCCCTCATATGGGACTTGGGTTGGAAAAATGTGCCTTGTGAAACTGTAGTGAGCCTGTTTTGGAATTCTGGTTTCTTATTTGGGCTCAAAAGCTGCCCTTTTATATCACCCACTCGTGCCACCAAGTAGGCTGTTCATGTTTAAACAATAGTTATTATCAAGTTTATCTGAATAATAATTACAAGAAATTGGGTTGTTATTACATAATTGAAAATAATACTTGATGCTTAAGTGATCTCCCTGTGTGTGTGTGTGTGTGTATATATATATATATATATATATATATATATATATATATATACACACAAATAAAATTTCTCACTATTCTGATGTTATGTTCAGCACCTCAACTCTGGAGTTTAGTAGACAAAATGTTTTGCAATCATTCTGTCGACTCGTCAGGACATATCAGCAATTGACTGTAGATTCTTTCATTTTTGTTATTTTTATATTAAGTTAAAAATTAATTTATGTGTCAGTTATTGTTGTGGGGTGCTTTTTTTTTCTTTTTTTTTTTTTTTTTTTTTGTGTGTGTGTAATGTCGGGGTTACTTTTCTTTTTCATCCTTTTCTTATCACCTTACATTCTCTCCCTGTTCCTTTTCCCTTCTTTTTTCTCTCTTTTGGCTCAGAATTCCAAAATAATGTCATTTCTGGTGTCACAAATGGGGTTTTTAGAGTAATTTTTCTTGAATTCTTGGGATTTTTCTTAAGTTGTGGTTAGTTGATAAATATAGGTATATATATTTATTTATTTTTATTTAAATGATATATATCCATCCGATGCGATGAGAACGAAAGTAATATATAAATTCCAACGTTCGCAGCGTTAATTAAAAAAGAGCTCGATACAGATAGTAGAGTGATAATTATTTATTATAAATTTTATCATATAGACAAAACCATTTTACTCACTACAAAGATGCAACTTGGTTTCAGTGCATTTCAACTGCACATCGACTGGTGAGGGTCGAAAATGGTTATAACCATTTTCGACCCTCACCCGTCGATGTGCAGTTGAAATGCACTGAAACCAAGTTGCATCTTTGTAGTGAGTAAAATGGTTTTGTCTATATGATAAATTTATTTTATATATATATATATATATATATATATATATATATATATATATAGGGGCAGCAAATCATTATTCAAACATATGTTGTTAACCGTAGAACACTAACCATGGGTATATAGTACCCAACACAAATTTTCCTATTTTTAATTACAATTTTCAGCACCTGATTTTCTTACCTAAATAATCTTTTTCATTTCCTATGAATGTTAACTCAAAGTACAAAGTTTGAAGTGCCTGCGTGTAAAATATTTCAAATAAAGATTTATATTTAATATTTTTTTTGATATTTTCAAAATCAGGTATGATATACCCATGGTTAGTAGTGGTGTAACTTTAATTGATGGTTAGTGTTTTAGGGTTAAATATAACAGACAACGAATGTCTATTATATTTTATCATGAGCCTTTCCAAGCATCGTATAATGGATTTAGTTTCAAGAGAAAATAAAAACAAAAACTGTTCAACATTTGGATATTTCTTTATTATATTGGTTGTCGATCTAAGCTTTCGGCTCACATGAGCCATCATCAGAGTGGTTATATGGACATTACAATAGAGATGTTCACCAAAAACTAAAGCCATTATACAATGCTTGGAAAGGCTCATAATAAAACATAATAGATATTTGTTGCCTGTTATATTTAACAAAGTGTGTGTGTGTGTGTGTGTGTGTGTGTGTGAGAGAGAGAGAGTTCAAAAGTTTAAACCCATTCCCGAATCAGTATCATGGAATGAACTTTGACAGAAGGGGGGGGGTGAAAAAGAGCTCTAAGAGGCCTTGAAAAAAGAATGTAATCTATTATCAAACTTAAATTTTGAGAAAATTTTGCAACAGATGTCAAAAATTTGTGTTGCAGTAATCAAGGCTAACGGAGGATATTTTGACAAGAGCAAAATTTAGTCATAAAATGCTTTCATGGTTCTTTTTTTTCTTTTTTTCTTTTTTATTATCCATGTATAATATTTTTCTCTTTATTACTTGTATATAACATTTGATTATAATGGTGAAGAATTGTGCAGAACCAACTGCATTTGGGGAAAAACAAAATACAGAGAACCGGTACATAAACAACCCTCCTTGGTTTGGGTTTCAGAGTTGTCTTTCTCTTAGACTGGTTGGCAACTAAATTTAAAGAGCCCTGTCTACCTTACTATTTAACACATGGCTAGAGGGAGACTAAGAGTTAGATTTGTGCCTTTCCCAATGACATTTGCACATAAGTGAATGATAAACTCTACTGGAATTTGAACATGGCTCTCTACCTTCTCATTTCAAGCTGTTATCCATTACACCACCCAGACATCCACATATATAAAGTTCAACAGCAATAATTCCTGTTTCTCTTGTATTTTTCCAATTCTAAAATAGGATATACCTTCAGATCAAAATTGTGAATCAAGTGTTTAAAAAGTTCATCGTTTGTTCAAGTACTCTTGACTATCTCAGTCATTATCAAGGATGTAGCCAACAAAATCTTGTCTACCACACTGACAGCAACCAATTCTTGATCATGACATTTGCAAATACTTGAACAGAACAACAAAATATGAATGTTGGTAAGGTTTTCCAATATTTTGATCCTGATTGAAAAAATACAATAAAAAAATTAAACCTTGTCAGTTCAATTTAATAAAACTTGTTTTAATGTCTCCTTTCTTAAAAGAAATGCTCCTTTCTCAAGCCAATATATTTATACATTAACCTAAATTTGTAAAAGAATTAAAAGAAAACAGTTTATTTTTTATAAAATAAAAATACATAAAAACATCAAACGACAACATGAATTTACTTTCATTTAATATACCAAAATATTTACATCACTTAGCATCATAATTTACTTTTTTACAAAAATAAATTTAACAGTATTTGGTGAGGTACATACTATACAGTCATAGAAAAAATATGGAATTTTAATTAATTGTGGTGCAGGGTAGTGGACTCTTATGTTAATGTAAAAAAAAAAACAAAAAAAACCCAAATCTTGCCAGAAAAGCCATTGAATTCCAAAGCAAGTTATTTATACTTAAGTTGACAGATAATTTCCAGGAATTGGTTTTGTCTGAACAAATTTTCTGATAGGTCTTTAAAAATATCAATTTATCCTTATTAAAAAATTTTATTTTGCTAAAAGCAGAATAAAAAAATTTTGATAATTTTTTTTTTATTTATTTATTTTAGTTAAAAAAGAAAAAGTCTCCATGTTCAGTGAAACAAAAAAAAAAAACCCTTGACAATGGCTATAGATTAACTGAAAGCACTGAAATTCACAGATCATTTGGACAGTTTTTATACACTCTGTCTAGAAAAGAATTCACTTGTACGAATGCAAGAAAAAGTGAATAAAAAACTTAATCTCGGTGCCTTGTCAATTATCTTCAATAAAACTTGTGTAAAAAAAAAAAAAAGGAGGAATTGCTGACCAAATTATATATATATAATATATATATATATATATATATATGTGTGTGTGTGTATTTAGGCAGCAAATTCATTTTTATGTCTGAACAAATTACAAACATTATGTCTGCCTGTTTTTATTATAATCCTTTCATATTGACAAATATTTTTCTGTATATTACAATTGAATGAGGTGAAAATCACTTATTTTTATTTCCCAAGTACTTTCCATATATATATATATATATATTCGCCTCATCTCTAGAAGATTCAGAGTTGATCATGGAAATTCTAATAAACATATTTTCAATTTTTCCAGTGTCACTCTGGCTGAGATTGAACAGAAGGTTCTTTTCTCTTTGACTTGATTTCTGCATTCCACCTTCTAAAACTGCAAGGAACAGATTTTCTCTGAATTTGAGATCATGTATTCTCAATTAAGTAAACATGTTCCTTCCTCTTCTGATAAGTGTTCTGCTGTTAAGACTAGACGACTTGAATTGTCTAATGAATATGCTTCGCTCACTGCTGAGCAGGATTTTCTTGCTTGGAGAAGCGTTCATTTTCAAACTATAAAATCGTTAAAGTCAAGGAACAATGTGTATATCACTAAGCCTAATAAGACTTCCAGTTTTGTCATCTTAAACGGGCAAGATTATTTTCATAAAATGGCCAATATTCTGAAGGATTCCACAAAGTTTAAGATTATCAGTCCTGCTAGTACGTGTGACAATACGAGCAGGGCTGAAACGAGAACACAGATGGTTGCTCTCAGTATCCAAGAACAACCTAATCTCTCAGGAGATATGATACGGTTAGACCTATAAGGTCTCAATGTCCCAGAATGTATGGACTGCCGGAGGTACATAAGGATGGTGTACCACTGAGACCCATCTTATCTGTGGTGGGATCTGTGCAGCATGAGTTGGCCAAATGGTTGGCTGAAATGCTCCAACAGGTATCTAATGTCTTCTCAGCAGACAATATCTCGTACTCCTTCTGTTTTTCAAATTTCATTAGAAATTTAGATATTGAGTCTGAAAGCAAACTAATGGTGTCTTTTGACATCGTCAGTTTGTATACTAATGTGCCTTTTCATGGGACCATTAACATATGTGCTGATGTTCTTTATAGAGGTAATTTAGGTCTGGCTAGCATTCCTGAAAATCTGCTTTCAAAATGCATGCGTCAGGTGACTGAAGATGTTGAATTCAGTTTCAATGATATTATGCATGCTCAGACGGACGATGTTGCAGTGGGTAGTCCTTTGAGCCCTATATTGGCCAATATTCTCATGGGTTATCATGAGCAACTTTTGTTTGACAAAGTCCATAAACTCTACGTTTACATGAGGTACATTGATGACATTTTCATTTTTTGATTCCGCCAGTGATGCCACTGATTTTTTTTGTGGAACTCCATCTCTCCATCTATCCCTTCAGTTCACTATGGAGGTTGAGAGCGATGGGACATTACCCTTTCTAGATGTTCTTGTTGAACACAAGGATGGGATTTTTTATACCAGAATCTACCACAAACCCACATTCACAGGCTTATATACAAGTTGGAAATCTTTTGTTCCCAAGGGCTGAAAAATTCTAATTTCCACCCTGGTTCATCATGCTTTGATGATCTGTTCTCCTTGTTTGTTACATTGAGAACTTGCTAGTATCCAAAAAAAAAATTTTGCAAGTAATGGATATCCTACCAATATCATCAAACACGGTATAGATGGTAAAATCAGACGCTTTAAAGAACCAACAGTTCTAGGAGAGAGTCGATACCTGGTTATTTAACGTAGCCTTGGTTTGGCAGGAAATGTCAATATTTTACTGCTGTTAAGTTGTGTTCTGCTTTCCAAACAAAATCCTCCTTTAGTAAGGATCCTATTTTCAGAAAAGTTTAGTTGTATATAAGTTCAAATGCTGATGTGAAGTGGTGTACATAGGACAGATTAACCAGAGGTTGGGAACATGGATTAAGTTCAAATGCTGATGTGAAGTGGTGTACATAGGACAGATTAACCAGAGGTTGGGAACATGGATTAAGTTCAAATGCTGATGTGAAGTGGTGTACATAGGACAGATTAACCAGAGGTTGGGAACATGGATTACGTAATATGTACCTGCTTATTTGCATTCAAGCAGTCAAAGCCGTATTTTAAGAAACACTCAAGCAGTTCATGACTTACCGATTGGGCAGCATTTGTTGGATAATCCTGATTGTACCGCTGAGTATGAGGACACATTTTTTTTTTTTTTCCATTCTACATAGTGCTCATTCGGTTTATCATCTCGGAGTCATCGAGACTGTGTATATCAAATTCTACCAGCCGAGCCTATGCAAATGACAGGAGCATTTCATGCATTCCATACAGTTGATTGAAGGACTGTGAATGTCTTTTTTCTATTTCATAATCTTTTGGAACATCTCAAATTTTATTTTTATTTTATTTTATTTTTTTTGTGAATTTATTTACAATTAAAATTTGTTTTAATCGTATCCCAACTATCCCTCCTCCTCATTCGTTGTTATTATGCGTCTTGATTGTGTTTCTATATCGCCAACAAATATCTTCTGGAAAAGTGTTGGCTGAAAGGATCATAAAGGTACATTAATCATGTCTGTTCTATTTTTGTCGGTACAAGTCTTTGTTTGATATATATATATATATATATATATATATATATATATTGAACGATAAAAAAAATTAATTAAAATCTTCAGACATACTGGGTTGTAGATTAATATTCGTATGTTTTTATTATTATTATTTCATTTAGATTCCTAGACTAGCTTCGGCCAGCATGGCCATCATCGGGAGAAAAAAAAGTTTCTGCTTGCTGGTAGCAGTAAACTACAGAAAATCTGTAAAATTTTATATATATATATATATATATATATATATATATATATATATATATATATATATATATATATATGATAGAGAATGTTTATCACTCTAACATGTTTCACTTTTAATAAAATCAAATATGTAAGATTGATAAATGTTTCTGTTCGTCCTTTATCCTATCATTCTA
Source organism: Acanthosepion esculentum (assembly GCA_964036315.1). Taxonomy (NCBI): domain Eukaryota; kingdom Metazoa; phylum Mollusca; class Cephalopoda; order Sepiida; family Sepiidae; genus Acanthosepion; species Acanthosepion esculentum. The sequence continues at coordinate 61,937,256 of OZ038517.1, read as the reverse complement.
TCAGATTCTGATCCATTCTTATCTCGTGTGTGTGTATAGAATTGTAAAAGGAAGACTGAAAACAGCCACGGCTAAAAAGTATAGACAACAAAATAGTGCTCAATTCAAAATCAAATATGTAGAGCCAAGATATTTAAGAAAAGGCTAAAATACCAACCAGCCTTGAAACCTGGGTTTCAGCTGTAAAGTCTCCTCAAGCAAGTGAAAGGATCCTTCCACTTTCACTTTTCTTATACATATATATGTGTGTGTGTGTGTTGGATCTGTACGCCTGACATAATTATTAGCTGAATTTTGATCTGAAATTTCCCCTGTATAATGTTTGATCTATGTATGCAATTTTATTGTGAATGAGGTTGAAAAATATTTGTATAAAATACTTTTTATTTTCACAATTATGCTATAGACTTAATAATTTACCTAAATATGTAAGAAATGTTGTATCATTCACTGTATAAATCAGATTGATGATATTGAATTTCATTAGGTTTTCTGCCTGTCATGCTGATTTTTAGCCTGCAACGATGTGTGGGTGTTCTAATGAATAGCAGCTCAGAATGAGTTCAAATTCCATTTAGCTTCGTTACATTTACATACATGCAAATGATCTTGGGAAAGGTATGGGTCTATCTCTTTCTTCCAGTTGGGGGTTAAATAGTACTTGTCTCTGAGAAAATCATTATTATCAAAAAATTGTAAATGCAATATTCACTTGAAAAAATAAAGAATACTTTTGGCCTTTAATAATATCTCACAAAGAGTTAAGCTGTAAAAAAAAAAAAAAATCTAATCAAATTTCAACCTGTGATTATAATTTCTCATCTCAGAAAGTCTAACAAATTAAATTCACATTTATAAATCTAAAATAGATTGTAAAACTAAAAACAGTTGGCTAGAACTGAAACAACATCTTATAAAATTGTATTAGGCTATATTGCATTCATTGAATACTTTAAAGATTGCTTGGATTATTAAAAGCTTTTTTGTATTTCCAATGAGCAAACGAACATTAGACAGCAAGAAGTTATTAAAATTATTTTCTTAGTGTCAATTTCCATTGCACTAGATATCTAAATAAAAAGTTGTTTTCCATTATTCAATCATAATTTCCCCATGCTAAACAATCTTCCTTTTTGTATATAGTCTGGAGTATGACTGAACTATATCCTGGCAGCAAGGCTTCGAATCAGGAGATAGGTTTTGAGGAGTGTCAAACCACCTCTTAATTGCTGTTGTTACCAGGTCCACCCTGACCCAGGGTCATAGCACCTGTTAGGGTCCCAGCTATGGTCAAATAGTGAGCCCCTGAACAAAAACAAAACACTATGAAAGTATAAATATACATTTTATAGTAAAAATACTAGAAATACATTTTTATATTAAAAACTTACTAACAATACCTAAAGTTAACACCAATACATTTTGCCTGTAGTTGAAGGTATACAATTGCATTCAAAATATATTTAATTGAAGCCATAAAATTGCATTCACAATATTTAAATTTTGGCATTAAATAACACGGAGGTTGATATGACACTAAACGAAATCAATCAACCAACCAACTAATCTTTTCGTATCAGTATTATATACAAATTGTCATTTACATTTCCAACTCACAGCTAGCTTTGAATTGGTGATAGATCCAGGCTTTTTAAACTGTCTAAAATATACAATTATTTTGACCTTCTCAGTAGAAAACATGAAATAGCATACGGAATTAAATTCTTTTATGTGCTGTGTACATTCATGATGTGAGCGATAATGGCACGTCACAATTTCCAGTCCTTTGTAGCTCTTAGTAAGGTTTGTCATTTTGCTAATCCCTGTTCTGCCAACCATTTACACAAGCTTGTTAGGGAGGTTATTCACCGTTTTCTCTTGCTTTCAATGTGTGTGTGTGTGTGTGTGTGTGTGTGTGTGTGTGTGTGTGTGCGAAATTCTCTACGGCCTCTTTCCTCATATGTCCTAGAAATTTCCATTGCCCCTTTTTGATTCTAAGTCCTTTTTGTTTCCATTATCCCTAAAACTCACTTCGTCTATGGTATCCTCATCATCCTTCAGTAGAACCACATTTTTGTTGCCTCAAGTCTCTCCTTCATCTGTGAGGAGATTGTCTAACAAACTACTGCTAGGTAGTTTGTGTTGTTTTCTTCTATCCCTCTTGCCTTCAATCTGTCCTGTGAGTATCAGATTTTCTAAACACTCTTTCCTCATTGTGCCCTAGAAATTTCAGCTGTCTCTTCAAATGTTAATAATAATTCTCCTATCCCCTCCCATTTTCTCTAAAACTCTTTACTTTTAAGTCAAATTTTCTCTTGCTTTTCAGTATTTTATTGTACTAAGTTATTTATAAGTAAAATAATTTTTTATTTATTTCTTTAGAATACCATGCTGCTTTTAGGTTTAAGCAATAATGACTTTCACAGATTCCTTTTCTTTATTAAGTTTGAAATTCCATGAATTTTGGGGGAAAGTTAGTTGAGTCCCCCCATACACCCCTCTGTTGCCTTTTCTACAGTTTGGAATTTAAAGTTTTCTTCTCTTAGGCTGGTTATAAACCAAGGCTAAAAAGCTCGGTCTGCCCTGCTAGTTAACCCATACCTGGAGGGAGAAGAGGTGGATTCATGCCTTTCCTCACAGGAGTATTAGTGCAAAAATGAATACAGTAAACTAGTCTGCAATTTGAACTTGGCTTACTAATTTCACTTTACATGCTAATATCGGTTGCCCTATCCGCATATCTCAATTAGCATATCATATACAACCATATCCTGTTGAAACACTGGTTCTCATGCAATCACCAAAGTTAAGCAACGTCAAGCCTGGTCAGTACCTAGATTGGTGACCACTTGAGAATACAAAGTATTGTAAGCTTGGATGTGCAGGTGATGTAATGGATAATGGGAATCAGTGTTGGAAATTTGAGAGCTCCAATTCCAATCGTGTTCATCATATATTGACTTATATGCAGATACCCTTGGGAAAGGTAAGAATTTACCTGTTCTCTTCCCAGCTATGGGTTAATTAGTAGGACTTGTATCATTATCTTCGAAAAAATTCTCAAAGTGTTGATAAGCCATAAAAATCAGTTAGCATCATACCCATGAAAAATGAGTGATTATATTTGGATGGGCATGGTGTCTCTTATTTGTGATTCTAGCCTAAAATCCGTCACTCCTCAACAGTTTCTGTACAGTTCATACAAGGTCTCTCTCTCTCTCCTCCACCCACTCACAGACACACACACATATCAGAGGGTGCTTAAAAGCACACACCCCCGCCCCCAAATCTGATATCTGGGCCTTTTATCAGATTTTGGGATATGGAGTGTTAGTAACCGTTTTCTTTTGTGCTTCTCGTTTATGGAACTCCTTTTTTTTTTTCTTTTTTTTTTTTTTTTTTTTTTGGCCTTTTGCTTCCCAGTCAACTTTGATCTTCAAAATCTTCAATGCAATGTCAATCATTATCTTCTGTCTTCTTAATTCCTGTTCTTTTATTATTCTCTTTTCTTAATATTATTATTTTATTTTTTGTTTCTCATATTCTCTAACACTCGGTAACCTCTTGTGTCTTAGTGGCTTTATTGCTTTGCTTGGAGTGAGATGAATACCCCCCCTCTCCATGTATATTATTGCTGTTAATAATGAAGTAATCAATCAATCTTACAATTTGTTCAATTTTGTAAATTTCAGAATTTAAATATTTCATCATTTTTAGCACTTAGACAAGTGAATTTAAATCTGAAATGTTGAAAGTCCTTTTTTTTTTTTTTTTAGAATAACAAAACACTGGAAAAACCAGTTTGTGGCAAGTGAGTAAATGTATTTTACTACATTAGAGAAGCAAAAACACAGTTTCTAAATTATCAAAAATGTAATCTGCTTTTATTAATACTTACTGGTTTGGAACTGAATCACTGTATTGATTTGCCAGGTATTTTACCTACCCTGGCAGAAATAGCACAATCTCTTACTCTCCCAATGTCAACTGTAGCAAATACTGTTAGGTAAAATATGAGAATATTGTAAAGCTGCTTCACAACTGTCATCATCATCATCATCATCCCAAAACTGCGATGATAGTGTTTTTAGAGCTTACTTTTGGTAACCCTTTTCACACCGCCAACTTCCTCATTGCATAATGACATGACATTGCCTTATTAGTCATGGAAAATAACTATTTATGTCTTGACCAACTCCTGCTGAATAAATTTCAACTTGAGAGGTGATTTTTCTAGAGGATACAAAATTTAATTATTGCAGTGAAAACACATATCTATCTATCTATCTATATATATATATATATATATATATATATTCTGTTTATACGTTATTTTTAGGAGTAGAATATATAATAAATAATTGTAAGACTTAATATATATTTTATTTTATATATGGAAATTGTATAACAAAGTGGAAAAACTTTGTCATACAATTTGCCCAATACTGTTCTTGATATATAAAAATGTGTCGTTTTCTCATATATACACATGTTAGGTACCTCCAAAAATTTGCTGAAAAAGAGGATACCTTGATGAAGAAAGCCCTAGACTTGATAAAAACAAAGTTTTATCATCAAAATATTTGTTATTATTAAGAGGAAATACCAAAGTATTTTTTGATTAATCTCATTAAATTTTTTAATCTTTCTAACATTTCAAAATTTTGGATAAAAATCTTGTTTTTCTTGTGTCAATGGTGGGCCAAAGATTACTGTGTGTGTTTTAGTGCTTTTTTTGTGGTAAAAAAAACACACCTTTTGTAAATTTATGCAAAAATCAAATAATTGTTGGGTTTTAATTAAATTTTCAGGACTTCTTCACAAATGAATGAAATTATTTTTGAATTTTTAGAAAATCTTGGTAAAAAGAATTTTTTTATACATCTGATTTACTTAATTTTAAGAAAATTTGAGAAATTAAAATTCCACCCTCTGAATATTTTATTTATATTAGTTAAAAGCAGTACTCCTTGGAGAATTTAAATCAATTACGGTGGAGTAATGGATAGCAGCTCGGGTTGAGAAATCTGAGCAGAGTTCGAATTCCAGTTGAATCCATTACATTCACTTACATGCTAATGCCCTTGGGAAAGGTATGTTTCCATTTCTTATCCACCCAGCTATGAGTAAATAGCAGGTTTGACTTGGATGGCAACTGGTCTACTGCAGAAAGAAATTGCAACCTACTGCAGGAAAAAAATCTGCCTCATCAGTCATGTATTGAGAGATACATGATCGCCTACGAGTGTATCATGCATGGCACATAACTGACTGACTCCTTGGAGAATTTAAAACAAATTTTTTTTGTCAAACAGAAACACCATTTACCAAAAATCTGCTCTGAATTGTATAACAAAAAATGCAATAAAACTATCCCATTATTTAATTAGAAAAGCTTTTAATTGCCTTTATAAATAAGATATATTAAGGACACTATTGTCTTTAAAAAAATTATTTTTTTTTTGCTTTATAAGGAATTTTGACATGGATTGTTTACATTTTTATTTTTTAATTTTAATTCGAATAATTTCTTAAGTTTTAAATCTTAAAATTCTTTATTAATCTCACCCTTTTAGATTTTATTAAGTAAAAATTATCATAAACTAATCATAATTTGAAACACTTAGTACAAATCATCAGACACCAATATTTTGAAAAGAATTTTGAATTTTTTTTTTTATGCGTATAAATGTGCCAATTTTTTTTAAGTTCAGTCAACCATACACAACATTATCAGAAAATAAGAGCAATAACTATAGCAAATTTACAGCCCAAAATATTTAAAATTCAATAAAACATTAGATTACGGAGAATGTTTTCTTAAAGTTTTAAAATTACTGACCACTTAAAAACTATATATAAAATGTGCTCACGTTAATTAAATAACTTCTTTAATGCCTAAAGCTCCTCTAGAACAACATTAGATAAATATCAATCTGTCAAACCTACCAACACCTTAAATATGCAGTTACTGTTGGGTTAAAATAATGCATTTCTGTGATATTTTAAACTTAAAGTTAATAATAGTTGTTACAAATATGATTAAACTTTAAGATCAGCTAATATTCCTCAAATATTTTCAGAAAAGTATATTTTACTTTATGGAAGATGTTTTGAAGATATTTTTACTAAAGAGAATTTGCATTGCAATGAAAGATGACTAAAAAGGGGTGCTAATCAGCTATTTTAGCAAAAACAAAATCAAATTTTTGAAATACAGCCAAGTATTTTGCTCATTGGAAATATTAAATTTAATCTGTTAACTTGAAATTAAAACTAAAATAAAAGCTTCAAAAAAGAATTTTCATTTAGGTATCACATGTTCTGTGGCAGTGCCTCGGCTTGAGCTTTTAAAAGAAGTGACTAAATTCTTTTTCTCTAAGATTTTTTTTATGAACTTTTTAATGTTTATAAAGTGACTATTAAAATATGAGTAAATAATTCAGTCTTTTAAAATCACAACAGTATTTTGTTAAAATGTTTAATCCTCAACATTAATATTATAGGGTTTTTAAATATAGTCTTAAGCTTTCTTTCTGGTTTTTATAAAATAATAAAAAAATTTATATGATTTTATTTTTTAATATTGAGGCCAATATTAAAAGAAAAAAGTGTATTAATATAGCAATTTACTAAGCATTGCTTAGATGCGGCACAAGGCCGAAAGTATGGAGCATCGAATAACATAAAGATTTTGACAAAACTTTGATTTTATTAAGTTTGGGGTATTTTTTCATCATAGTATGCTCATTTAAAAAAAATTTTTTTTTTAGTGAATTTGTGGTGGTAGCTACTTTTGAATTGTGTGCCTTACCATTAAGCCACAGAAGTCATTACAATAAAACAAGGCTCAATCTAAGAAATGCACATTACTTGTTGGGATCTAAAATAGACTTGACTTAAAAGTGATGTTTTACATTCCAAGCCATAAACAAATAAGTTACTGTGATCTTTGCATACATTTTTACCTCAATTATTACAGACAGTCTTTATGATCACATACTTGTAATTCACCCAAATATTACAACTAAAACCAGAAACTCCTTGTTGTTACTTAACAGAAGTATTCAGAAAGTTACTTGGTCAATCATGAAAATTGGCCTTGTCATTATCTAAATATTAAGGAAAACATTTTGTGAGAGTGGTCAACTAACCTGGTAGTTCAGTTTATTAGTTAACAGCAATAAGAAATCGATCCCTTATTTTAAGTCCATATTTTATATTAATTTTGTATTAATACTCATTTTTGGGCATTTTGTGGTGCAATGGTTAGCAAGCTGGTCTTGCTAGATCAATTGAGTAGTGAGTTTGCATCTCATTGAGTGCTCCTTACATTATGCCTTGTACTATGCTTATTAAATTGCTATATTAATACTCGTTTACAGTCATATGCTTGTAATTCACCCAAATATTAGGACTAAAACCAAAAGCTCCTTGTATTTACTTGTGAGAGGTATTCAGGTATCATATTCTTGGCTAATCATGAAAAATTGTCTTGCCACTTGTAAAATATTAAGGAAAAACATTTTGTGGGTGTGTTAAAAAACTTCACAGTACTACTCAAGGGTTAATGTGCAGGTGAATTTATTTAAAACTAGTTTTTGTCTGTTTTGATGGCTAAGTACCAGATCCAAAACACTGATCTCTACTCTGAAAACAAAAATGGCCCTTCTTGATCAATTATGACAAGGGCACTTTGCCTCGGTTTAAAAAAAAAAAAAAAGTTCATCTTTCTGGGTTACTTTTAAGTCTTTGCAAACATTTCTTGAATTTATTGAAAAAGACAGTTTCAATTTTTGCTTTAAAAAAAAGGTTAATAGATAATAGGAATAAGTTTTCAAAGTGGAAAGGTTTTGAGGAAAATAAATGTCCTTCAAAATGAACCCCATGTAACATTTAAATAGGTCCATAAACTTAATAATGGAAAAAGCATTTATTTTTCACAACAGATATTTATTTATGAACATAATCTCCTTTCTTGTCAGTGCCCAAAATTCTGGATTTATCATAGATCAAACATACAGTGGATATTTAAGATTTAAAATTCAGCTAACAACTGTCACGTTACAGACTTATTGATCTAGTAGCCTGTTGCTATGTCATTCAGGAATATCTCTTCAGAGATAAAAACTGACATTCTTTTGACTAAATTTGTCTCTTGCACTAACTTCAGGTATCAGATTTGTTACCCTTCCTGAAAAATTGGCATTGTTTAAAAAAATGCTCATCTCCTTCAGAAAAACTTCTTTTCTTTCTTTTTCATTCTTTTCCTCCTCTCTCTTTCCCTTTCCCTGCCTCCCTTTCCCTGCCTCTCTTTCCCTTTCCCTCCCTCTCTCCATCTCCCTTCCCCCCCCCGTCTCATCTCCCCCTCTCTTTCCCCTTCCTATCTCCTCACATTCTCCCCTCTCTTCCCCCTTTTCTTTTACCCCCCCCAAATAGTCAAGGATCTTGTTATTGTGCATGGGACTTCATAATGTTTTTTTTTCTTTTACTTTAACAAGCCTTTAGTTTTACTTAGAAAAAAAAAACTCTTTCTTTTTCCACTTCATTTCAGTAATGGTCACCAATCTAAAAATGAAAAATTTTGTTAAAAAAAACAATATTACCACAAATTTTCTTACTGAAATTTGCTTAAAACACAATTTGGGCCAAAATAAACTGGTTTGACAAAAAAAAAAAGGAAGTCACCTCTTGATTTAAAAACTTACACTGAAATATCCTTTAGTAGTGTTTAACTTATTCTCTTTTTTCTTTTCTTTCTTTTTTTTTTTTAAATTAAAATGTCTGTATGCTGTTTATTGATTACATACATCTGTCCAATTAATTTGAAGCTGAAGGAAGATCCTTGTTTTTGATGGAAACACTTAAAATGTGGGTGGTGGATAAAACAACAGAAAGTTGTTGTGGACTGGTAATTTAAGTACCAAATCAGGAAGGACCCTTATGACACTTTCAGCTGCTTTCCTTGTGTAACAGGATTTCATACTAAACTAGGGAATATATAGTGGGAATGGCATAATTAGGTTACTCCTTGCAGGATTTTTTTCTTTTTTCTTAGTGTGTGCTGAAGCGGGTGGGTATTTTCGAAACAGTCTGCTATTTGTTCAAAATGGATATTTCTTGGGTATTGTAAACTGTATATGAGACAGAATAGAAAATTCTCTTTGAAACTAAGTGACCGTTGTATAAATGTTGGCGGCTAAAACCCAGGAATTAATTCTACTCCAAATTCTAATACAATAGTTCTTTATTTACATTATTTACACTTGGTCTATTGTGCTCATCTATCTTGTTATTCTTATAACATTTCGGCCATGATGCCCTCTGCACTTCATCAGATCCTTGTTGATTCAGTTAACCTTCTGGTAATTTAAAACTGAACACTTTATTTAATCTACAGGGTAGATAGTTCTCGTTCTATTGTCCATGTCTCGGGATAGCTTGTTTTTTATTTAGTACTGCTCAGTGTGTTTCCACTGAGTCTGTACTACGTGTCAAGGGATTGATGCCACCAAATTCAGGAACCAATGTATAAATATTATGCGTTGTTCTTATTTAGTACTACTCAGTTATTACTCATCTTGTTTGCACTGAGTCTGCACTACTCAGTCCAGGGATTGAACTCACAATTACTGTGTCACCAAATTCACAAACCAATACACTATGCTTTTCCTGCATGGGCAGTGCAGATGCCTTCAATGAAAATAGGGCAATCAATAATGGACCCGTACTAAATAAGAACCAGACATCCCTAGATATGGACAGTAGAATGAGAACAACCTACTCTGTATATTAAATAAAGGGTTCAGTTCAAATAAAAACTAGATGATGGGCCTTCAGTCACTTTCCCACTGTCAAAATGTAGCTTCCCTGTGCCTTTTCTATAAATACTTTCATGGTAATTGTTCTGCTGAACTTTCCTCTTTGGTACCTGGGCTCTATGACTTTAAGCATGCTACTAGATTGGCAGAAAAGGTCTCATTTTATAGTTGAAATGGTTAGATATATAACCATAAGTTCTATGCTTCCAGCTTCTTGCTTCCCAGTCAAGATCTTCAAAAATTTAAATGCAATGTCAATCGTTATCTTCTATCTAAACTCTGGTTCTTTTATTGTCCTCTCTCAATGTTTTTTTTTTTCTTTCTTCTCATAGACCCCCACACTCGGCAAACCCTAGTGCCTTAGCTGAGGGTAAAATGATTAAAAAAGAAAACACATATCCTTAGACATAGTGATATAAGAACAATCTACCCCATAAATTAAATAAAAAGGGTTCAGTTTAAAATTTTCTGAAGGTTACCCAGATCAACATACACCTAAAAATGTTTGGAGGTTTGATCTTCAAAAATTTAAATGTAATGTCAATTGTTATCTACTGTCTTCTTTATTACTCTTCTATTGTTCTCACTCCTTCATAATGTTTTTGTTTTCTAATTCTTTCACACCCAGTAACTCCTTGTGTCTTAGTGGCTTTACTCCCTTGCTTGGGGTGAATTTGATTTTAAAAAAAAAAAAAAAAATGAAGATAATAGCATAGTCATAACTCTTCATCCCAGAAATTCAGGCAGAAAACTATAGTTTGTTATTTTGGTACAATTTGGTTAGGTTTTTGTTTATATTAGGTCTGGGCTTTGATGGTAAGTAAAGAGAAGTTATTTAACAGTATCTTGACTGTTTCAGTACAAGTAGGTGTAAGTAAAAGATATTCAGTAAATGTAAAACAAAAAGTAATGAAACAAATGCTTTAAATATACTTTAACTTATAAATGCTTGATGTCCCAGAAATCTGTATTTATACTAGATATTTATTTTATTTATTTTTTAAACAATTCACCCCAAGCAAGGTGATAATGTCACTAAGACGCAATACTGGGGGTGAAAGAGAAGGAATAGACTTCAGAAGGAATTGGAAGAGGAAACAAAGGATAGTTATGTACTCCTGTTCAAAAGACTGGGAAGCAGTGTGAACTGGACGATAGGCAAATCAATACTGCATTCTATTGATGGGTTAAAAAAGAAAAATACCAAAATCACCTGTTTTATAGTAGGCCAAAAACTGTTCTTTAGAAATGCTATGTAAAATGTGGGGAAAAATGTAATAGCTTAAAAAAAAAGTTTACAAAAGAAATTATTTTTGGGTTTATTTCCAGAATAGGGAAAAATGGTGTAGAAACAGCAAAACATATGTTCCATTTATGGAGATGGTGCCATAGCTGAGAGTACTTTGTAAGTGGTTTGCTCGATTCAGAAGTAGAAATTTATGATCTGGAAGCCTGAGAACGTTCTGGCAAGCCTTTTCATTGATGATAACTCCACTGATCAAAACCATGATTAAAAATAATCCTGATCACACGACACAGGACATTGTAGAGATACTCCACATCTTGTAGAATTGCGTGACATTTGAAAATGCTTGGGTACTGTAAACCATCATATGCAGGAGAATTGTCAAATCTACTGATTTGGCTCTTTCACTCCAGGCAGATTCTTCTAACCCTTTCAGCAATTCCAATTAACATGTTTTGTCCTTGTGCTAAGAATTTGTAGTAAACTGTTTCCTGATGATCAAAGAAACGCACAAGACATAGTTTTGAACTATGAGTGGGACATGCTTTTTTTTTTTTTCTCACCCAAGATGAGTTCTTTGTTTACTATTGCATGATGTGGTGTTTTGCTTACAGGTCATATTGAAAAGACTATGTTTCTTCACAGATGACCTTGTCAAATATCTTGGCCTGATACAAAAGATTAAATGAAGCCCCAAACCAATGGTGTTTTTTGCCTATCAGTTAAGGTTTCGGGCACCAGTTCTTAAATCCTCTTGTTGGAATCCGTTGTGCTGTTTTCCTATTCATTTCTCCTATCAGTCGTTCACTTAACATTCAAGCTGAGAGATGCCAAGATTCGTACTGCATCTGGTCTTTGCGTCTTTGGTTGCTCCTTTCTTGCATCATCGTGCTCGTCTTCTTGCCCCTTCCTTGAATGGCTTGTGCCACTTAGAAATATGCGATTTCTGCATAACATATTCAACAGAAACCACTTTTAATAGGGTTAATGTTTCATTAGCATGTTTACCAATCTTCAAGATACTTGATTTTAACCACTGCTTCAGATTCGTTTCACTCATTTTATGCCAGTAGTACAACCTGGACACCTACAACTTTCTCTACTGCTCGGCAACGAATAATTTGTTTGATCTGTGTCTGAACAAAAGTCAGAACATGTCCGTATGTGCTCTTACAAATGCTTACTTATCTTGTTACCCAGCAACACACTGCAATCATTTCAGGAATTAAATTGTCACACCTTGTATATACTGTGTTTTATGAATGCAGATTAATTCAAACTTAGATGTTACATTTGGTCTAACGGTCTGACGCATAATATCAGTCATAAAAGAAATGTTTCTTTTATTTGCCAGCATCACCTTGGATAGGCAGGCTGTTGTAATCCATATATAGATCTGCAGATAAATCAAGAACAGTTTGATAATCTTAATGAAATTTGATTTGAAAATGCATTGCACTCTCCCTACCTCTCTCTTTTGTATAGAGTATGCACAAATGATGTTGATAACCACAGTATTATTTTATTCATATTTCAAAGGCAGTTACCTATAGTTACTTAGTTTATTATAAAGCCCAAAAGAATTACACAATAATTTCACAATACCTCCTACTCCAACAAAAATTGTCAGAATTCAAAAGGGCATATATATTTGTCACTACAAAGGTAGAATAAACCATTAACAAAATTGGAAATTTTAATTTGAACTGTGAAAATTATCATACAGTTTACTTATGAAAACACTGAATCAGGTCAGCCTGGACCATCAGAAATGTTTCTTCTAGGATTTAAAAAAAAAAAAAAATCCTATTGCAAAACAGATGTGGCTGTGTGGTGTCTTAGGTTATTGCAGAAGAGCAGGCAGAAGAAGGCTACTTCTTAAAGTATTCATCATTCAGTAGAGATTGCAGTATTTTCATTATATGGGTTATTGCAGAAGAGCAGCCACAAGAAAGTCATTTCATTTTTCTTATCGCACTGTTTCAGCTGTTGTGTTCCTCGGTTTTCTATTGATCCAGGTAACCATAAGAATTTCTAACACCCCTTTATTTAATCTACTGAGATAGATTGTTCTTGTTCTACTGTCCATGTCTAGAGATGTGTCATCTTGTTCTTATTTATTTCTTATATTTGTTTCTTTTTCCCACTAGGTCAGTTTTTTTCTCAATTCATTCTTTCTATCTGTTTTTTTTTTCTTTATCTTTTCTCATCTTTTCTTGTTTTTCTTTCTTTCTATAAATGAATGTACTAAGGAACTTGCAATGATGTTTTCTTGGTACATTTTTCTTTTTTTTCTAGATTGGTGGTCAACATGGAATCACTTTAAAGTTGTGCAGTTCACAAGCATCTGACACATGAAAAGCAAACCTTTTAAGCTTTCTATTTCACAAGAACGGCAGTTTTTATAGACATTCTCTAAATCTTTTACTCAAATTTTTTTTTTTTTTTTTTTTTTTTTTTAAGCTTGCCATCATATTTTAGGCAAACCTTTTCATGAACATTGGGCAGTCTTAATATTTATTGATTGTCTCTTGTCAAGGTTGTGTGTTACTGCAAGTAAGTTTAGTGATGTTTCTGCTTTAGTAGGCCAAATATTTATGGGAGAGTGGCTTTCCTAGCGTATTTACTTAACAACTCTATTCTCTATCAATTATCACGTCATGTCAGTAATGAAACATTTTTGTGAAGATGTTTGACAACTTGATACTTTAATAACTGGATTTTTCAGGCTATTTTTACTTCCTTGATTGCATATCTAGAATAGATACAAACTAGATTTTCAAACACTTTTTTTTTTTTTTTTTTTTTTTTTTTTTTGTCAATAATTCTACGTGTCTTGAGAAAACAAAATTTGTAGAAAACAAAAAAAAATCATGTTTAAATGTTAAGTGATCAAATTGTTATATTGGTTTCTTAAATTTAGGTACCTACACTTTTTTGCTAAGGTTTTTGATACTTAAGGTTGAAAATGAATTTTTAAAAATGTAAACACATTCTTGAAGCTTTATTTTTAGCTTTAATTGAAAGCTAAATGATTGCATTTTCTATTTCCAGTAAGCAAAATACTCTAGTGTATTTCAAATAGGAATTGATTAGAATTTCAACTTTTTGCTTGCTTTCAGAAATCCTTTAAATTCAGCTATTTTTGACATATTTTTAAACAAAATTCAATTTTAATTCCTGGTTTTAAAAATGGATGTAGAAAAAAACATTCTTGCAAATATGGAGCAAATTTTGCCTTCAATAGTTGAAATTCAACAGCAGTAACAGAAGCAACAAAATCAACAGTTGCTAGAACTACAAAAACAGCAACAGGAGTTGTTGGATATAATTCTGTTGAAAACAAAATATTTTTCAATGTCTCTTATGCCAGATTCTGTCCAAAACACCATATCAGAATTTATTTACAATCCTGATAAGGGACTGACTTTTTCTGCATATTTTTGTAGATATGAACAAATATTCAGTCAGGAATGCAGCAGCTGGGAAGATGAAAGAAAAACATGGTTGTTGTAAAAAAAAAATAGCTCCAATAGAGTATGAAAAATACTTACATATTACTGAAAAAAAACCCAGGTGAAATTGGGTTTCAAAACATAGTGCACATTTTAATGAAAATCTTTAGTGACGAGTGCTCTTTGTTTAATGCTCATTAGAGGTGCATGAATCTAACCAAAAAAAGAGGACAAAGATTTTGTTCTGTATACTGGCATCATCAACAAAGAATGTGAAAAGTTTAGGCACCATGATGATGGCATTGTGGGTTTTCTTTTTTCTAGCACAAAATTGTTGTGTTCATCTGAAAGTTAAATTTTTTTGACTGTGAAATAAAAAATGCTATGGTTATGTACTGTATGGTTTAAATTTCACATTTGAAACCTAAGGAGATGTAACTAAGTTTGAAATGTCCATATGTTTTGTATTGTTAAAAGAAAAGGTGAAATTTAAACCGTACAGTAATATAACCTTAGCGGTCTTCACTTCACAGTCAAAAAATATAACTTTCAGACAAACACAACAATTTTGTCTTAGAAAAAACACATCCTGATGATGACGTTGTGCTAATGCTGGATGAAAGTACTTGGAATAAATGAATATGTATCAACATAGTAATTTTCTCACTTCCTTTAATAAGTATACTACAAAGCTTGACATAGATATGAGAGGATCCTATTGAAAATAAGTAGACAAAACTTGTCTAAATTATTCAATGAGACATGTCATAATGAAAACATACTGCCAAAATATATGCTCTCTCTCATTCATACACACACACACACACACACACACACACACACACACACACACACACACACATATATATATATATATATATATATATATATATATATATGACAAACTATTTAGAAATTTACCTTTGTTCTACTGTGAATTTAATGCAATTTTGCAAGAAACCATATACAACAGCCTTTTAGCAAATTTTTTATTCTTGATTGCAAAATTGTATGAAACTGGCAAAAGTTTGTCTGAGAAGTTTATTATATTTTTACATCAAACTTTTGTCTTATCACATTGGCACTTTCTTGCATATAGGGGTACAGATACTGAAACATCAGTGAGGAGCCTGGATAAGATGACACAATATCCTGAAACGGTGAAATACAATGCTGAGACATCTAGACATCATTGGATTATAGCGACATACACTTGTGCATTTATAAAGGAGGGCTGCAACACATTTTGAGGATGTATGTCTCGGATCAAGCACATTCCAGCTATTCACAATTAAAAATGTTTTTAAAAACATCATTATGAAAAAATTTTCATATTACCTGCCTCGCATCTTGATTAAATGCTTTTTTATTTTTTTTTTTAATTAATTGCTTGTATTTTCAATTTAGTTATGATAATTGGAAAAACACAAGATAAAAACTGATCTAAAAAATGGCCTACAATCTGTTGTTAACTGGGGCAAGGAATGGCTTGTTAATTTTAACGCCTCCAAAATGAAATTTCTCTTTTAATCATTTGAGAGACCACTTTTTACCTTCGATCAGCATGCTAACCCCCGGAGTGTGATTCATTGTGCCATCTCGGACTAACTTTATCCATTGATATGAAATGGAAAGAGTATATTGAATCAATTGCTAAGTCTACAGCTAAGAAAGTTGGTTCACTGTGTTGTGATAGACAATTTTGTCCACTTCTGCACTTTTCCCTTATGGAACTCTTTTTCAGCTTCTTGCTTTCCAGACAACTTTGATCTTCAAAAATAATTATCTTTTGCCATCTTCATTCTTGTTCTTTTATTGTTCTCTCTATAATAGTTTTTTCCTCTCTCTCTCCTATTCTCTAACACTTAGTAATCCCTTCCATCTTAGTGGCTTTATTGCCTTGCTTGGGAGAAGAAAAAAAAACATTTCCCTATCATCCGGTTCACACTCCTACCTGGTCTTTGAACAGGAGTAGAGGTTTGTCCTTTATTTAGGATTACTTGTTCCTGGTTCCTTCTAAAGTCTTTTCAGTCCCTTTCACTCACAGTAGCCCATTGTGTCTTAGTGGTGAATTGATTAAAAAAAAAAATTGATTGGGGTGAATTGATTAAAAAAAGAAATTGATTGGGGTGAATTGATTAAAAAAAAAAAATTGATTGGGGTGAATTGATTAATAAAAAAAAAATTGATTGGGGTGAATTGATTAATAAAAAAAAAATTGATTGGGGTGAATTGATTAAAAAAAAAAATTGATTGGGGTGAATTGATTAAAAAAAAAAAGTGCTTTGCAATCATAAATTCTGTTTTGTTGAACATTATTAATTTTTTTACAAGTGTTTCTTTAATCTTAATTTTAGTTGTTACTTTTATTCAAGATAATACTACTACTTGTTTACTTGTGGGTATAGACCAATGATCTCTGTCATTTTTTCTCAACTGGTTGTACCTGGGCACACTAATGGATCCAGAAATGTAGCCAAATATATCCCAAGTTAACAGAAGAGTAATTCATGAATGAATTTTATATTTAAAAAAACAAAAAAAATACAAACTTTATTTCTAAACAGCAAGAGACACCAAACGCATAGCTTCCATGTTAGTCAAGTCTTTGTCATTTGATATTTAAAACAGATTTTATTGAGTAGCTTTTTTGTAATCGTTGACAGTTTTACTTATTGAATATAGTAAAAAAAAAAAAAAAAAAAAGACTGCATGTTTTGCTTTAGGTTTGTGAATTTGGCGACATAGTAATTGAGAGTTCAATCACTGGGCCAGGCAGTACAGATTTAAACTGGGAGATGGGACGCAGAATAACTCAGCAGTAAGGCAGGTCGGTTTTGGAACCGTTGTATTGCACTCATTTTGAAAGTTGGGATTTGACATGATAAATAATAACACAAAATATTTTTTTTCTAAATCATTACCATTTTTTGAGAAAACAACTTTAAAGATTAAGTTTAGGTTCAAAATTGTAGCAGTGAAATTTCATTCCAGTGATCGGTGAATGCCTTATAGCACAGCCTTATAAAATTTATAATTTACTGAAGCTTTACAAATTGTACAGGATGCATGGCACAAGGACATTATTACTAAATCATTGTGTTATCAAATAAGACCTTCATTTACTTCAAAGGGGAATTATACTGAACAATTTACCTGCATTATGATATACAGTGCAGTAGTTTTAGTGTGATTTTTTTTTTTTTTTTTTTTTCAATAAACAATGCAAATTTAAAACATTGTTTTATAATTTGTGTAGTATCAGGATGGTATATACACTTTTATCTAATTTTTGTTTTTATTAATTATGATCTAATAAATCTTATTCATTGTTTAACCTTTTTTGTAATCTTTTACAATATTTTTACAGTTTTACGGATGGAATACATGATAAAAAAAAATTGTATATTTTGCTTGTGATTCATAATTAAAATTTTGGTTTGAATATATTTTACATTCAATGTAATGATATTAACTTTATTTGAATTTATTCTTGAAATAGCAAAATTTTGAAGTCAGTTTGTAAGCAAAAACCTGCAGAAATTCGGTATTTCTGTACATTTTTTCAGATGATCTTTAAAACTAAATGATCAAAAGTTGGTAAAAAGCTATGAATCTAATTTTTGGAGGTAGTTCTTATCAAACCCCAGCTCTTCTACTGAGTGCAATGTTGATTTTCTAAAAAAAAAAAATTTCTAAAGTGAAAAATCAACCTGCCCTACTTAGCAGTACTAAATAAGAACAAGATGGGATATCTCTACAGTAGAACAAAACACTTTACCCTCATAGATTGAATAAAGGGTTCAGTTCAAAATTCTCTGAAAACCACATATAATTGTTATATGTTTATAATCAGTTTGATAATGTAAATAATCTTCTCTTAATTTGTAAATTTTATTGATCTTATTTATTGTATTTTTAAATGTTACTCCAGGTCATGACTGAACTTGGGAGCTTTTGGGACTCTGATTCACAGCTAAGATCTCAGTAGAAACTGTTATGTCTGTTTATATATTTGTCTTTTTAAAATCATTCAGAGAAATACATCTTTTAGTTTGTTCTGTGTTAAACATTCAAATAGAAAACACTTTAAAATATGAACATGGTAAACACACTGTTTAATAGTCAACATTTAATGGTTGAACAGCAAAATGACCAGCAGAGCTGAATTGGTACCTGATTGGTCAAGGTGATATAAGAACTCAGGGATGTGCAGGTGGTGTAACATATAGCAGCTTGAAATGAATAATCAGCAAAATTTGAATTCCAGTCAGGTCTGTTGCATTCACATACATGTAAATACCTTTGGGAAAGGTATGAATCCATCTCCTCCCCTCAGCTATGGGTTAAATAGTATGACTTATATTTGGAAAAAATCTGTTATTCTCCAAAAATTGTTAATGCATTATTCACTTGTTATAAAAAAAAAAAAAAAGTTGCAATCAGAAATATTTTCTGCCTGAGTTTCAGGGATGTGAAGTTATTTATACTGTTTACATGCAGACTATTGTCCTAATCTTTGTCGTTATCATAACATTTTGGCCATTGTTCCCTCTGGACTTCATCAAGTATATATCAATCGGGTAAGCTATAAGCAATTCCAAACTGAACCTCCAGCCTTCATCCAAAATATGTTCCGGCTTTAAAACATTTTGTAAAAAAAAAATAAATAAATAAATAAATCCGTTTTAAGAATTCAGAAGAAAATAATGATTATTGCATTTTTTCTGTAACACCTGCAATATGATGTCAGGTGTTTGTTGTATGTAATTGACGATTGTAGATAACCCTAGCATGGTAGCCCCCATAGGTGTAGGGTGGATATGGATCCAGTTGAGTGAGTCATTTCTGCTCCTAGTGAATAAATATTTGTTTCTTATAATGAAATAGGGCATGACATAGGTATGACATATTAATGTATAATCACTGTGAAATGTACACATTGTTTACAGATCTGGGTCAGCCAAGAACTGTGTAAATTTAAACAACCTAAATTACTATTACTGACATTTTTTTTTTTTTTAAACCCTTCTGTGTTACTTCAGATTGTGAAGATTTTAATGTCAAATGTCCAGCACAACAAAATGTCAAATTAATTGTGGATTCTGTAATGAGACATATTATTTATTAATGCAATAAAAATTGACATGTTAAGACAATTTATAACAAAAAAAATAAATTCATGAGAAAAAAGAAAAGAGAGCATGACAAAAAATATTACCATTAATATGGTCATTTCGAAATATGACCACAATTAAAAACAAATTTTTTTTTCTTTTTTTTTTTTTTTTTAAAGGCAGCTAAACTAGTTTATCAGCCTTCTCTCAGAGTAAAAATGAAAGATAAAAATGTGTACAGCAAGTAAAAAATATATAAACCCCACAACAGATCTCGTATACAAGAAAATATAACACTTAAAGGCTTTAAGACTGCCAACCACTCTTGCTTAAGAGGGATTGCTGGTAGGATTTAATGTACACAGATTCACTAAACTTTTAAGTGATACCAGGAATTAGCCTGGCTCAGCTCGGCCAGAATGTATCTGAGCCAAAAGAATGGGTACATAGCTGAACATCTGATTAAAAGCCAGCAATCATTGAACCTGTTGCTTTATACACCTATGTAAATTGTCCATCCTACCTTTTGTGGATATTCACTGGTATGTGTTGGTATGAATATTAGCTGGTAGAACGATATTTTCTGTTGCTAAAAGAGTTCGTGTTGTAAGACTGAAACAATAAAAAGATAAAAATGTGAAATTAATGTTCAGTTTTGTGATGATCTCCACTTGGCTTTTCAATTTGTGGATTGTTTATTTTATTTATTTATTCTTTTTAATCAGTTCATACCAAGCAAGGTGAGAACGCCACTAGGATGGGGTTACTGAGAGTGAAAGAGAATGAAAAGACTTTAGAAGGAACTGAATACCCAATCCTGAACAGGAAACAAGGGATAAACCTATAGTCTTGTTCAAAAGACTGAGGAGGAGTGTGAACTGGGCAATGGGTGAACTACTATTTGAAAGTTTAAAGTGACCTATTTGATGATTGAGATAATTGTTTTTTCCCAATAGTCAGGGTTCAAGTCCAGGACTTTTGTATGCTGATCTTCAAGGCAAACAGAAAAAGATCCATTTCAGCCCCTATTTCTTCAATTTAGTTTTGTAGCAGACTAACCTAAGCTTTATAAATATCCCTTTAAAGATCAGATCTAAGAACATAAATGGATCCTTTTCAGATTTAAAAAAAAAAAAAATCTGCTGCATTTTCGTAATTCCTGATAAAGAGTTGTATATTGAGATACAAGATGTGTTCTACCTTGACATGGACAGATGAACAAGAATAATCTACCCCCCCTTACATTAAATAAAAGGGTTCAGTTCAAAATTTCCTGAAAGTTACCTGGATTAACATGCACTGATGAAAGACACAACAGCTGACAGGTTGTGATAACAACAAGGATGAGGATATTAGTCTGACTATAAATAATGTAAATAACTCCTCATCCCAGAAATTCAGATGAGAGGTGACTGGGTGATAATAATAACAAAGATGAGGATATTAGATGACTAATGAAAATCCTCATCCACAAAATTGAGCTATTTATTTTATTCTCTCTGAAATAATCAACCACGTAATAATTTTTTTTTTTTTTCTTCTATATACTGTGTCCCTTCAGGAAGTTGGTGATCATAGCTCTCCACATGTGGTAAATTACACATTGTTTCCTTGTCAAGCAGAGTTTTAGTATAATAGTGTATTTTCTTGTGTATGATATGAGAAATTTTGAATGTAAATTCCAGGTAAAAATGGTGGGGGTCATATTATGCACAAGTAAATGTTTTCTGAAATTTTTACACAGCTTAAAAACACTTATTTGAAAGATTGCAAATTCCTAGTTTGAAATTGATAACATCTGGAAAGTCTTTGATGAAGATAAGAAACAGCGTAGGTCCAAGGATATAGCCCTGGGGTACCCCCACATTCTAGTGAAATGAACTAGAAGTGTAACAATCTGATTTCTCACACATCTTTAGAAGATAAGGATATAAATTCCTTCATTTTGAGTCCACTCAGCTATCCGAGATTCATAGGAATTTTGTTTCCAGTCTATCTTCAAGTGAACTTAAGTGTCAGTGTTTTCGGGATTCATGTCCCCAGTTCACCTTTGAATTGGGAAAAATTAAAATTTTATTTTAGATAGTCATAAAAGTAGACTTTTGAAGATTTGACTACCTAGGTGGTTTTGGGGTAGTCTCAACACTTCCGGATGGGAAGATGGGACCCCAGGATTATCCATATAAGCAGAGAGAGAGAGAGGCAGTCAGGAAAGTGGGTCCAACCATGAGAGAAGTAGGCAGGTGACCAGAGAAGTTAGAGCTACCCAGCAGCCAGTGATATAAGAACCGGTAGTGATGAATCATGAGTCGCCAAGCCCAGAGGCCAGTGAAGTTAGGGAGATAGCAGTTCAGCCGAATGGAAAGATAAATGCCGGCTAAGTGAGAAATTGTATTGTTGTGAACTCCCAACCAGTGTCTTTAAAAACATTTGTCGTCAATAGTATTTGTTGAAAGCGATCACTGCCTAGAAGACAAACCTGTGCATATAGCAAGTTGGGTGTATATGCAAATACACTCAACTTTGGGTGTCATCAAAGGTGCGGTGAAAGATGGATGAACAGAGAACGTCATCACAAAACTTGTCACAATTACGCCATGAATGGTGTCACAGAAATGTGTTCATTTGACACAACCTTCTTTACAAGATTTGTTAGGAATGATTGGATTAAACTAAATATTTGCCCAGAGACACTGTAGTCCTTGAGCTTGTGGAGGAGGCCAGCAGGCCAAACCCTGTTGAATTCTGCAATGAGTGTTTCTTTGTCCATTCATCTTTTTAGCTCTACTCTGGTACAGCTACATATATACTACTGTCTATTTGTTACACAATGGTCCAAAATCAGGAAATTTCAGGGGAAATTCAAGGATCAGGCAGAAAATCCTGATTCAGAAATAACTTCAGAGGTATACTTCATAATAAAAAAAAACACATCTTATATATTTGTTGATTTTTTTTTTTTTTTTTTTTTTTTTTTTTAATTAAAAATTGTCTTGCACAACAGTGAAGCAACTTTCTTAGCAACAGACCTAGCAATGAATTCAATGTAGTCTTTCCACTTCATACGAGCTGAGAATGTTAGCTTGTTACTATTGAAGTTTAACCTATCCTCATTCCAGTGTTTAGAATATTTCAGATCATGAGATATACGATTGTTTATGCTTCCATGAACTCAATCCATTCCTAGTTGCCTTAAAAACACTGCCAGATTTCTACATTGATTTTTATTTCTTTTGTTTTATGCCTGTTTTCGTATTTTTTTAGTGACTTAGAAAGCAGAATAATTTTCAGTTGTAAAATAAGTGACAACAGATGTATCATCAGTCCCATGACCAGTTCATTCCATACATTTAAGAAATTCAAAGGTATTCATTCATCTGTAGTATGTCTTGGGCAATAAGATCTGACAGAAACCATTCCTCTCCAGGTCAAACCTCAGTTGATGTCCTCCAACTTGCCTGGGTCACAGATACATGACTGTAGATTCCATTGGTGGAACCCCCTGTCCTAATTATTAACTCCAGTCAAGGAAACTCTCCACTTGGTGAAATTGTGTCATCACCACACAGTCTGTGGAGCTCAGGTTATCCATTGTGCTTGACTGCTGTTGACTCTACAAGAAGATTCATCTGCACTTTGCCAGGTTTTATTTTGAATCCTACTGGTTAGACGATCAGTAGGATTCTCCTCACCAGAAAAACCTGGTGGGAAAACCAGTTTAGTTAGTGTTAACCTGACCATGTAGTAGGTAATACAGGATTATATGGTACCAGTAACACTTGTAGAGTGACCTGATATAAGTCAATTGGAAAGAGTGCCCATATATATTCTGTGTCAATCCAGCCATAAATAATCATATCAGTTTTTAAAGAGTGTATTCTCATGATTGGTTGATTTGTTTCTTAAGGCTTATCAACCTTTTGTGGGTTATTTAAAGCCAAAACATATTTTACATTGTAAGAGAATTTGTTAGTGAATATTGCATTAACAATTTTTTGCAAGACAATGATCTTTTTCTTTCTTTTTTTTCCCCCTCCCAGGTACATGTTGTACTATTTACCACATATCTGGGGGGAAATAGACGGATTCATACCTTTCCCTTTACGCATAAGTGAACATGGCAAATTTGACTGGAATTCAAACTTGGCTCTCTGATAATTGAACATAAACAAGATAACGTAGAACAATATGAAAATGGCGATATTTTATAAGCATAATGTAATTATAAAATTACTTTCCCATCATTGTTTGACAGCATGAGTAAATGTTATTCATAATTTTTTACATTTTCATGAAAATGCTAACTCTAAAAAATTTTTTCTTTCTTTTTTCTTTTTTTTATGTTAAGGCATTATTTACTTATCTCTCACCAGCTATTGGTTAAATAGTAGAGTATACTGGGCTCTCTAGACTTGTGTGGTAACTAGTCTAAGTGAACAACAGCAATTCATAGATAATAAAGAAAAGGAATCTCTGTTGGGGAGCCATGATAGCCAATGTCCTGAAGGGACATGGTATTAAAAAAACAGCAAATTAATTCTTTATTGATCAGTTTATTTTGCAAAATGTTTTTACACAAGTTTTTTTGTTTTTTTTGGGGGGGGGGGGTATTAAGAAATCATAGTAGTTTGTACGATTTGCAAAAAAAATAAAACTAAAAAGATCTCATACTGGGATTTCCTAGTTTGACTACATAACTGGTTCTCTGGATAATCCCAGTGGGATTATCCATAGTTATTGAAATCTATCATGCGTTGTTTAACAGATATAGTATTGGCACCCTGGTTTTAGCTTCAGAAACATTGAGTTGTATTATACTCCAGTTTTCTTATTCACAAGAAAACATAACCCCATGTCTGACCATCCTTGTACAGTTTCAGGTGGTTGAGTGTTTTTTTTGTTTTTGTTTTTTTCTTTTTTTGACAGAGGTAACATCTCATCATAACACATGATTTTGAATTCAGTTTTCCTTCTCCAAGGCTGGTTGTTAATCAAGGCTAAAGAGCCTAGTCTGTTCTGCTATTTAACCAACAGCTGGGACTGGGAGGAGAAGAAATAGATTCATACTTTTCTCAAGAGTATTTATGTGCAAGTGATTATAACCAACTTGATGATTTTTTTTTGTCTCATTCTGGGCCACTAACCACTACACCACCCACACATATGAAATACTTATCTTGAATGAATATTTGGACATCCTTGAAATGTGCATGCCACTCAAAACCTGTATTAAACCGAAAGAGTGTTTGGCAAAAGTTTAACTCCAGAGCAGATTTGTTAATCCTTACACAAACATTTGATGCAGGCATGTTGCTCAGATTTGTCAGTTGTAAAAATCAGTCATTCTTATACAAAACTTTGTATAATAACTGGGTGCTAGTAAAAGATATACAATGTCTTTAGAATGACCTATTAGACTTGTTACCAGTACTTGCTAACAGCATGTGCATTCTCCATGATTGATCGAATCATTTTCTACGGTTTATCAACCTTTTGCAGGTTATTTAAAGCCAGGGAATATTTTCAGATTGTAAGAATTATGGTTTAGTGATACAAGTCTTACTAAGTAACCCATAACTGGATGGAAGAGGGGCATTCATACCTTTCCCAACTGAATATAATGAACCCAACAGGAATTGAAATTCTCCTTTCCGATTAACAATTCTGAGCCATTATCCACTACACCACTTGCACATCCCAGCTTACAGTACCTGGTATTCCAATGTGGTCACCCATCTAGGTACTGACAAGATTCAACATTGCTTAACTTTGGTGATCGTATGGGAACTGGCATTTCAAAGTAATGTGGCCATAATCCGCATTTTCTATGGAATAGTGAAACGTGTACCATCAAGGAAGTTGCTAATAACACCTACTGAAAGTATTTACTGTTTCACTAAGTGCATCACCTGTCTCAAATTATTTATTTATGGATTAATTATGCAAATATATTGTGTCAAGCACTTTCATGCTCAGTTGTTAAAAAGACACTGCGTGCGTATTCACTGATGGAAAAGAAAAATGGGCAGAAAGGTGATGCCAGTTTTGAAACCTGTTACATCTTGTTGGCCGTTTTTTCTGTCCTGGCTTTAGCCCCACATCACCTGTCGATAAAACACACCTGCAGTTAGGCAGATGTTAAGAAGAATCCGAGGTGGTATTAGTTCTGTTTCCTCCGAATGTTTGTTCCTGGATTCTGGTTTACCTTTGGTGAAAGTGTCACCTGCTGATTTGTTCCATGTGCTATTTGTGTTAGCCTCCCCACCTTTTTTTTCTGGTGATAGTCTCACCTGCTGATTTGTCCCAGTATTATTTGCATTAGCCCCACTCTTTTTAGGTGAAAGTGTCATCTGTTGTATTGTTCCATATGCTTTTTGCATTAGCCCCCCCCCCCCCGGTGAAAGTGTTGTTTGAATTGTCCCATGTGCATTTGTGTTAAGCTTCTCTTTGTGAAAATATCACCTATCAATTGTCCTCTGTTTATTTACATTGAACTTCCGATTATCACTTCAACCGATAGATGTTTTGTCATGAATCTATTTGTTATAGATAAAGCAAAAAGTATGCTTCCAATGAAATCTTTTCTGGCAATTTTCTACAACTCTTCATATTTTCCGTATTTTTAAATGTTTTTCAAATAAAATGGCAATGAAATCAAGTTGTAACTATCATCATCATCAGCAGCAGCAGCAGTTGTAGTTATGTTATCAGCAGCAGTTGGCTACTTCCAGCAAACCTATGACTGCAATTGAGCAGATTTTGTGACTCTGTATTCAGGCTTCTTTTTATTAAGACAGAAAAACAACAGACTAAAATAGTAGTGGTTTTTATAAAATAAGATTTCTTTAATTTTTTTTTTTTTTGTGTGTAACCTTTTTCACACTGTCCAGATACAACACTGATCCAAGGTAGGATTGCTGAATTGTGATACTTTTTGAGCAGAGAGCAACACTCTTTCGTGCACAGATACAACACTGATCCACACATAAATATTTTCCTAATTTTTTACTGTAGCTATGCAAGTATAAATATTGAATATTTTTATAAGTTAATCTCATTTTTGCCACTTCAAAAGGAACAATTAAGAATTACTTAATGTTATAGCAATGATTACAAACATTTTCTCTCACATAAAACAACAAACTCAAGTTGAAGCTTATCGTGTAAATAAGAAGAAACGAAGCACAGCCAGGCAGAATCAGTTTTGTCACTTACCTGGATAAATCTGAGTTTTGATGATAGCAGAGGGTTATTCCCAAAACACTAACAATCAGAAGTTTCTTGTCTAAATTTAGTCCTGGGTATGACGATGAACTACATCTGGCAGCAAGGCTGCTGATCAGTAGATTGGAAGTTTTGGGGAGCATGGAACCATCTCTTAATTGCTGTTATTTCCAGGTCCACCCTGACTTGTGGTTGGGTCCCAGCCAAGACTGGAGTCAGTCTGAATCATTTAAGGGGTCACTGGAGTCTGTGTCAGTAAAACTATACCGATTCTAACTCCAGTTGAATTTATACTTTATTCAAAAAGTCTTACATTATAGAATTTTTTTTTTTTTTATTGTTATTTCTTCTACTGTATATTTACTATTTCCTTTAAAGAAATTCATCTCAGCTTCGTTTTTGAAGTCTTTTTTTATTTATTTATTTTTTGTAATTATTTTGTATTTGCAAAGCTATATATGTAAAAAAGAAAGAATACATACAAGTAGACACCATCATTTGTTTGTGCTTTCTTGTCTCACTGACAAATAAAGTTATTATTTCATTGTTTATAAATAGACAAAATAATTCACTTTCAGAAAGGCTATCAGGTATATTCATGGGGCCAGTAGTTTCTATTAGTCAGCTACAGATGATAGTATCCACTCAGCACTTAGTGGTCATCATCACTCTCCTCCATGTCACAAACATGGTTATCATCTCCCAATTACTTCACCATCAATATCCACTTGAGTAAAGCCTTCAGAATCATCATCAGTGTCCGAATCAAAGAAAAACTCCTGAATAAAAGCTTTGTTGAATGTTGATGCGGCCATTTTTGTTTACAAAAAATTGTAAAAAATTCAACATGGGTTTAATCAATGTAGCACCTCATGTAGAGCGTAGAAGAATTCAAAATGGTGTCAGAAACCGGAAGTTTAACCTCGTTCAAAAGTGGGAGTAGGCAATTTCCAGCTTAAAAGTATTTATTTATAGCAATCCTCTTGAGGTGATAGAATGCACCATGAGCAGCAAAAGAGAGAATTCTATGGCATCAATTTTTGTCTCCAGCTACATAACGGTTAAAAACTCTGGGAAGTGTGACACTGAAATCTGAAAGCATATTGGGATAGCCGAAGGTGCATTCCTAAAGCTAAGCAGAGTACTAAGAAATAGAAAAACTTCACTATAAACAAAGAAAAGAGTACTAAAATGTTACATGAGATCTGTTCTCCTATATGGCAGTGAATGCTGGATAATCTCTTCAAAGATGGAGAAGAGACTTGAAGCAACAGAAATATGGTTCTACAGAAGGATGCTGTGGATACCATGGACCCAACATAATATCAATGACAAAATTTTAAAGAAAATGAAAACAAAAAGGAAACTTATACTTAACAACAAGAGACTGTTGAGGTTTCTAAGGCACATAATGAAGAAAGAGGGCTTGGAAAATCTGATACTCACACGACAGATTGAAGGCAATAGTGACAGATAAAAAACTAATTTCTGCATTGGTTTCATTCTGTTTTGGGACATTTACATGTTGGTAGATTTTGGAAAATGTATCTCCAGGTCATATCTATCTTCCAGAGTCAGAAACTGTGGTGAAAACAAAATGCTGACAGAACTGCTTACTGCTGCTGATAACAGTACCCACCCCCATTGGTCAAGAAAGAAAGTAAAAGGCTGCTCTGCCAGAAGAGAGCCAATGTGACGCCTGGGGCATCTGGTTATGAACAAAAGTGCCTACCTGCTTCACCATGAAATAGTTCAGACAGTGAGTTTGGTGTTGTCTATACAAATGATTTCTTTTGCTAGCCAACCACTAAGCTTTTCAACTCCTATAAAAGCAGCTACATTTTCCAGAAAGTAGCAGTCTGCCATATTGACCATATAGTGGGAGTGCCTTGCATTACCAAGGATTTCTGTTTGTGTTACCCAGGATCATTTGAAATTCATTTATCCTTGTTTGTGTTTCTAGTGTCTCGCCTGGGTTTGTACGTGTTCTCACGTGGAAGTCTTGTCCATGCCCTGCTCATCATGATCCAATCTTTGATTCCATTGGTGCTGCTGAGCTTTCCGTTCCTCTTCATTGGCAGTCACCCAACCAATAAGAAAATCTCTTCAGAAATCTTTCAAATTCTTCAACTTTTTAGAAGTGTTCCCTGTCTCTTTGATCTCACTGCAAAAGAGATTGAGTGATCTTTTTTTCTTTTTCTTTCCACAAAGAGTCTGTTTATATGTTCCTCAATTTTGACTGTTATTCTTTGGTTGCTTTCTTTTACATAGTAGCAGGTGATGTTTTATAATCTTTTGCTTATCCACTTGTAAGGAACAAACTTTTAATAAGATCATAAAGAATGTTGTTCTATTAAAAATTGCAATAACAAAATGTCTTTGAAGTTATTTAGCTATATTTTCTATATGGTTGGTTTATTGTAGTTAAGTATTTGGTGTCTCTCAGGTTTGGTCAACAGTTTTGATACAATCACCAAAATTAAACAGCATGAAGCTTGATCGGTACTTAGATGGGTGACCACTTGGAAATATCAGGTGCTGGATGCTTGGATGTGCAAGTGGTGTAAGGGATAACTTCGGATATTGGAAATCGGAGAGCTGAGTTCCAATTCCAGTCAAGTTTATTATATTCACTTATGCACAAATACCCTTAGGAGAAGTATGAATACTATCTCTTCTCTCCCCAGCTATGGCTTAATTAGTAGCACTTGTATCAGTAAATCATTATCTCCAAAAGATTTTTTACAATATGAAAATATTTTCTGGCATTAAATAACCTGCAAGAGGTTGATAAAACATAAAAATCAAACAAATCAATATTCAAATATTGAAAAGTTATAGAAAGTAAAATCTTTTTCAACTTTAACCTCTGTTAACTGAACTGACCTTTGAATCTCATGAATGTTAATGAAGTTGGTTAAATTTTATTTTTAGCTCTCTTTTTTTTTTTCTTTCTTTTAATCTTGCTGCATAAATGTTTAGACTGCTAGGAATTATTCACTCAATATTCTCTGATTTGAAATTTAATAAAAAAAAAAAATAAAAAAAATGATATCCATGCAGTCAAAATTCTCAGTTGTAAATAAATTTAAAATGTTTTTATCGCTTTGATATTATTACAAGACGTATTTGAATGGTGTATCCCTATCTGTATTGTCTTTATCAGAACACTTCAGTTAAAATGTGACAAGGACAATGAAGATGAGGATATTAGTGTCAATATTATGTAATAATGACAATGTCTCATTTTAAAATGTAAAAATCCCTGAAGCCCTGTTTGTTTCAACAGAAACTCTTTGTTTTCCTCCATCTTTCCATTAAAGGCTTTCAGCAGAACACAACATATAACTGCTTTTCAGCAACTACACCCACCTAACCAGTTCTAAAAGAATTATTGATTATTTTTCCCCCCATAGTTATTGCTGACCAGCAGCAACAAGATAAACTGGCTTCGGCTTTACATTGATCATTGACTATTATCACAGAATCTCTATAAATAAAACAAAATCACTTCTCTTATCATCCTGTTGAATTGTGTGTGTAATAGACAAGGAGGGGAAATGCATGTTGGTCTAACAGTCATGCCTATTTTATTGTGCCTGCCCATAACCTCAGTGTGGCTGTTGGTGGTATGGCAGTAGAAGTTGAACCTTCCTCTCAAGTAATCCATAATGTTTTTGTATTGTTGCAGATTACAAAAAAAGAGAAAGTGTGTATGAAATGGAGACATGTCTCATTGAATTCTTTCATACTGAAAAACTTGCACTCATTGACCTTCATGATGCTAAATATTTGTAGTGATCAAATAATGGATGTGAGCACAGTTGGGTAGTGGGGAATGTGCTTCTGCAGTGGTGACAGTGATATGTATCTCTGCCGGTGCTGATATTTATGAGTATTCGTAATTAAGGGGGATACATCGGTGGGAGGGGGTCTTTTAATTTGGCTTTGGCATTATTTTTTTTTATTTTACTTCAGTCTTTTTTCTTTTCTGACATACCTTATATATTCACCACTTATTTATTTAATACTAGCAGAGATATCCTGATGTTGCCTAATTATTATATCAAAATAACTCCAGTGGCATACAATTTCCTGTTGAACAATATTAATAATAATGATGATAATTACATCTAAACCTGACATTATTTAATTTATTATAACAATATATAAAATTTAATTTTATTGTCACTATTTATGGAATCAAATAGAGAAAATTAAGCGTAACCGTAAAGCAACAACAATTGAATCGGGCTTAAAAGAAGACTCGCGCCACCGACGCCGCGGACCCCGACCACCGCCACGGGTGGACCGTTCACGGACACCGCCGCGTGCGAAACACTGACAAGAGAAATGATCCCTAAAAGAACTAGTTGACAGGCAGTAAACCAGTCAAACTTCCTGATCACACTGAGAAAATCTTGGTATGCAGTGCGCAGTGAATTTAATTGGTAACTTTTGTAGTAGCAAGCCGTTCTCAGATTCCTTCCTAGATAAATATATAAAGAAATGAATCATTAATTATGTTCTAAATCATTTTTGCACATGTGTGTGTGTTGTTGTTGTTTTTTTTTTTTTTTTTTTTTTTTTTATCATTTCAGCATGAGCTAGGCAATAAAGCTACTGAGATGCAACGGATTATTGAGCGTGAGAAAATATGAAAAAAAAAGAAATACATTAAAGAGAGAACAATAAATGAACAGGAATTACAAAGATAATGATTGACATTGCATTTATGTTTTTGAAGATCAAAGTTGACTGGAAAACAAGAAGCTTCAGGAGATTTCCATAAGTGAGACGTACAAACAGTTACATCTAGCCATTTCAACTTTCAATTTTCTGGTGTATCGCAATTAAAACTGAATCGGAAAGAATACCTTAGAGGCTGGGGAATGGATAAGGATGAAGACAGGTGTGTTCAGAATAAAGATGGAGTATTCTTGCCAAAATAAATATTTTTTTATAGCTCAAAATTAAAACATGGGACATGGGACATTGGGGAGAGCTGTGATCCTCAGTGTTCTGAACGGACACTGCATGTAAAAGGGGAAATTCAAAAAGAAGACATTTTCTTTTTTCTTTGTAATTTAAATGAAAGATATCTTTTATATTCTATTTATTCCAATTTCACTGTCTTTAGCCATTTTCTTGACATATGCAAATAGTTATAATAAATGTTTGTTTTTGTATTTTAGGTAATCATGTATTGACAAGTTCTTCCTTATTAACCCCTGACAGCTGAGACATGTGTAATGTTCTTTTCAAGGTAAGTTTCATTCCAACAGTTATTTCGGTTCTTCGTTTCTGCCAGGTGCTTGAACAAGAAAATGATGAATTGCTTTTTACATGGACAGTTCTTTCCTGTTAGTAAAATTTTTGGATACTGAACTATGTAAGCCTAAGTTCTTGTCTCAAAGATATTGGAATTTTTGTTCTACTTGCAATGATTTTTGCATCTGGACAGGGTTGGGTGTCAGTATCTTCCCTTGCCATATTTATTTGCAGATTCGTTTTTATA
Source organism: Acanthosepion esculentum (assembly GCA_964036315.1). NCBI lineage: Eukaryota > Metazoa > Mollusca > Cephalopoda > Sepiida > Sepiidae > Acanthosepion > Acanthosepion esculentum. Next base: position 61,904,875 of record OZ038517.1, on the reverse strand, counting down.
AGCATTTAATGCACACCAGAATGCTTCATCAGTGATGTCTATTCTGGGGTCATAGAAAGTTTCAGGCCATCATAACATCAGACTTTCTCTCCCATGGGCCCACCTGAGAGGGATCATTTTTCGATGAGCATTCTGGTATAACTATATATCTGCATGACTGCGAGAATTGTAACTGTCCGCACCCACTCAAATGCAATCCTTTTATCAAAACTAAAATAATAATCCATGAAAATTTAATATACACTTTTTTGGTATATAATCATTATCACCCTCCATCAACCTACCTATGGTTGGTTGGTAGAAGAAATTAGTACACAATAATGTTAGAAACTATGAAGGAATGCCAGCGGGAAACAAATTAATGAAAGGAGAAACACAAATTTTGCTTAGTTATTTTTGCTATGTATTTAGAGATTCTCGATAAAATACAAAGAATCTTATTGATCCTGACCCCTGGTATTTCGGCTTCAGTCACTTTCCCACTGCTGTAACATAGCTTCCCGCTGCCTCAGCCCATCTCTCATATCAGCTTATATTGTTTAAATTGTCAAAATTGGTTTGTTTTGGTTTATATATTCTTTGAAGATGGAATAAAATAAGCCATAATGGTTAAAAAAAAAAAATGCAACTTAAAAAATTGTGCTGTTTATGGATAAGGTCCTGTCAATGATCAAGCATGTTAAAAGTGGTTTGCAAAGTTTTATTCTAGTGATTTTTTTTGTTGAAAGATGCTCCATAGTCAAGTAGACCACTTGAGCTTACTTAAGAAAAATCAATATTACTTATTTCACAAGACTAGCCAACATTCAAAATATCCAAACCAGGTGTTGAAAATTATTAGCACCAGTTTGGTTATGTGAGTCACTTTGATGGGTTTTTCCCAAACCAAAAAAAAGTAATCCATGTTTACTTAATGTCAAAGGTCAAGATGCTTAAAATCCAATAGTATGTTTGCTTAGCTTTGTGCATCATGCAAGTTTTTGTTGACATTGTAAACATTCTGCAAACCTGTGGGCCTTTTCAAAATTAAATTCCTACTTTTCTGTGATTACTGCAAAAATATGAAAGTTATTATTTTTGTTTGTGGGTGTGATCAAGACTTTTTCCTGTGTAAATTAATAAATGGTAATTACTGCTTTGAATAATCATATTTTAACTTTGAACATGTTTCATAGGAATGCTTGGCTTGGTTTGGAAGGGCATTTACCTAAAAATAATGACCATTGCATGGAATTTGGTATAAGGAAGACTTGATATTATCTGATCAAACTATAAAAAAAAATCTTCTCTTTTGGAAACCTTGTAATAATATTCAGTAAGAAAGAAAATTTTTTTTTTTATTTCTTCAGTTGAGAATTGACCATTATTAATGTCAAAGAAATACCGTATTTGACGGCATATAAGGCACACTTTTTTTTACTAAAAATATCTTTTACAATTCCTCTGCATCTTATATGCTATATGTAGGTTTAAAATTTGTGATAGCTGAAATTAGCTACCTGGCAACTCCTATTAGCTTAGACTTAAAAAGAACAATGGAACACGTGGATGGCAATGCCTGCTCACAACCTTACACTTACAGGAAGAATAAAAAGACCCAGCATTGCACAAGTCTGCGAATGGGTGAAGCAAGCTTGGGATAATATCAGACCAGAAATTGTTGTGAAATCTTTTAAACAGCGTGGCATTAGCAATGCTCTCGATGGAACAGAAGATGACGCATTATTTAACGACGATGATAGTAATATTGAAAATGAGTATCAGAATTTTATGGATTTGAAGATGAATCAAATTTTAATGGTAACTGTACTGTTTTGCTTAATTGTGATAATTGCTTGATTTTTATTTTGTTTTCTTACATTTGGATACAATAAAGTTTTTATAGGCTCGTGTTCTTTTTTTTCCTATTTTTTGTTTAATTGTAATCATGGCTTGTTTAACCAAAATAATACCTCATAAATATAGCCTAGGCTGCACCATTTACTAATAATTTTACTAATTTTTTCTTGATCCCCCCCCATGCTGAAATTGGGGTGCATGTTATACACCCATGTGTCTTATATGCCATTAAATACGGTACTTACTTTTGAAATACTGTGCATTTTTTTCTGATAAATTAACAATGTTAAAAGTAATGTTGAAATTGTCAGAGCAATAGCAATAACAAGCATGTTGACTTTGGAAAACTGTAAGATTGAACTTGTATAAAATGATTTTGTGATTTGAATTTTGGATCTGTCTGTATTTCTGAGATGAGGTATTATAACTATTTGCACTATTTACATTGATCGGACTGTTGTCCTCATCTTTATTGCCATATTCACAATGTTTCAGCTGCTGAATGCTCCAGCCTTCTTCAGGATCTGTCTATTTCTGAGAGATGTATTGTAATTATGCTATTTACAATGTTTGGACTGTTGTCGTCATCTTTGTTGTCATATTCATAACATTTCGGCAGTTGTCCGCTCCGGCCGTCTTCAGGTGATATACATTGGATTTCAAACCAAATCCTTTGTGGGTATATTGTTCTAGTTCCACGTGCCATGTCTTTTCTGAATATCTCAGTTTCAGTTATTTCCCTTTAGTGCCTCAACTCTCCATGTTTTTGTTCACTTCTGCTGTTGCCAGGTATTGAACTCACAACTCATTGGATCATGTCACTTTTGTATTACTTCAACTAATGCTATTATCCACTGGGACATGTGTTCCCAATGATGTGGATGTGATAATGAAGATGAGGATAACAGTCCAAACAATGTAAATAGTGTAGGAATTTTTGGAAATGGAAAGCTTAAGGTATTCTCAGGGCAGATAGAGAAAGGATGAACTAAAGCTTAACTTCTCCTTTTTGAAAAATTTAAATTGGCTACACTATGGTTGACTTCCCCACACTGCTTTCATGCAACATTTTTACCTTCAACTTTCCTTTTGGCTATCATCAGGCATCAATGGTCTGCCATGTCTAAACAAGGTTTACGGTTATATCATGTGGAAACACTGGTTCTTGTACAATCACCAAAGTTAAGTAACATTGAGCCTGGTTAGTACTTAGGTGGGTGACTGCTTGGTAATATCAGGTGTTGTAAGCTTAGATATGTGGGTAGTGTAATGGGTAATGGCTCCAAATTGAAAATCAGAGAGTTTGAATTCCAGGCAGGTTTATTATATTCACTTATGCTGGGAAATGTATGAATCTTCTCCCTTCCAGCTATGGGTTAATTAGCAGGAGTTTATCAGTAAATCATTATCTTTCAAATAAATTCTTAGAATATAAAAGTATTTAAGAACTTGCAAAAGGTTGATAAGCCATAAAAAACACATCAATCAATGATCAAACAGTTTCATTTTTTATAAAATATGCATCATTGTGTATTTTATAAATATTGAAACATTCTTTGCTTTAAGTTTTTCTTATTGTTAGATTCCATGGAAATATTAACTCAACTGGGAATTTTAATTCAGCACTCCTGGATATCTCTGACTTTGGACCACTCACTCATGGGTGTATCACCCACGGCACTTCAAACAACAACAACAATGACTCTACCACTGAGTCTTACTACCATTAATTTATGGATGAAAAAAATAGTTTTTGTGTGTTATCGTGTTTAGCTCTATTTTGTTTTAATCATTGTTTTTAGCGTTGTGGCTTTTTTGTTATCTTTTAATGAGTCATGTCATTTTAAAATCAGATAAAATATCTAACAATTTCATTGTTGAAAGGAACAAACTAAAGAGAAAACAAAAACTATTTTTACTTTAAAAAATAAGTTTAAGCATTAGCTTTTTTTAAATTTAATTTGTTTTTTGTTTTTAAGAAAACAAAAACTATTTAGCAACACATAATATTCCTCCCACCCCCAAAAAAGCAATTTGCAAACTTAAAATTACCTCATGGTATATGGTGAAAGTCCAGCTTTCTACCCCCCCTCGGTTATGGGTTAATTAGTAAGACTTGTATTACTAAATCATTATTACTTAAAAAAAATTTCTTACACTCTAAAAATATTTTCTGACTTTAAATAACCTATAAAGGGTTGATAACCTGTAGAAAATGAATAAATCAACGAAAACAAATAGGTATACTGAATAAAGTTTTCAGCAATAAGATTGCCTACATAGTTTAACATGGTGTTAAACAAGAAAAGAAAGAAAGTTTATTATTGAACCAATTGGCATGCAGATAGCATGCAGATACCAGTTCTGAAAAACTCAGAGCTGAGAAGATAAATTTGAACACCTCACCTTATTTTTATATCTAAATTTTTGCTATGTTTATGGAAGAAAAGTATTCAATATCAAATCTATAGCATTTATATGAGGGTAAGTAAAACAAATTATCCACACTTTCACCATACATATCTTTCGTTTTGTCACATTGGCTTCTGCTCGTGTGTGCTACTGTTGCTAAGTGATCGAAGTTTGAGCTTTGAATGCGGCACCAGATTTCATGCTAGCAGTGTGCACCTAGGAGGGACAAAGAACAGATTATAATTATAAGAACACATGAAAAATTAAATTAAAAAACTTAACTGCAGTACCTTGTCAGTCATTTTTAATGAAACTTGTATAAAAGAGGGATTGCTGCCTAAATACACAACATATATGCATACATATGTAGATTTAACAGGCCAGCTAATGAAATTTGAGGAATAAAAACAACAAAATGATAACAATATTAACAGTAAGATTGTTGGTTTTTATTATATATTAGTATGCCTTTTGCCTAAATTGACTATTAAATCTACATATTATAAGAAGCACACGTAAACCATCTTTAGTATCACAGTTCTATGATTTTTTTCAAAAGCTAAATTGAGATGGAGAGATGTGTGGCTATTATATATATAAAGAAATGGATTAATAATCCACAGTTCCTTAGCATTTATTTTTATTTTTGAAAAGTGCTCAATACAAAGTAGAGCATAATATTATATAAAAAAAAAAAAAATTTTTTTTTTCATTTTTTTTTTTTTTTTTTTTTTTTTTCTGAAGCTATCCAACATTGCTTGAGAATAGAACAAAATTTTTATTTCTAGTTCCAAAACAGTAATTTCTGTGTCGCAATGAAAACATATTTTTAAATAATATATATATATAATAAACAGTCAAATTTCTAATCTGGTGTTCTTAGCAATTATTTTCTTTTTAAAAAATATGATTCCGTCACGACACAGAAATTTCTGTTTCAAAACTAATGTAAATTTAATCATAAAAATTAAACTTAAAATTCAGAGTTTCATTCCATTGTCAAGCGATTCTAGGAATAACTTTCAAAGAAATTCACACATTATAAATGTAGACAATCTTAATATTTTGAGTTGTTAAGGTTAAGAAAAATTCAATCTATTTTGATTGGGAGAAGGGTAATTTCCTAAGACAACTTCTGTATCAAATATATATTACTTACAAAGTCAGGTTAAGTTCGGGTAGAGTGGGGGTGCCTGCTCACAAACATAGACGTCCATTATACAGGGTGTCGTCTGGGTGTTCAATGATAAAAAAATTTTAGCATTAGAATTTAATTTCGGATTATTAATTAATGACCAAGTATAAAGGTTTCATTGCTCTTCTTTTTTATTTGTTTTTGCCAAAAAAGATTTTTTTTTTTAATTTTTTATTTTGTTTTAATTTTTTTACCAAAAAAGTGTGCCATATAAGCATAAAGGATCACAAACTTGATTTCGAAGCTGACCTGACCTGAAATCGGCAGAATTAGTGAGAAAATCCTAGAAAGGGTCAACCAACAAATAAAGGATTACCTAGGATTAAAACTTTGGATCACTACCAAAGAAGATACTAATTGGTTTATTAATATCAAAGAGAAACACGAATACAGTTGAGAATTACTACCAATCAATATTAAAAGAACTTTTCACGAATGCTATGGATTTTGCTACCAATACAGACATAACAGATGTAGAGAAAAACATCAGTACTTATTCACAATAGTGAGCAATAGATTAACAAGTCTAATGACCACTTCGATATCACAATGGGATCCTTGGACTTTGCAGAGTCTTCTGACCTTATTGGTCTTTTATATTATATAATCTTACTGCATATTGTGAAATTACTATAAATGACATTGAATGGTACAGAGATGATGGCCTTATGGTTGTAAGGAATTCTATGAATTTTAAAATGGATAAAATTAGAAAAATATTACAGAGAATTTAAATGCCTAAGCTTGAAAATTACTGTAAATATTAAATTGAAAAAAAGTTAACTTCCTTGATATAATACCAGATTTAATGAATAATATATACCTACCCTACAAAAAGACCAATACTAATCCTTTGTATATACACCCTAAGTCTAATCATCCTTCATCTATAATTAAGTATATACCTTCATCTATCGAAAAAAGAATAAGTACAAATTCAGCAAATGGGAAAATATTCTATGAACATAGTAATTTCTATAATAAAGTTCTAAAGAATAGTGGCTGTAAATGCCCAAAACTCACTTGTATAAAAAATGAAAATGGACACCATAAAAAAATAGAAATAGAAAAATTATTTGGTATACACCCCCATACAACCAAATAGTAAGAAATAAGTTAGGACAAAAATTCTTTGCATTAATTGATAAACATTTTCCTAGAGAGAGAGTAAACTCAGTACAATTTTTAATAAAAATACCCTAAAATTAAGTTACAGTTGTGAAATGATTATTAAGAAATATAATGCTAATATCTTGAATAAACACCTATACCAAAATCAAAAAAATATAGATCCTAAAGTAAAAAGAAATAAAGAAAAATTATGTAACTGTAAAAACCCTCTGCCCTCTTAATAAATGTTGTATTGAATCAGTAGTTTATCAAAGCAGTATCTCATCTATTGAAGATCCAGACATTGTTAAATTCTACATTGGATGCACAAAGAATGAATTCAAAAGAAAGTTGAACCAACATTAAATGTCCTTTAATAATATTAAATACCAAAATCAAACGTCCCTATCTAAATATTTCTGGCACTTAAAAGAAACCAATAAAACACCAACAGTAAAATGGAAATTAATAAGAAAAGCTAGAGCTTGTAGGTCATTAAATGTCTCCTGTTCTTTGTGTATACATGAAAAATTATACATTAAGTTTCTGAAAAATAAAAAATTTACTAAATCAAAGAAATGAAATAGCTATTTTTTGTAGGCACTGTCAATTTTCCTTAAATAATAATTAATTTTGGCAAAAAAATAAAAAGAGAGATGAAACATACATATTTATACTTGATCATTAATTAATAATATTTTAAATACATAATTAAATTCTAATATATTTGTAAAAATACTGTATAGTCTATTAGTTAATTAGGAGGAATGGTACTTTAAATCTTATTTTCAGTTTTGAAACATAAAAATTTCTATGTCGTGATGGAATCGTATTTTTAAAAAGAAAATAATTATATATATATATATAAGTGTGTGTGTCTCTTAAAAAAAACCCAACTAAAATTGAAACTGAGAATCCTTAACCAATGTATTGCCAGAGGATAATGCTTCTAAGCTATGTAACAGTAAAGTTTATAAATAAAGTGTTCAGCATTAAGAAATAGAACTTCAGTAGTAAGTAAATAAATGAGAAATTCAAAGGCATATCTTCCAACCCTGAGATTTATAGATACAAGTCCATTCTTCAGGGTTAAGATAAATCAAGCCATTTATCTAAATCCTTCAGAGTGGACTTGTATCTACAAATCTCAGGGTTGGAAGATATGCCTTTGAACTTCTCATTCCTTTACTTACTAATAGAATCTGTAAACTCATATTATCCAGGGGAAAATGAAATTAAACCAATAAATAAAAAGAAATTAATTTTCTCATGATGCAAGTTATAAAGAAACCAGAAAGGGTTTCTGGTCACATGCAATTTTATGACCACATTTCCAGAAAGGGTCAAATAACTCTCCAACAATATCATTTGGATGTGCTTTGACTGTCCTAGTCATGAAGTGAATTGGTCATTCCAAGTCAGCACAAAGCTGACTTGAGCTTGACCATTTTAACCATTGTTAGCTTACTTCTCAACCAAAAAGGAAATTGACTTATCCATGAGACATTGAGTCTTTGTTTCACTCCAATCACCATAAAAGGAATAAATGTCCATTGCAGAAACCCAAGTTTTGTATGCTTCTATCTTTGTTTATATATTGAACACGCATCTTCATCTAAAATACACATAAACACACAACTTGTCAACTTCCATAAATATCTTCATCTCAAAAGAACCAAAGCAAATGTATAAATTCATTTTCCTCATATATTTAGGTTTTATTAATCATTGCTTTTTATAGCAATAAATATTTCCAAGGAGTGAAAGTAGTGAAAATAATAGTGGTGTCAAGGGAAAAACCATCCTTTTGACACTCCTTTTTTTTTTTTTTTTTTTTTTTGTGGGCATGAAGGTCCAAGTTTTCCCAAATTTTTTTTTTTTTTTTTTTAAATATCAAATTAAATGTTCTCTTGGACTTTTGAATCAAAGCCAGAGGACAAACAAATCAACATGACATTGACTTTTATGTCATAAGATACCTATTGAGAATTTTTTTTTTTTTTTTTTAATTACAAATAACTAAGTATATTCCATATTTTTAGCCATTTTAGTTTAAAAAAAAAAAAAATTCTGTGTCATGAGCTGTGCTGGTAACTAATTTTTAATAAACATTGTATTGAAAAAATAATAAAAATATTTTATTAATAATTTTTCTTCTTTTTTTTTTCTTTTTCTTTGTGTCAGGTTCTTCCAAGAAAGATGGAGACTTCTTCAGTCCTGTGTCAGACAGCTTACTCACAATTGTCACCTAAATCCTGACATGAATAAGTTGCAAGGAAAGGGAGATAACAGCCGATCACCCCTTAGCTATATCATCAGCAAATGACCAATCTCTCTTTCTGTATGCTCCTTCTCTCCCCTTAAATATGCAAGTGATAACAGCAATAACGGAATTGAAATTCATGTTAAAATCTTAAAGCCCAGCATGAATTATTTCTCCTTGCTTATCTGTGAAAAAAAAATCAAAATCGATTTAAAAAATAAATAACTTTTGAAATTAAAAAAATATATGTACTTTAATCAGAAAAGTTAGTCTTCCAGCCAATTTTTTCCTGAAATCAGGAGTTATGTCCCTTAAGTTCAAACTAGTATTTTTTTATTGTTTTTAAAAATTTATTTAAAATACATTTTACATTTAAAAGAAAACAATATACAAATTTCATTTTTGTTTTTGTTTTTTAAGAGTGAAATATAGAAAAAAAACAAAGTTGGAAGAGTGAAAAAAAAAACATTTTAAAAAGAAAAAACTGATACTGTCAAACAAGTTATAAGAAATCTTGAATCTTTAGACATAGTGCTGTTAAAACATTTTTTATACCATTCTTTAAATTTATTTTTAATATTATTTTACCATTTTCTTTTCCTCTCCCCATTTTTTTTTTTTATACAAAAGAAACAAATTTGTCTTCTAATCATTCAGTATTTTCCACCTTAGAAGAAAATTTAAATTTGGTAAGAAAACCTTTTTCTAATTTGGAAACATGAAGAAGTATAAAATGTTTAATAAAGGCGCTTCTGAGAAAGAAAAATTGGCTTTTGCTGAATATCCTCATGGAAAATGGAGTGACAGTGGACACAGTTCAGAATATAGTCCAAATGACTCCCCATCGGATCTTCGAACTGCTACCAACAAAAAAGGAGACAACAGTGTACATTCTTCAAGTGGTAGCCCCAACCAAAATGCCACTGCCCATTTCTATCCCCAGACCACTTCAAACGGTCACCATTATGACCGCTACCATATCTCTCAGGGTGAGCTGTCTAATAAAGTAGAGAAATCAGATGTATCTTATCAGCATACCTATGACCGGCAACAAAAGACAAGTAGTAATTCATCACAGGTATCTAACGAGTTACACGAGCGGCTAAAGCAGAGAGTTAGCAGCGGCTCCCAGGTGTCAAGTGAATGTGACAGTAATGAATCTTGTCAAAACAGCACTGCTGCAGAATCGTCAACTGTCATGAAGGTAGCTCTTGGAGAAATTGGTAGTATTTCAAAATACGTGTCACAAGGATCTGTTAGTATGCCAGATGTGCTGACTCCCACTCTTGGCGAGTCTTCAGGTGTTGTAGCAACCAGTTCTGAAGGAGATGTTGAGTCGAATATTGAAATGCAACCAGAGCTTACCATCACAAATGCCTTTTCCCTGAGTGCTGAAATGTGGGACACGGGGCAGGACCAGAAGCCCGAAGAAGAACCAGTAGATTTGGAAAGCAGAAATCCTATGCAGCACACAAGGGAAGAATTCTCAACTTGTGATGAAAATCAAGATGTGAAAGGTCCGACTACCGATTCGGAAGCGTTTGATCTTTCAAAAGTGAAGCAGGAAATTGAAGAGGGACCATTTTCTTGTTCCCACTGTGGAATGGTAACTTCAGATTCTGCCTCTCTCCAAGAACACATGAACACACATAAAGTGAAAAAGACAAAAGTCTACCTTCACCAATGCTCAGTTACCGGTTGCGATTTCAGCACCAATGTCATTCGTGAATTTATATCTCACTACTCCAATAATCATGATGGACTACCGTCTTACGTTTGCCGTTGGTGCAAATGTGTCATGAATAGTCTTTCTGTTTTTGTTGACCATGTCAGAGAAAACTTTGTTGTGCCCTGGGTCAAATGTCCTCATTGCCATCTCAAGAAGAAGAATAAGTCTGAGGTTGTAGAGCACATCTCTGTTGAACACCCAGGAGAATCGCAGAGGGTTATTGCAGGTAGCATGTTCCTCTGTCGCAGCTCAAGTCATTCTCGGGAGAAAGACTCTAAAATATTCTCAGAATCTCATAAGACATTGGTAAGTCTTTTGAATAACCAGAAATATATTTTAAACAACTCCAATCATAATGGCAACGATAATGTTGTTGGCGTCTTAGATCCTGGTCAGAGCGGACAAGGATACCAATGTAATGAATGCACTTTTAATACAACAAATGCCCAAGTATTTTTGGCACACATTAAAGTCTGTGAATCCATGAAAAGTGCCACCAAACAAAGAAACGTTAATTTTGAATGCAAAGAATGTTCTTTTGCAACGAGTTCCAGGGAGGCATTTTTGAACCATAGTCACGTAAAGGCATCTCTTATGAATGGAATGAAAAGAGCACCATACAAGAAACGTCCGATCGAAGTTCGCAATGAACTGATCAGGAAGAAAATTTTAAGTATTAAAAAACAAACCCTGGCTTTGAAGCTGAAAAAAGATAAAGAAGCTATGGATTTGGAAGCCTCACAATCGGGTGAAAATGAGGGCAGAGGGCATTTCAAGTTTAACTGCCCCTACTGTTCAGAAAAGTTCCATAAACTGAACCGTATGAAGTTCCACATATTCCTCAGTCATCGAGATTCTTACAGTCAGACATTTCCACTCCACCAGTGCCTCTCTTGTCACATGAAATCCTCCTCTGAAGAAATTGTCAGGCAGCACATTGAACGAACACACTTTGGTCGTAAATCAGGGATTTTACTTATTAACGAACCACCCGAGATTATTCCGAGGAAATACAAAACACCAGATCCAAACAAAAAACTTGTCCAATCAATTGCACCAATTATTAAAGTGGTTCCTGCTAGTTCTGGGGATTCACCAAAAAAAACAATTGAAAGATGCAGTAGTTGGGGACGGAATCAAACAAACGATGACTCGAAACATGTGACTGTCACTGAGGTCATCTCTCAGGAAACAAATGCTGAAATTACTGATGTTGGTAAACTCGTGGTGTCAGCAGTTGATAAAGAAACTCCTCATGTTAGCCCTAAACCAAGTGCTCTGCCTCCTGAACAGACAGTAAAATCGGAATCAGAAGCAAACCTTAAGAAAAAGGTCACCGCCAGCAGTCCCCAAGCCCCACCCCCCAAAAATCTAGCAATGGAAATTGTAAAATTCACAGCTGGAGATCATTTCACAGAGTATATCCAATGTCCAAGATGCTCTTACCAATCACGGAGTGTGATGGGCTTTTATGGTCATATCAAACGTCACTTGGATCTTGTGGTTCACATAAACACACGAAGAAAATATGAATTCCATAAGCCAAAAGTCCTGCGTACTGGACTAAAGACTGAGGAAGGAGTTGAGGAGACTGCTTCAGCTGAAGAAATGTCAACTCCAAAAACGGATGAAGAGACATCCAAAGAAAATCCAGGAGAGCCTGAAGCAAGGGAATCGTTGTCCCCGATGTCACCTGCCGACCCTGAAATCAAATCCCCGGAGACTCCTCTGTCAAATCCACCAAAGTTGGAGTCAATAATCATAAACAAAAAATCCGAGAACTTGATTGACAAAGATGAATATTCAAAGCTTGGAGGTCCAATACTAAATGCCAAATTGTCATCTTTATATACATCTAATGGTCAAGTAAAAGTGTGTAATATCTGTGACTATATGGCTGATTTTGCTTGCTATATTCACAGGCATTTGCTTTCGTCACATCTTAATATTCATTTCTGGGAATGTGCTTACTGTTTCTACAGACATTTGCAACGTCACAAGGTTATTCGACATTGTGCACGGAATCATACCAATCGAGAGCCTTACGCCAAATGGCTTGGAATACCAGATTGGGAGAAGAAACTTGCGGACTGCTTAAAGAAAACAAAATCAGATGAAAGTAACTTGCCTGATCGAAATACTTTGCCTACTGAAAACACTGCTCCAGCAACAGAATCTTCAGCAAGCACTAAATCGCAACCAAGCCCGTGTACCACAACCCCCGAAGAAGCACCCAAAGTTGAAAAATCTGAACCAACCGAGATGGTAAAAATTGAAAAGCTTCCTGGAAATCTGTTTAAGTGTGGGAGCTGCACAATGTGCAGCATTCACATTGAACAGGTGGTGCGACATATTCGTTATCAGCACAACGCAGAAGGGCAGTTGCCAAGCAGTGAGTTGGAAACTGGGAAGTCCAGGTCACCTGCAGCCACTGCACGAAAACTTTTAACCCCATCACAACCACTCCAGATGTCAGCCCGGCCCCCAGCTTCTACCCCTTCAACAATAGCAGCCACATCCTCGCCAATGTTGAAGAAATCACCTACGGACCAGGCTGATACAAAATCTGGGGCGTCTAAAACGAAATGCAAAAAGAAGATAACACCCATCACCGTCCCAAAGACGCCGTACAGGTGTGTCTTTTGCAACTATGTTAACATGTCAGCCACAGAGGTTAAAAAACACATGTGGCGTGAACACTCGGATGAATTAAATAATGTCGGAATCTTATTAAAATCTAAAGAGGAGAGTGAAAAGGTCGCCCAGGGTTCATCCAAAGGTGGAAATGATGGATCAAGTACACAGAAAGGGCCACCAGTTAAACGCAAACTTAAGCGAGCTTATAGGCCGCACAAACGGAAGAAGACAAAAACCTACTCAAAAGGTGTGAAGGAGCCAAGCAAAAAAAAGAGCTTAGCCAAGCCAAATGACACTGGGTTAGCTGACACTTCCCCCAAATGGGGAAAGAAGAAATCCTTAAATAAAAACATACCCTCAGGTGTCTCTGTTGAGGACCCAACCCGAAAAAGACCAGCTTCTGGTGTGAACAACGAATCTCCTGTAATGCCTAAGAAGAGACAGATTCAATCTACTCAGCATTCTGATTATGAGTGGGAAAGTCCTTCTTTGGCTGAACCTCCAAACTCAAAGAGTGAAAGAATTTACAAGTCCGTTGAGAAAACAGAAGAAGGGTCCTACAGAATGTCATCCTATTTTGAAAAATCTTACCAGGAAAAAGAAGCTGCTTTTAAATCTAAAAGTGATAACCCTTCTGATGTGCCTTTATCTCAGGAAAACTACTCCCCAAGGCAAAAAGAAGACCCCAGAGTTAGTGATAACTTGGCAATACCAGCCTTTCGCAAAGCCGAGATGGATATTTATAAACGGTTTATATTTAAGACCTACGATGGTATGTACCTCTGTAACTATTGCCTCATCAGTATGACAACTGAGATAGAGGCTCGTCTGCACATATTGCAAGTTCACCCAAAGAAGATGACCAACCCCTTGGAGCAGCCATGCAAAACTTTCCAGATTTTTCGTAAAAAAACCCGACGTCCGGAAATTATTGTGCCCCATGCTGCCCAGCCTCGTACCACCAATCAGACGCTACAGAACCAGTGTGTCCGGAAGAAAGGCATGACCAAAAAGAAAACCCTGTCCATGGCTAAATTTGAAGAGTCAGTTGCTGGAATAAAAAAGGAAAGTCGTGCTTCATTGTTTGATTTGTTTGAGAATCTCGGTGACAGGAATCAGGGCAACAGCTTTCAACAGTCAGTCTCGGGTAGGTTGGATGAAAAGGCTGAACAGGCTCTGTTGAAAGGAGAGGACGATGTAGATTGTGTGTTTACCTGGAGGTGGGATGACACAGATGATGAGAACAAGGCGCCTCATCAATACTGCACTGATTCACAACAGATCAGTGTTTTGCGACTGATCACCTACAGGCAGAGTATAAATGTAACTGGTCACTTCAAGTGTCCTTTTTGTCAGTTGACGTCCTCCAGCCACATTAGGGTGAGTGACCACATACGGCTTGACCATATGGAACTGAAACGATTCAAGTGTCAGGAATGCAGCTTTAGAAGTTGGTTCCAGTCTCTATTAGAAAACCATAAAAGGTTGCAGCATGTCACAAGTCTGCCTGCATCAAATGAATTCCCACTCTTACCAAAAGATTATACTCCAAGCATTAAAGTTGAAACGAGCACTGAACCAGTGGTGCAGGCACCGTTGCTCCAAGAGCCACGTACAAATATGGATGACAAGAAAGGGTGGGCATTCACAGGCATAAATGTAATCACTGATTATCGGACGTTGTATTTGCGGACATACTGCCAGAAGAGCCAGGCTGTGATGTATCTGTGCACAATATGTTGCCAAATTTTGCCCAAACAGAACTTGTTTTTTGAACATGTGACTAGCCATTACGGAGAAGTCTACCAATGCAGTATCTGCTCCTTTAAGGCCTGTCAGAGGTAAGTATAAAAATTCAAGAGGGAGTTCCTTTTTGTGCAAAATAAAATATATAAAATTGCAATAATTTACCCATTGCACTTTGTGTGTGTGTCCGTCCGTCCGTCCAAACAATTAACCTCATACAGATGATCATCTCATCCATGTAAAAATAGTTTTTCCCTGGACTTATCAATGCAAATACATTTACTAAAATGAATAAATTCCCACGTTTCTTCACAGGAAATTTGAAAGGCAAAGGAAGGGGAAATAAAAGAAAAAGGAAAGAATAAAAGGAGAGGGAGTAAGAATAGAGGAGGGTAAGGGACCTAAGGTGGTTGTGGTGGAGTTGGTACAGATAAACGTGATGGTTGAAAATGGATACTGACATAAATGTAACCTACCAACACCTGTGCAAAAAAAAAAAAAACTTTTCCCATGGACGAAATGATCATCTGTATGGGGTAAATTGTTTGGATCTCATTAATTGTAATTCCCTTATATGCTCTATAATAAATATATTGATCTCTGTTTTGTGGATCAGTTTTAATATTTTATATTAATAGGATCTACATGGATTACTTATCCATGGATTTTTTTACATATATATATAGAGAGAGAGAGAGAGAGAGAAAAACACTTTTTTTTTTTTTTTTTTTACAGTGAGGTTTACCCTGTACAAGGCCTGAGTAAGAGGCAATTTATGTGGACAGGAGAAGATAATGGTTGTAGGTATTTGGGAAGCATCCTCTTGGGAGTTGGTTCCACTGAGCAGTGGTTCATGGGAAGAAGCTGTTCAAGGGGGACTTTTCACCAATGGAATACAGATAGAATCTATGTGGTTTGTGACAATGAGAGTGGCATGGTGGGTTCTGTCTGTAAAGGTTAGAACTGGTGGAACCAAGGAATGCAGTTCATCCGAGCACTTTCCATAGAAGTAGCAATAGAGCAACAAGAGGCTTGCCCCATCTTGCCTGTGAAAGAGAGGTTGGATGAGGAAAATAATTTGTCACCCACAAGGACTTGGAGATGCTTTAGACTCTATTGAAACTGGAATGTGAGGACAAGGCAGCTCCTGCCCAAATATGACAACAGTACTCCATCTTAGAATAATAATGTTAAAGGATAGTACAAGGAGTCAGGTACTTTCTGGAGTGGTACAGTGAACTGACCATTGTTCCTGCATCTTTAGCAATGTATTGTATATATATGTTCAACTTGAGGTCAGGGGTGAGTTTATGGCCCAATAGTCTATCAAGGCACAAACCCTCCACCAGGGAATATCCATTCATCTTGACTCATGGTAGTTCAGGGTCCAATCAGTAATGATTGAATGCAATTAGCTTGATTTTTTTTTTTTTTTTTTTTTTTGAGGCATTGAATGTAACCAGTAACTTTTACCCTTACTGAGAAGTTAGAGCTAGATCAGATGAGAGATCAGCTGTCAATCTTTGTATCATCAGCATAAATATTCACAAATCATCTGACTATATTAGGCAAATCATTTATGTAAAGTAAAAAGAGGGTTCGTTTGGGAAGTGACTTCTGGAGGATGCCTGCTAGGGTCCAGGAGGACTCACCATCAGGGAACTACCCATTAGGGAGGACATTATAATGAAGAACATCCTTCCAGTAATGCCATAGCGGGAGAGCTTGAGCTGCAAACCTTTATGCCGCATCTTATCAAAGGCCTTCAAAATATCTAATGTTATGGTCGTTGAGGTGTATTTGTTGTCAAGAGCCTCGCTAATTCTATAGTAATGGTAGTTATCACATCAGCAGTGGATCGGGCTGATCAAAACCTGTACTGGTTGTCACTCGAGAAGTTGTTCTTATCTAGGTGTTCAACAACCTTCTCAAAAAGGGTACTAATGATACTGAAGAGACTGATGGGTCTCTACTAAGAAAGGGAGGAGCGCTTGGCTACATCCTTAAAAATGGCATGCACTTAATACTTCCCACAAACTTGAGAAGGATAATCCTGGGTTGATATTCTTAAGGACAACCAATGGAATTTTGTCTGTGACAGTGGTTTCCTTAGGGTTAAAGCTTTTGATAAGTCTTGTAACTTACTGTGCTGTAATGAAAATATTACTGAGATTGTATTATGTAAGACGGAAGTTTGGAAGGGGACAGCCTTTGTCATCTAATGTTGAATTCAAGTCAAAGATTGAGGAAAAGAGCTTCCCCTCGTCTGTTGAGGAAGATATGACCTTAGGACAAGTCAAATCCCACTCTCACAAGAGCAGGTAGCCATTAGTAGCCTCAAATTTCTTTCTTTATTTCAGTTTTATATATGCATATATGCCGCCCCCTACACACACACACACACACACATATATATACATAGTGCAAAAATTTTGGCATGAGATGCACAGAAGTCATGACCCCCATTCATGCCCACACAAAAAATTACCCTACTGACAAACTATAAAGCAATCCTCTTTCCCTCCCCCCCACCTCTTTTCCTGTCTGTCAAATGTGTTCAAAGTGAAAGGAGTGATAAAAAGTAGCCATGAAAAAAAACAATACACAACTTCCAAGAACGAGAGGAGGAAATAGAAAGTGATAGAGAGAGGAGAATAATATATGTTGGACAAAATTGGCCACGGTTTATATTTTATTTCAGATTGAATTAAACTTCACATAAAGTTACTTTTCTTTGAGGCATCTTGGATTGATTTATCACTAATGATAATGTTCTAATTTCTCGGCACATTTGACTCTTGAGAACACCCAAGGTGTGTCGCAAAAGTGCGCATATAAAAGCTATGCGTGCACACACACACACACACACACACACACACACACAATGAGGATAAAATACGTATATCTTTTCTGTGGTGTTTCTAAATTGTACACTGTTCAATTATTAATGTTAACAATGAACTATTTTAAATTACAAAATTGTAGTTTAATTAAACAAAAATTACAATACATATTGCTTATAATACATTCCTTCTTGCCATCAATTTTGACGGCATGGGTACACTTGTGTGTGTGTGTGTGTGTGTGTGTGTGTGTGTGTGTGTGTGTGTGTGTGTGTGTATATATATATATATATACATACACACACACACACACATACATGTACTATTAAAACTTATATCGCAGACCTTAAATGGAACTCATCTACAAGCCATTGCGAAAGATGCCAAAAAGTGGTTGTCTCATTCTCTGGCTCCGGTGCGTATCTGACCCCTGTCATGCTTTATATTTACAAGAGTCACGTTAGACCAGAAATATAGTATTTCTGTCATAATTGGACTGGAACTTACCAGTCCCCATTTTCTAGCCTTCATAGAGTTCAAAATCATTTACCTGGTATTGTAAGGGATGAGCTATTTTTTACTGTATGCCCTCCCCTCCCACTTACCTGTCGCTACACTATCACTATTTCTGTCAGATGTTTGGATGTACACAATTCTTTAGTTCCACCAGTTCAGACTTTTGTTGTATCCACAGATCTGCACTTCACTCA
This sequence comes from Acanthosepion esculentum, assembly GCA_964036315.1. NCBI lineage: Eukaryota > Metazoa > Mollusca > Cephalopoda > Sepiida > Sepiidae > Acanthosepion > Acanthosepion esculentum. The sequence goes on along the minus strand of OZ038517.1, from coordinate 61,886,391 downwards.
TTCTCTCCATATTATATTTGTACAGAGGAAGTTCAACTTGAACAGCTTGTTCTGTTTTTACGAAGTGCTGCTTTGTGGAACAAAATCCCTCATGAGCACTTCCCTGAATGCTAGATCCTTAATCTCTTCAAATTAAGGGCCAATCTCCATGTCCCAATAATCTTCAGTTTCTGCTTCCTGCTCTTACATTCATATTACACACTGTTCAGTAACCCTCTACCTTGAGTGGCTCTTTCACCTTGTAGTAGGTGAACACTAGTAAAAAGATAACCTTTATAAACATTAAAAGTAATAATCTCTTCTGGCAACTATCAAATCCAAACTGTTTTTTGCTTCTTTATTGCTTGCTGGCTTTTTTCTTGTATGATAATTTTAAATTTTCCTTGAGTTGTTTATATTTTATTATTTTTTCATTGCAGAGAAAACATGGAGAAACATATCCAAATCCACCGCCAGTTTCCAAATGCCAGCTTGATCATTTTACACCACGAACCGCTCTTAAATGTGGAAAATCACTCGCAATCTGAACAAATGCACGAACCTGTGATGGATCCACCTTTGATTTCTGCCCCTGATCCAAACGAGAAACCCATTGCTACTTTGCTTGGCCCCAAGAGCAAGCAGAACCTTTCACCCCAAATCTTGGCCAGCTCAAAACTAGCTAAACATTTGACCTTCTGCTGCTCAAACTGCTCGGCAAAATTAAAAGGTTTAAAGGCATTTAGCATGCACCTTGACCACCATAACAAGTTGACAGCAAAGACAGCATTTCTGACCTCTGAGAGTGCTCCCTCTGCAATACTCTCTTCTTTCTCTCCTGCTGATGATGATGATGATGACGACCTTGACACTTTGTATATTCATCAAAGGATTCCAGGTCCTAAAAAGCCCACAAACTTTGCTGTTCGTGTTATTCTTCCTGATATGTTCTCATTTTATTCTGATAATATCTTCAGCTTTTACTCCTGAGACTTGAAATTCAATGTCTGTTTGTTCATGTCTTTCAAATGTGTGGTTTGAATGAGGTTTTCTTTTTCCTTTCCTTTTTCTTTTTCCTTTCCTTTTTTTTTTCCTTTCCTTTTTCCTCTTTTCCTTTCCTTTTTCCTCTTTTCCTTTTTCCTCTTTTCCTTTTTCCTCTTTTCCTTTTTCCTCTTTTCCTTTTTCCTCTTTTCCTTTTTCCTCTTTTCCTTTTTCCTCTTTTCCTTTTTCCTCTTTTCCTTTTTCCTCTTTTCCTTTTTCCTCTTTTCCTTTTTCCTCTTTTCCTTTTTCTCTCTCTCTCTTTCTCTCTCTCTCTTTCTCTTTCTCTCTCTCTTTCTCTTTCTCTCTCTCTCTCTCTTTCTCTCTCTCTTTCTCTTTCTCTCTCTCTTTCTCTTTCTCTCTCTCTTTCTCTTTCTCTCTTTCTTTTGCATGTTTATGTATGTGTGTGACAACATTTAACATTTTTTTCATTTTTATTTTTTATTTCTTACCTGATTTCATATTTTTAGATTTTCTGTGTGACCAAATGTATTGTTTGACATATTTTTCATCCATTTATTTATTCGTTTATTTTATTCAACTTCATATGTTTCAGATAATTTTTCTCTCTCAAATTTTAACAGTGTTGATTTATTTTTACTGACCTTATTTACTTTTCAAGCCTCTTTACATAAAAATTATGTTTTGGCTTGCTACAAATTCCTTCTATTTTCAGTTGGGCAGATATTAGTTCATTAAAACAATGGACCTTTAATGAACGGAATCAATTTCAGTAATCTTTCTCCTCTTTTAGAAAGAAATTAAGTTTTCAGGACAATAATAATTAAATTCTTTGACATCACAAAGCATAGTGTTGATTTCAGAAAATACAAGATATACAGGGTAGGGCAAAAGCAGTGAAACTATAGACTTAATTTATTAAAAGTTTAATTACAAATGACAATTTGATTTTCTAGTTATTTAATTGTTATACATGCTGTTCAAAATGTCCTTCTTTTTCAAAACATGTTTCAATTCTGTGCCCGCCTGATCCATTAACACGTCAGAGAGTTTCCTCTATCATTTTACTGCATTCATATTTAATTCTTTCTTTGAGTTCCTCAATAATTCTTGGGCACGTCTGATAAACAACTAATTTCAAATGGGCCCTCAGGAAAAAATCCAAGAATATGAGGTCTGATGACCTCAGTGGCTACTTGACAGCACCTTAGACATTTAAAACCTGATTAATTAATTAATTAACCTATGGTGTGTGATTTTTGCCTCACCCTGTATATCCAGAATACAGGTTAAAGTAAAAATTAAAAAAAAGAAAATTCAAGCTTTTTGCAAAATTTATTCATGTGGACATGTTATCGCATATTTATGGCTACTTTTTATTTTTTATTTTTTTTTACATAAATAATTGTAAAACATTTTCTGATTTAATGTTTAGTATGAGTCTTAAATAGAAAGAAAGGCAACTTTGGATATAAAGACAGTTGTTTTCTTTAAACGATCCTTAAATGATATTTGTGCAGTTTCCATGCACACAGTTGGCTGGTTCTGTTATATTCACCTGATAAAACCATTAAAATGCTTCAATGAAAATTAAAAAAAAAAAAAAAATATCTAATATTTCCTGGCAGGTTTTGTTTTTATGACAAGGGACATAACTCTACATTGTAAAGAATCGCACATTGTTTAAACGGAAAATTGTTTTCATTCTGATATGATACATTTTTTTTTTAACCTCATTTCATATGTAAATTGTAAACTAACTTATGCAGTATGATTTTCTATGATATTGATTTATTTATTGAAAATTCTTAGTCTCATTAGTTGACTTTTTAAAATAATTGTCTACTTGTAAATCTACAATATTATAAATATGTGAACTGTTGTCACAAAAACTCCTGTCAGCTGGTATGCTACCTGACAAAGGCACTAGCTCTTCAACCAATCATTTTTTTTATAAACTGCTGATCTGTATTACAAGATCTATATCTATAACAAGTTGTTCAGATCTTCCGCTTATAGTTGCCAGTGTACTTGTAAAATTGTCCCAGTGGTATGATTTTTTTTTTTGATTTTTTTTTTTTTTAACTGAACTGTAAATGTTTACACTATGCAAATTTCTGTGCAATTTTTCTTACAAAGAAACTATCTGTTGTAAATGACATTTTTTATTTCTACACATGCAAAAAAATATATATATATCTGAGGTTTCCTAAAAAGAAAAAATGTTTGAGATATTTTAAAGTTTAACTTTGCTTTCCTACTTAAATTAATTTTGTTTAATCTTCAATCTTTTTACGATATCTGTGTGCTGCCTTTCTAACAGGAACAGCTTCTTGGTTTGTTTTTGTAACTAGTGTAGAACAATCAGTTAATAATAATAATTGTCCAGCCATTAGTGGTTCATTCTTCAGCCTTTCTTCCAGTAAAAAACAAAAAAAATGGCAACGAAGGAAATCCATTTTCATCAACTCTAAGTACCCAGGCAATTCCAAATTATACCCTGGGGGTGGAGTTCCCCAACACTCATTTTGCTAAGCAAAGAAAACCGTATTGTGTACTGGGTACACCAAGAGATTTTTTTTTTTTTTTTTCCTTGAAAAAAGGCGTTTATTTCCTCTCTCTTTTTTATTTCCTAGCTCACTCCTCTGACCAGAGGGCTGAAAAATGGATCACCCAAAATATTGCAAGTATAGAAAGGAAATGTTCAATTTCTGAAGTATGTCTTTTCACAAAGTTATGATAACGACAAACATTTTCTTTTTCTTTTCCAAATATTAAAAATGAAAAATTCCCTGAGCCAGAACATGTTTATATAAAACTAGTGTTACTCATGCCATCAAAAATGGCAGCAATTGTTAGAAACTTTTAATAATGAGATGCAATGAAACAAAACTCTTGAAACAATCTATTGAGATTCATTAAATCAGAGATAAAAAAATTCACAACTGAAATAGAGTCCAACGAACCGTTTAATCAATCTGTTCCTTTTATATGATTTCTATAATTTATTAATTACTCCTGACATTATATAAACTGCTTTTTGCTCAGTATCTTTACATGTTAAAAAAAAACTATGTCTTTAATATAACGGCGAAGTGGAAATATCTCTTGGAAGAGAAAAGATTGGCAATAGAATGACAAAGACGCCAACGACAAAGCCTATTTCAAGACCAGGTTGGAGTAAAAGACTTAATAGACAAACGTATCTGGGTGCCTCGTGTGAATAAATAAGACTACAATCTAAGAAATGTAGGAATAAAGGAACTGATTAATTAAATGGTTCATTTTGCATGGGAACTAATTTTGTCTAAGTTCAGATAAAGATGATTAAGGGAATAATCACTTGTAAATTTACTAACTTAAGTAGATATACACATCCCTTCCTACTACAGATGAGACAGTAAATATATAAATAAATACACATTGATAATTATTATATAGTTTGATTGCTTCTCTTACAGTTTAGAATCCGGATCCAGTAACAGAAATGTTCTTAAGAATCCAAAGTGTTTAAATTCTTGTCAAATTCTGCAACATGATTTAGAACAAACAATGAAATAGCTTTGATTGTAAACTCTGGTCAAAGTCTTCATTGTAATGCTTCTTATTAGTATCTTTGCTTGTACAAATATTATCTTCTAAGGATTTTCCTCATAGCTCATGGTACAAACTAGTTATTAATGATAGCATAAAAACTGTAACCTTTCAGATAACATGGCGCAAAAAAAAAATTTTTTTTATTAAATAACATGATATCTTAAATGAATAGCAGTGTGTTTTTACTTTTGTTACATTTAAATATTGTTTACAATTTAGTGGTTCTCTCTGGCAAAAAAAAAAAAATCATTTATTTTTCTTAAAATTTTGAAAGGACCTCAAACCAGACACCCACTCCACCCCCATGGGCAAAATGGTAATGCCACACCTCATGCTAAAAGGTGGTTTCCCAGAAAAATGCAGATGATGGTTTGATTCCCGCCAAGAGGTACATTTTCTTTAAATATGACTTTTGATCATATAAGCTGATAGAAATTAATTTCATTATTTGTACATAAACAGATATCTTTACATTTAACTACTAAAATAATGTTTATAGTAATAAATATTATTGGATTAAAACACACACACACATAAGACAAATGTAGAACTTCTTCACCACCATGTTTCTTCCTCTGATGGACTTTATCAAGGCAAATGTAATGATTGCATGTTGCAACAAGTATTTATAAACAGAAGTAAAAAATATCATTAGGTTTTACAAAATGAAATCCTTGTATTTGCATCAGAGGATGAAATACATCAGTAAAGAAAAGTTTTCTTTTTGTCTTTATTCAGACTTTTTTTACAGATATATATTTACTTTATATCTGAATTTTATTATATATATATGTATATGTGTGGCTTTGAGGG